>JAOPJO010000111.1:4256490-4269802 GCA_027123675.1 Molva macrophthalma
GCGTGTATAGCAGAAGGAGCAGGCGTGTATAGCAGAAGGAGCAGGCGGTATAAACAGAAGGAGGACCTTTCAAGAGAACTCTCAGGTGTCACGTCAACTCATGTGAGATTAACGTGCTAAACAAGAACAAGTGTTCTTTTGAAACAAGAACCCCCTGAATGTTACTTAAGCATGTGTTCTCTTCCAAACAAAAATATTACTGAACAAAGCTTCACTGATGGGTTCTTTCCCAAACAATAACATATAGTACCATTAAATGAACACAGATTCTGGTCATAATCAGGTTGAGTTTGCCGGTAATGGAGTTTATGGATCCATTTCTGAATTTCTTGGATATAAAACATTTAAAATCTCCATTCTAAATGACAATAGTTGTCATTTAGAATATTGCATGGCCTCTCTTTGTTTTATTGATTTAAAAAGAGAAAACAGAAATTGAAATTGTGGCACTCATATGTGAATGAACTGCTCTCATTTTGTGTTTGATGAGAGGATGGTGTGAATGATTGCTCAATATTCATACAGAGTTGGCTGAGTTGCTAACTTGAGGTTAATTTTAAATGGATATTGTTAGAGAGAGAGAGGTTCAAAATTCCTCTTGACGTTAATAATTGAAGGGCTTGCATATACTTTTGAGTGCAGTGCAGGAAAGAACTGCTGATCAAGATTGGTATATTCGTGTCGTATTCCACAGTGCTAAGACTACATCTCTGTCACTCTGGCTGACACTCTGCACACCCTCAGCCTGCAGTACATTGTGTTGTACCTTCCCAAGACAAGGCTAGACGCTTTCATGACACTTTTGTAGCAGTCGGAAAATTGCTCTCAATCGCAGGGCAGATTGAGAGATGGGGAGAGAGAAAGATAATGTATGGGCTTTTTCATAATGCCCATACATTCTCTTCTCTCACATTCACTCACATTTCAGCCCATTTGAAAAATGGGACGATTTTAAATTGTTTTTTCTGTCATGCTATCACATGTTCTTCTGTCACATGTGTGCTTTAATGCATCACTAACACATGTGCTATAATTTGATCACATGTTATATCATAGCATCACATGTGTTCTACCATAGCAGCACATGTGTTCTACCATAGCATCACGTGTTCTACCATAGCATGATAGCATCACGTGTTCTACCATAGCCTCACATGTGTTTCACCACAGCATCACATGTGTTCTACCATAGCATGATTGCATCTCATGAGTTCTACCATAGCATGATAGCATCTCATGTGTTCTACCATAACATGATAGCATCTTATCTGTTCTACCATAGCCTCACATGTGTTCTATCATAGCATCATAGCATCACATGTGTACTACAATAGCATCGCATGTGTTTCACCATAGCATCACATCAGTTCTACCATAACATGATAGCATCACATGTGTTCTAGCATGCATCACCGGAGTTAGCATCGTCACGGTGACCAGGAGTTGATATTAGAGACAGGTTAACACGGGTCGGCTTAGATAATCATAATACAGTCAGAGCTAAACATAATACAGCTCAGACTCTCAAAATAGTCATGCCTTGAAATTACATGTGGGTTGTGCATGCCTTGCATTTGCATATGTATATGTGGAGGGGAAGATGACAGAGAAAGTGGTGTGTGTATGTGTGTGTGTGTGTGTGTGTGTGTGTGTGTGTGTGTGTGTGTGTGTTTCAATGTGTGTTACTCATGTGACCTCTACAGTTTACTAACACCTCTCTCCTATGTCAGTTATGAGCCGAGGTCAGAAGGCGTGTTTGATGCTGAAGAATTATTCTTATGCAAATAATAATATCCCAAGGTGACAGCGACAGATTGTGCTTGGGTGTTTCACCTGATATGTTGACTTTCCCTCAACATAAATATTCATGAGTATGACAACATCTACATGGCTGTTGCTTCAACACGTCAAGGTAGTGAGTTGTTTGTGAACAACAGGCTGCCAGGGATGGAGGGTATCACGCTGCTGTGTCATATCTGTCTTCCTCGCACCACCTTTATTAATTTGTATCGATCAGAAACGTCAGCTCTAATGGTTTCTGCCGTTGATTGTGAATGGGAGCTGTGTTCTGCTATTTTCACACTCCTCGAGTCCTCCATTATAGCATTATGTTAGCCGCATATCATTGGACTGTAGCTTATCGTAAGGAAATTGTAATATTATTAACTCGGGTGCAGTTTGAGACGAAGGTACGTCATGTTGTTCTCTTTCACCCTTCTGCATCTATAAAATATTATATTATTATTATCAAATTCATTCTTATTTCATGACTTTCATGCTCAAGTTAAGTAAGTTATAAGTTATACGGTTAAAAATAACAAATCTACTCTTTCTGTGTCGAGGGGAACAGAACAGATTTAAGGGGCTGTAGGTATGATTTGAGGGTTGTAAAGAGAGAGAGCATAAAAGAGCAGAAGAGAAGAGATTTTGAAAATAAACAACAACAAAAACTTTTCTGTAGCAAGGTTGTTCTATGATGGAGGTTTGTCATTGACTTACTCCTTGGCCAACTTAATATTTATTATACTCTATAGATCCTCTTCATCCTCGGACAAACACAGGCATTGCACATAACACTGATTATGGGTTGGCTACATTGAGACGTGGGTGGTAGACTGAACCATTGAAGATAAGTCCTCTCCCTGTACCCTGGACATAGAAGCATTGACATAGACACAGCATTGGCCTTTGGATCGTCCATCAACGTTGCCACCATATTGGAGAGGCCAAGTCTGGCATGTAAATAAATACAAATAAATGGCGTAGCTGTGGTTTTTCTGGAGAAAAAAAAGCACTATATGGTTAACATGTATTAAAGTCATTTTTCTATTCAATATTTATAATTATATAATTGTTAAGAATGATTAACAATAATTCATATTTATATTCAATTCATTCAATTATATTATATAGGGACGTCTCCACAAGTATTAATCAAGGAAAATAAGCCAAATCCATGCTTGACAAAAATTCCTTATGACAATGATTTATTTTCCACCACGCAAGTAACTCATTTCATGTAAGGCTGACTATCAAGATTCTAAGTAACTTGGGGTAAAACTTTATATTGTTCTCCACGTACATCATAAACCCTTGAATACAAAAGCGACGCATTGAAATCGGATGAGAAATGTAAACGTTATACTGCTTTATATCCAGAAAAACCGCATCTCCCTCGTTTACTTTAATTTGTTTGCTTGGCCTCTCCAATATGGCGGCAACTTTGCCGTATCGCAGCAACGGGCCGAAGCACTCAATACCACATCTATGTACATGCGACTATGCGAAAGAAGTAGACCCATAATTTGTGTTATGAGCGACACTTGTTCTGTCCTGCGATGACACCTCTGCGAAAAGGGACTCAACTTCATTAACTCGTAACATTAATCATCCGAGTGGGGGGCTGAACGACTACAGTTTTCCTCCCCAACTTGAAGCTACGTAGGGCTCTAATATTTGATTCTACCCACGCTCGGTGAGCCGTCATTGCTGCCAATGAGATATGTTTTAAAATTCTCCACTCTTTCAAGAGTCGTGAGTGACAGGAACCATCTCCCTGAGTGAGCTTCCTCAGGGTTAGTTCACACTTTTTCTACTACCCTTCCTCCTCTCCCCTTCTCTTCTTCCCCCCTCCTGTTTCCTCACGCCTCCCACGCCCCTCGCCCCCCTCTTGGTATTTCTCTACCTCGCTCTATCTCTCTCTGCCTCACTCGGGGGGGGCTGGAGTGGAGTGGAGGACATGATACAGACAGAATGTGCTGTTATTACCTGTTTAATATTCAAGATGTGCACTGGGATAAGAGGCCCCCGGCGGGGGGGGGTCACGATGCCCAACTGTCAACACTGCGGCCACTCAGATGAAGGTCCTGGGCTCCAAACACTGAAGGGGGTCCTTTCTTTGTTCTATTCCACCCTGTGCCTTCTTCAATGGTTGTGACCCAATCGATACAAACTCAGAGCAGGAGAAATACATTAACTAGAATCCAAAAGAAAAGTGGAAAACACACAATATACACACGAATACAACACAAACACAAACATAAAGAGCCGACAACGGGCGGCATAAACTTAAAGTGTGGGTGAACCCGCTAGCTTAATATTAGCTAGATTGTGAACATTATGAGATAATAATAAAAGGCATTTTGGGCTGAGTTCTAGGAAGCAGGCTGACATTTGAGTGCCTTTATCCAAGGCACTCTGACGTCACGACCAAGAGGCACCGGCGGCGGGGTTCGTGTGGACGTGTGGAGCTCTGTCTGGGCAGTGGTTTGACTGCGGCGTCCGAGAGAGAGTTTAGCTTTTCGGACACTTATAGTATAACGCCACGGTGTGTGCGGATGGTGAAGCCCTGTCTGAACCAGCGATTTATTCGATACCCGCGTCCGAGAGTTTGGATTTCTGGACATTTATAGTATATCGCTACAGTGTGTGGCGCATTTCATACACAACATCACCCATTATAACGCTCTTACACGCCGACAGTGCTAAAAAAGTATAAAAAAGTTGGCGTGGGTCGTAACAATGAGAAAAAAACACACCATTTTTTTAAAATCTCATAATGTTCGAATTACAGCTGAAACAGTGGGTTCAGAGGCTCTTTAGCACAACCATACACACCTCGCCATAGGTGTCCCTTCATCATGACATGTGCCTCAGAAAAAGGCACTTTGACGTCATGAAAAGAATGCGACTTGAGTTCAAAGCAGAACAGAACATTCACAAACTAGTTTGCGGAGACTGGCAAATGTTACAACTGTTTTCTCTAAATGTCTTCATCATAGTAATCTATAGATTACTATGATGAAGATCAAAAAGAACAAAAAGATGTGGGGTTCACTGCCCCTTTAAATAACATAGACACTGGTTTTTAAAAGACAAACTCAAAAACAAATGCATTGCAAGAAGGTTGACGCAGGCAAGCTATGGCAATGTTCGGGATGTGTGTGAGAGATGGGGGGGTTAGGGCTACAATCGTGTGTGGGCGTGTGTTTGCATGTGCATGCATCTACCGCTGCTTCTCTACATGTTACATGATCTGTTTGAATACTCGTTGGGGTACATTAGGATTGCTTCTCACTTTCGCTGTACTCACTGTGCAATGATAATAAAAGGAATTATATTCTATGTCTGTGTTTCATACCGTAGCATGTGCAGATGTATGATGTGCCCGTGTTCGTTCACATGTGTCTCTTGCTGTTTGGCTGTTTGTGTGATGCTCAAGTCTGTTTTTTTGTAACCTCCCCCAATCCCTTCAGAACAGTTTTGGTACTCTCAGCACCAGGGACCCCACCTAGACTGCCTGATTCCTCCAAGCAGACAGGAATAGATGTAAGCTGCACAATGCAGCGTATAATCCCACACACATATCCCCTGATCTGGTCTCAGAGTTCCCCCTGGGGGGGGGAATTAGGAACCAAATTTCAGCTCCTTTGAGATAAGCACAACACAGAGAGAAGAAGGACATGCTTCACGGCAGGCCAGGAAGCAGCGCAGGTTAAGGTGCTCTTAGGATGTAGTTTTTATTCAACTCTTTAGGCGGTCAGGGTGAAGACACTGTTGAGCGTCGGTGGCTGTAGTTTTTGCTGGTTGTCCTGCACCGTCAGCACTAGTCAGGACTTGTTGGTGGCTTTTGGACGATTTAAGTTTTTGTATTTGTCTCTGAGACAAATCTCTCCGATTGGCTGTTCAGCGTTAGCCTGGGAACCAAAAGAATCCGCGAGCTCATGTTTTATTTCCTATGCGTGTGGCCCCCCTCAAGTTCAGACATACACCTTTTCCAGCAACACAGAACGGGTTCCGCACCTCATTTTGAACCATTTAGAATCTACCAAAAATATATTGGTTGGTAACTCAAAAAGTTGGTTCCCAGCTTGAACTAAAAGATAACTAAAAGATTTTACTTGACCTGAATTGCGAACCATGACTTCATCAATGGGCGTGTCAAATTCTACAGGTTGGAGAGAGAGGATGGATTTCTACAATTTCTACAGTTCATCTAATATGGGGCAGGTTTGATATGATGACTGTACAGAACGGAGGTATTGATTTGACAGAGGAGCGCCCTATGGGAGCACCCTATGGGAGTGCCCTATGGGAGCGCCCTATGGGAGCGCCCTATGGGAGCGCCCTATGGGAGCTTCCTATGGGAGCGCCTTATAGGAGCGCCCTATGGGAGCTTCCTATGGGAGCGCCCTATGGGAGCGCCCTATGGGAGCGCCCTATGGGAGCGCCCTATGGGAGCTTCCTATGGGAGTGCCCTATGGGAGCGCCCTATGGGAGCCCTATTTGTCTGGCGATGTCAGGTCTGTTAAGCATTTCAGTGAACAAGCAGAGAAACGGGGAAGCAGAGTAGAGCAAAGCAGCTATCATCATCAAATCATGCGCTCCCCTCCCAAAAAAAACTATCCCAGTAAGGTTCTGCCTCTGGATGATTGCACTGATAAGTTACTTCAACATATTAAACTTGAAAGACCCGATCTAAATCCCTATTCGGTATGAAAATGGGAAAAGTCGATAAACGCGGCTTTGTTTCGTTGATAAACAATGCCGACATAGTTGGCTCTCGCGCTGGCGCAGGACGTGCGTGCATGTAGGCTGTCAGCTGCCCGCCTGCTGCAGCCTCTTCCCTGCGTTCGCCTGATATACGGGCGACACGTCGCGGGGCTCCTGGACCCCTTCTGCTTCTTTACGCATTCTCTCTATTTTTTCCTGGCTGCACACACTCAAATGGAGCACATGCCCCGTAGTATTTCAATCCAAACATAGGTATTTTGTGCCCAGCTCAGCATGCATCAACCATGTGCATAAGCTGCTGGTGCTGTCTTATACGGATTCCAGAGTTGAATGAACGCTCATGAACTACTCCAACTAAACAAACAGTCTCCAAACGCTTTGTAAATGGTTGAAAAAGCTGGTTGAAAGATTCACCTACCTATTGGAAGTAGAGTAAATTTACTTAAATGACATAAAGTAAGTAAAGGCATATATTGATATAGATAATGACCTATATAGCGTCTGTGTGTTATTAAATGGGGGTCGTGAAGAGTGGTTGTGAATTGGACACGTGTGAAATGGAGTAACGGAAGTAATGGATTTGGTTTGAATAAGGGGTAACACACACACTAGTACACTCATTGTTGCCAATCACACACACACACACAAACATGCTACTTGTCCTAAAACATTTTTCGTTTCACGTTTCTTGTTTCTGCTATTTTTATCTTTGGCCTCCCCACGCGTTCACCTCGTCATCCATTCCCTTCTTTACTCTGATTTACCTTTCTCTCTCTCTGCAATCCCTTCCATTTACTTTCATACACTTGTGCAAGTTTTGCTTAGATCGCCCGACCACTTTCTTTTTTACTCCTACTCTGCATATGCATATTGATAAGGGAATCTCTTTTTTCCTCAAACTCTTCATTTATCTGTCTTTTTCATCTCTCTCTCTATCTCTCTGCTTCACTCTCTATCTCTGATTATCTCTCTCTCTTCCCTGTTTCTCTGTCTCCTCCTGTTTCTTTCCTCTGTCTCTCTGCTTCTCTCTCTCTCCTGTTTCTCTCTCTCTATCTCCCTACACGCACATCTGATTCATTTTACACACTAGCAAAGCATCCATCACTGTGCTCCGCACTGGGAAAATCTCTTATTTACTACTCAATTTTTTCATATGTATTTTCACCCACATCTCTCTCTCTCTCTCTCTCTCTCTCTCTCTCTCTCTCTCTCTCCTAGCTCCCTGCATCCTTCTTTCTCCCTGTCTCTCTCACACACTCTCTCTCTCTCTCTCTCTCTCAAGACCATATCTTCCTCCCACTCTCTCTCCTTCTCTCTCTCTCCCTCTCTCTGTCTCTGTCTGTCTGTCTCTCTCTCTCCCTCTGTCTCTCTCTCTCCCTATCCTTCTCTCTGTCTCAGTCTCTCTCCTTCTCACACACTCTCTCTCTCTCTCTCTCTCTCTCTCTCTCTCTCTCTCTCCCTCCCTCTCTCGCTCTCGACTCCACATCTCCAACCCTCGCTGGCTCGTTGCTTGGTCCCCGTGTTGACTCCCGCTGTGGGACGCTCACCCTGGACTCTGCTATGTTCTACTTCCAGCTGGTCATCATGGCGGGCACCGTGCTGCTGGCGTACTACTTTGAGTACACGGACACCTTCCCCGTGCACCTGCAGGGCTTCTTCTGCTACGACAAGACCTTCTCCAAGCCCTTCCCGGGACCAGAGGACGACAGCCGAGCCCCCCCGGTGTTGGTGTACTCTCTCGTCACTGCCATCCCCACGGTTACGGTAAGGCTGCCGGGGGGGTATTTTGAATATTCCGAGGCAAACGTCTGTTTGGTTATTTTTTCTCGAATCGGAATAAAAAAATTAAAATGGAAGCACAAGGTCGGACAGAGTTGTTACTGTTGGTGACTGGTACACATGATGTGTGGACTGCATAGCTATAGGAGCACGGACACACTGGCATGGGAAAACATAATCTTCCAAAAAGCGAACTACAAACAAACACACACACACACACGCGCACCCGACACTCACACACACACGTGGTCTTTGTGGATCGACAGCTTCGGATGAGATCTGTGTGGGAGTCGAGATCCTCGTGGTTTTGTGTGGATGTGTTCTCCTACGTAACCATGGCAACGAGCACTATATTTGTCCTCCCGTAGAAAACATTTAGAGAAGAAAGAGAGGGAGAGAGGTGGCTGAGGAACACCAGTCTGCGGTTTGCTCACCTGAAGGTCTGCATGGGACACACGACCCTGGACACCAACATGACAACTGTCTGTGAAACAAGAGGAGTAGTCTTTAGGTAGTTGAGTTTAAAATGCTTCCTGAAACGTCCTGAATTATTAAACGAGCAGAGAACGTTACACATGCCACTTTTATGAATTCACGGTGGCATGAATATTGAGGCTGTGGATTTACGTCATTATTTAGGTCATGCATTCTTTTTCGTTTTCATCTTTCTTTCTTTCAGCCATTTTTTTTGTTGTATTCCTACAAATCTATCCATAAGATATGCAAATGATTGCAGTATTATTTGAATCGTACCTTTGCATTGATAGAGCTATGAAGTCGAGTTGCTCTTTGAATAACCATGAAGGCGGGCTACCACCACATCGCATTACATTGTATAGAACTGTATAGTCTGTGTACAGCAATAGTCAAGTAGTATTTTTTACAGTCCAATGTTGGTTGTAGAGTAAGAAACATGTCTGTAGGATAGTAGCATAGCAGTTACTCTTCTAGCAGTGTGTCGTGTTTGTAGTATAGTACTCGGTTCTGGTGGCCATGTCTGGGTTGGGACTGAGCAGACTATAGATGAATGGTGAAAGAAGCCCTGCTGTCTTTATCAAAGCTGTGTCTGTCCAGCCCTGGGGCTTCTCTCACTCTCTTTGTAGGACTGTTCTCTATTGATGTCCTTCATCTCACTTGTTTACTACTTCCAGACACAAGTAATGGAGCAAGGCAAGGCAAGTTTATTTTATTTATTTGTATAGCACATTTCAGCAACAAGGCAATTCAAAGTGCTTAACATTAAACATTAAAAGCATTTAAGACAAAATGCAGAAGAAACACAAAACAGCAAGACACACTAACATACACACAGACACACACACACACACACACACACACATACGGACACACTGACATAAACACAAATACTGACACACACACACACACACACACACACTCACATACTGACACTCTGACATTCACACAAATACTGAAACACACGCATCCACACACACACATGCTGACACACAAACACACACACACACACACTCAATCAGCCGTGTGAGTGAGCGACACACATACACATTGATGTAGACGTGCAGATCCATGAACACAAACACACGTGCATGGTTTGGTGCACCATGAGCAGATTATTCAGTACGTGCTGGTTCTTGTTTGTTGTGTGTGTGTGCGTGTGTGTGTGTGTGTGTGTGTGTGTGTGTGTGTGTGTGTGTGTGCTTGCGTGTGAATAAGTGGGTGTTTTCAATGTGTGTGATAGATAGAGAGAAAGAGAGAGGGAGACTAAAAGCTAGATGAAGGACAGGGAGAGAGAGAGATGGAGAGCTCTACGAGGCAGAAGCACTGTCGATTTCAGTACCTCACTGATGGTCGGAGAGTGGGCGGACAACAGCTCTCATCCTCTGCTTCCAGCCACATGTTATTGTGTGTGTGTGTGTGTGTGTGTGTGTGGGCGTGCCTTAATGCCAGCACAAAGACGTGTAGACGGTAGGCATACCCCTTACTGTGATCTTGAAGCCGGTTATGCCGTTAATTCAAACACCATCAATGGCTTGAAGAGCACAGTAAGGGGTAAGATAGCATTGGTGAAGTTTGTTATTTCAATTATTTTATATATATCAGAGTTAAATGCTATTGGTAGGGTTGCCCTGAATTAACCAGTGAATATATCTACTGACTATTACCCCAAACAGTATGGGAAGGGAGAGCCTGGGAGCGACGTGGAAAGGAGAGAGGAGTAAATATGCAAAGATCACAATGAAATGTGAGAGGTGTGTGTGTGTGTGTGTGTGTGTGTGTGTGTGTGTGTGTGTGTGTGTGTAGGCGTGTGTTTGTGTGTGTGCGTGTGGTATGACTAGAAACCCTGAGGGAAAGCAAAAGAAGACAAAATAAACACTTTTGTGGAGGAGAGGGGAGCAAAGGAGATGACGGAAAAGGGAGGATAAGAGGAGGTGTGTTGAGATGAGAGGAGAAGGGAGAGGAGGGAGGGACAGGGAGATGATGAACGGGGAGGAGAAAAGAGAGGAAATGAGGAAACTCGATAGAGTGGCTCGTGGGGGCTTGCAGTTCTGTGCCACCACATGGTTATGTTGAATATTTTTCTGACTTTCCCTGCTGCTGGTTGTAAACTATTTGCTCGAGTTCAGGGTGAACAACACAGCTTAACATCGTCGTTGAAATGGCCGGGGGAACAAAAACGGGCAGGTGAAGAGAATATCTGCCGTACCAAATTGCATACCAACAACTATGTTTTTCATGTCTATATAGCCTACATTTGCATTTGACAAAAATACTGAAATGAGATATAGAAATAGAACTAGCAAAATGTCTGTGTGGATGCAATGCATTGCGATCATGTGTAAAACATTGATTATGACTATAGTGGTATAATGTTTACAGACATCACAGGATGCATACTCAGTCTTAGACACAGTGTCATCATCTCAGAAACGGTTGCCTGCATGGCACCTAAGTGTTCATTATCCAAGCGAAAATCTGTGGTTTTGTTAATTGGGAGACACGCAGCTCCATGGCAATCAATAGGTGATCGATGACGAGAGACGGATCGTAGTTTAATCTGACTGTAGAGTCGTAGTTAAATTTGAGTGCATTTGTGAGTGTTGCATGAGATTTATGGAGAAGGATGTTGCTTGACTGAACATGGCTAACTTGCTAGCTGCACAATAATGATCATGTCAAGATGAATATGCGTGGCAATCCACATTACGTTCAGTCATTTTGATTCACCTAGATCATCATTTATCATTATTTAACTTTTTGCACGGTTTCTTTAAAGAAGATGGATGACAGAAGCTACAGAATCAATTACTTGCTGCGAGGTTAGCAATCTAACACCATTACGTATCTTACAAACACATAAAATACTGACTTGCCAGTGAACACACTGAACGAATCTGCTTATGAATCAATTAATTGGACATAAGGTGTCTCCCATATATATATATATATATATATATGGGTATGTGCGTACATGCATGCATTAAATATTACGTTATTAGTACTATGCATTTTGCATCTTTAAAGCAGGATCCTTCAGTAACAGCTATTATCCATGAGGAGGAATGATGGAATGATGAAGGAATGATGAAGTGGGACATGAAATACACTGGAGTGATGGAAGGGCATGGAATAGGATTGGCGGGGTCGCAGTGAAACTCTTCCTCCTTCTCTTCCTTTAGGAGACTCTAGAAGACACTTCAAGAAGACAAGAAGACTTTGATCACCACAAGCTTAGTTACCATTACTGAAGGTTAATGCCAAGAGAGGGTTGTCACAGTATCCTATATTCTTCTTAACCTTTCTGTCCTCTTTCTTTTACACTCAATTTATTCTTGTTCTCTCTATCATCACCCTGACTCTATTTTTTTCCCAGGAAGTGTGTGTCCACAAATACTCTGTATGTGGAAGGCGTCGCCAGATGAACTTGCATGTTAATTGCATGTTGAATGCTCCCCGTTGAATGTATGTGTGTGTGTGTGTGTGTGTGTGTGTATGTATGTGTGTGTGTGTGTGTGTGTGTGTGTGCATGCTTGTGTATGTGCGTGTGCACACTCTACAACGTATCCAGGCTGATGACTATGGTGATCAGCTACGTTGCCTAGGCAACCAAACAGTCCCACTTTCATTTTCACTTTGTCATCTTGAAGTCGTGGGGAACAACAATGGACTGCAATGGACAAATTCTTGATGTAGGAGCAGAAATGCAAGGCTCAGTCCAGCATGGAAACACGGGAAGAAGTCCGGTGATTCAGCTGATGAGGCTGAATTAGCTTTCAGAAACTGTTCATCCTTCACTTGACCTTGTGACCCCTGGGGGAAACAAAGTCCTAATGAGGGAATAGAAAACAAGATGGAGCCTGGACGGATAGTTGTTAAAGTGACCATCTCTCTTAATTTCCCAGCCGCAACCCGGCAGAAACACACTCTAGTCTAGCCATGGCGATCTAAGGGTTTGATGAAAATCACCGGCTTGGCGGCACACCGAAAGAGCACCAGGTACGGCTGACCTTCTCAAGACCCACAAGATGGAGGAAGGAATGACAGCGATGAAGGGGAAGAAGTAGTGATTAAAGAAGTCAGGTCAGGGACTGAAAAAAGGGGAAAAGCATTGAGAGAATTAAGAAAAAAATGACAAATACAAGATAGGGTGATGATAAATAAAGAACAAGGGTTAAACCTTACGTAACTTGGCTTTGGTTTTAGACAGAGTAGGGTTGTTAAAGAGACAGGGAGAAAGAGGATGGAGAGAAGGGGAGTGGAAGAGCAAGACACAGGAGGAGATGAACTGAAGAGGTGCGTGAAAGAAAGATAAGGAGAAGAGGAATAGAACGAACATTGAGAGGAGAAAGTATGAAATTGTATCAGGAATATTTAGGGACAAACAGATAAGGAGACACAGAGAAAGCGGGGGATGTTTGCTAAGCCCAGTTTCTTCACTAAGACTCTGGAACGCTGCCCAGAGAGAGGACAGCACGAGAGAGAGAGAGAGAGAGAGAGAGAGAGAGAGAGAGAGAGAGAGAGAGAGAGAGAGAGAGAGAGAGAG
>JAOPJO010000111.1:4374694-4390803 GCA_027123675.1 Molva macrophthalma
AGAGAGAGAGAGAGAGAGAGAGAGAGAGAGAGAGAGAGAGAGAGAGAGAGAGAGAGAGACAGAGACAGAGACAGAGAAGGGAATAGAGATAATAATAGCAGTGGACTTCCCTGTGTCTCCTGTGAGAGGGAGTGTTTGTCCTTAGCACAGAGCAAGCCCACTGGCTGCAGAGCTGGGTCACATTATCACTAATAAGAGGTGAATCCCCAGGAACAAACATAGTATGGCAGGGTGGGGTGTGTGCTTGTGTACCTATGTTTGTGCATGTATGTGTGAGCAGATGAGCATGCAGGTTATTTTGTGTGTGTGTGTGTGTTTTCATGTGTATGTGTGTGTGTGTGTGTGTGTGTGTGTGTATGTGTGTGTTATTCCTGCTCTGGTGATGTTAGGCCCTGCGTCAGCTGTAGGTTCTGGTTTCAATATGAGTGGACACAGTGATGGCGGAGGTGCTGCTGTAAGCTGAGGTGGGCCTGATCTGGTAACATACCAGTACCAGCATCACTTTACCCCAAGCACACACACATGCACTCACACACACACACACACACACACACACACATGCTCACATACACACACATGCACGCACACTTGCTCAAACACACACAACACACACACAACACACACACACATAGGCCCACTGCTGGAGGGCCATTATGGCAACTGACCTGGTGGAGGTTGGTTTGGTGGAGAATAAAGGGCTTATGGAGGGCCGGTGTGGTGGCTGACCTGGTGGAGGTTGGTTTGGTGGAGAATAAAGGGCTTATGGAGGGCCAGTGTGGCAGCTGACCTGGTGGAGGTTGGTTTGGTGGAGAATAAAGGGCTTATGGAGGGCCGGTGTGGCGGCTGACCTGGTGGAGGTTGGTTTGGTGGAGAATAAAGGGCTGCTGGAGGGCTGCATGGCGCTGCCAGCTCTGCCATTGCTGCCAGCCAGGCAGGAGGCATGGTAGTAGCCGCAGCCCGGGGGAACATTGTGTTCTTTTGCCTTATTCATGATTTCGTTTTTTCGTTTCTTTTTTGTTACCGCCGCCATCGTTCTCCTAGTGTTTCGATTGGACGGGTCGTTGTGGTCTCTGAGTCCCGGCGCTCTCTTTGTGTCCATCAGGCCCCGGTACACACTGGCTAAGGAGGACATTTTTAATATTACAGATTCGAAGACGCACTTTAATAATGCTGGCGACATAATGGAGTCTAGGGTAGGCTTTTCACCAAGTGCATGTTAGCTTCTCATTTTTCTAGAAAGACATCTCATACTGTATTAGTGCGTGTTTGTTCCGAATGTACTTTGACTAATACATGTCTATATAATATAAATATAATATAGTATGTACATATATGCAGTATAATTCACTTATACTTTGCTATTTAGTGGCATGTGACAGCATGTGTGTGTGTGTATTGCAGTTTTTCTCAGATCTGAGTTCCATAGGCCGAAATCCATACTGTGGTTTCATCTCAATTCTTATCTGTTCAGTCTTCCTGTCGGCCCGTGAAAAATCCATTCATCATGCCTTACTTACACAATTGGAACCACAGTGTGGTATTATATGATATGGTTGTACGTGTGTGTTCCCCTTTGCAATTATGTATACTGTGTGTGTGTGTGTGTGTGTGTGGGTATATATTAGTGCTTTGTGTCTATGCATCTACAGGATCTGTGTATGAGTTTCCCGTGTGTGTGTGTGTGTGTGTGTGTGTGTGTGTGAACCCTCTTTGCCAGCCCCGGGTGTGGAATAGGTTTATATGGAAAAGCGTCCAATCAGTGCTCGCCATAATGGATTTAGAGTTATAATGGATATAGGCTAACCCTGGCTACTAAATGGCACACACACACATGCACACGCCTGTACACACGCACACAGACAGCCCCTACACAAATGCATGAAATCAGAAGGCTCAAGTCAAATATGTTATAGATAGATAGACACGCATGTGGTGGGGAAAAAAGTCTTTATTGCTGACTGGTACACATTTCTCGGTTATTTTCCCTATGGGGGAAAATGCTTTCATTCTAAATATATTCATAAGATCAGGGCTGACAAGTGGTCAATTTCATTGCTTCCTGTTGAATGCATTTTTCTGTAATATGTGAAGGAGTTAGTGGAAGTATATAAGACCAAAACGTACCTTAAAATATGTCTGCATGAAATATTTGAGATTTGTCTAGACCCTTCTACCCCTTCCTTCTCTCCAACACCCCATCAATTAGCTCCTTAGTCCTTTCTCCTTCACACGGCAATCCTCAATTATTTTTATTTTCTGCTGAAATGCATGTTTTTCTTGTCTTTTTGTTATTTGGTTTTGAGTTGGGGGGCGGGGTCTGAGCAGTGAATAGGGCCTGCAGCGTAGCGTGAAATTAAAGCTCTTCGTTACTTTGGAGTTGCTTAAAAGAGGGCTATACGCAAATGCATGCATTCACACACCCACCCCGCATGCTAGAGATCTAGCTCATTAGCAAAAGTGGACCCTATGTTGAGCATCAAGGACCCAATTACACAGAGTTTGGCATGGAAGGGGGTGTGGGGGGACCTGAGTTTGCGAGATTTAGCTCTGACGCAGATGCATCCTGTGCGTTGTGTGTAAACAGTAAGTGCTTTGTCCCTTAGAAGTAGGCCAGCATGCGAATTGTGGCCGCTCCCGAAACTAGATCACAAATACAAATACAAATACTATTACTTATACACGCCTGAAGTGATCATTGGGGCCATTCACTTTCACGTTGCTCGACGTAAACGTGATTGATTAAATGATCATTACAAGTCTGCTACAGGGTCGCATAATGAGAAGAATTACACTGATAACTGCAAGGAGTAATCATCGTCAACTGGCCTGCTGTATGGACCTTTGATGCTAGTCAGTGTCCGTATTGTTTGGTTAGAGGCCCTCCCACTGATTTCTGTCTGTGTGTAATGTATACAGTGAGCATAGTCAGATCATAGTTCATAGGAAAATATTTGACACCGCACCATGCTGTGTTGAATGACTACTGAAGGTCATTTATTTTCTGCCTCGCTCTGTCCTCTGTGTGTGTGTTTGTGTGTATGTGTGTGTGTTTGCTTGCCTGGGTTTATGTTTGTATTTATTATATGGGTTTCTCTGTATGCATGTGCATTAACGTCTGTGTGTGTGTGTGGGTCACGTAGGTCTTTGTGTGTGTATGTGTGTGTGTGTGTGTGTGTGTGTGTGTGTGTGTGTGTGTGTGTGTGTGTGTGTGTGTGTGTGTAGACAGCACCCACTTCCTGGCTTAAGCTGACATATCCAATAGGCCTACTGCATAGTTGATACTTGGGGAAACGGTATGTGGAAAAGTTCCTGTGTGCACAGTCTTCCAACCACGCCTTTGCTAACATGCAGGAATACACAAAATTGTGCACACACACACCACATGCATGCACTCACGCATGCATACACACACACTCACACACTTCTTGCTCTCTGTGACAGTTGGCCATATATGCCTGCAGTCTCTACTAACCAGCCAGTGACTCCAGTCTTTCCCTCAGACTTTGGAACAAGACTTTCTCTCTCTCTCTATCTTGGAATACTATCTGTCTCACTTTCTCTCTCTCTCTCTCTCTCTCTCTCTCTCTCTCACTCTCTCACTCTCTCTCTCTCTTGCTACACACTCTCTCCTTCCGCTCCAACTCTTTATCTCACAAGCTCTTTTTCTTTCCCAACCCCTCCTTCTCTCTCTCTCTCTCTCTCTCTCTCTCTCTCTCTCTCTCTCTCTCTCTCTCTCTCTCCCTGTCTGTAGTGGCTCTGTTGAACACTCTTTAACTTTCTTCCTGTCTTTCTCTCTCTCTCTCTCACTCTCACCCTCTCCCTGGCAGTTTGCCAGTGGTGGAAAAATCTATAAGCCATTGCGTAATATACAATATCTTTACCTCAGCTGAACCCGGCACACTAGATCAACAGCTGTGTGAGCACACCACAGAAAGAGAGGGGGGGGGGTGATTCGGAGACTCTATATGGGCATGCGGTGTGTGTCTGTGGGTGTGAGTGAGAGAGATAGGGAGAGAGAGAGGGATAGAGAGTTCAGTTGGAGTTTTCCGTGGACGCCCCTATTCACAGTATAGTCACACAACTGCGATCAAACTATGCTGAGAGAACGTTATCTAGGTGAGTCGGCAGTCAGGGCCTCGCTCACTTGGAATTATGGGATGCTACTGAAGAGCAAGGCCATTCATGCTTCATCAGTTACCCAACTGGGAGACGCCGCAGAAATCTAATTAGAGCTGTGATTTGGTTTAAGGATGCAAATGCCATAGAACTCTTCAGTACTTCCAAGGCTAGCGGGGTGAATAATATTGATTTGTGGCACCCCTCACCGTCGGCACATATCATAAGAATGGAAACTAGTATTGAGGGCCAAGATTGCTGTGCAGCTAACAGGTCTCTTCATGTTTTCCTGGCTCCATACGTCAGACAGTACCGGCCCCTCTCTCAAAGCGTTCTCCATATTCTTATTTTAGGTCTGTCACTTTTGGCGCAGGGCATTTTTTTTTCAGGAGGATCTATCTGACTTCTGACCCCTGGCAGTAATTGGATCTGGCGTATGCTCCTGACCACCAGTGGCTACCGTTACTCTGCCGCACACTCAGTCACAGCAGTCCGACCGTCCACTCAGATCCCAGCCCCCGCTTGACGTGATCCACTCAGCGAATGTTGGCTATTATAAAATGTTATGGCTAGCTTTATTCATTTTTGATGACGCTAATTATTATTAAATGCTCTGTAACGAGGACTGATAATCTGCATATGCGGGGAAAGCAGCCCTGATCTCACCCTGCGGCGAGTTAATGAACAACCGCCTTAAATACAAAACACACACAGATGTATGCAGAGCGCAACGACCTTACCACAGAGCTCAACTGTAAGGCCCTTGGGATCCCATTGGTCCGCCCCACCCTCCATGTCAGTTTGTCTCATTTGTCTGTGGTGGTGGGGGAGGGGGCCAAGGGGGTGAGGTGTGTCACTGAATGGGATGTGCCCATGTGTGCTAAGATTAATTTGTTGTATCCTGGGAGGTGCTTGCATGAGAGCGCACACACGAGTGTGCACAAGAAAATGCACTAGAGCATGCCCAAGAGCATGCCCAAGAGCATGCCCAAGAGCATGCCCAAGAGCATGCACAAGAGCATGCCCAAGAGCGTACAGCGCGGTGACTTGTGATTGAGGCTTGCCGGGCTGATAGGTTTGTGCTTATTGACCAAGAGACCAAGAGACAGAGAGGGGGGCGGGGGGCGGGGCGGGAGAGGGCAAGCTATGGCGGGATGAGTGCACAGTGGCGTGCACAGAGTGGTGTGCACGGGTGGCAGGAGTCCAGGCTGTTGGTGAAAACGTGTGTGTTTAAAGTACACACAGTCCTAATTATGCTGATTTAAGCATTCTTGCGGTCCTCCCTCTGGCTTGTGGCGAGTTAACTGGCGCAGGGGCGTCCACAGAGAGAGAGGGAGGGCGAGAGAGATGGTTTATGAACACAGAGCAGGATGAGCTGAAAGATTGTGAGTGATGAAAAGAGAGAGAAGGAGTGAAATCAAGACGTGTGCTTTGAGAAAAAGGAGAGAAAGCGACTGAGAGAGAATCTACACTGAGTAAAAATGTGGTTCCAGACTTTAGAGCAGCAGAAGGGAAAACTCTGCTGTCAAACTCTCCAACTCCTCTTTTTTTTTTATTCACCCCCTTCCACATTTCGGGGCTTAGCTCGTGCGCGCTCTGTGTGTTTATTTTTATATTCAGATGTTACGGATTGCTCCGGGAATAGGCCGTCCCTTTTCCCAGCAAGGGGAATTAATACTGTTTGAATGTTCCCTCCTTTTAGACTCTCAAAGTCTAAAAGGAGGAATTTAGCTATGGAGCTTTCATAAGTCAAAACCTGACCACTCTTAAAAAAATGCAAACAGAAAAAAACAAGCAGACTGTTGATGCTCTTGATCGGCCGGACTTTAAATGTGAGGGTGTTGGTGTGTGTCCACACCTGTCTGCATGTTGGTTTGCTGTGCGGCCCACACGGTACGTAGGCACATGTACAAGTCATCCTGTAAGCATCAATACCTCCTTGCACGTTTTCTTTTTCTCTGTTATGATTGGTCGCAGGAATATTTTCTTAGGTTGTCAACCCTCCCACCGCCTTTGTCCACGTGCCACATCGGATTGTATGTACGTCAAGTCAAATGTAACGCATAGGATGGGCTCCTATTCCGTGTGCGAGATCATAACTGCAGAAGTAGCCTTGAGCAATATACCTGGCTACCCTGGACTCCTCCTGGCTTCATTCTAGGGCTCAGCATTAAAACGATGTCATCCAATCATCCTTTGAATGTCGGCTTGTAAATCCCCTGCAGACTAGTGCTGACACAGGCTTTACAAGGTTACTTTTAATTGACCTGATTTGAGCCAGTGTTTCTCCATCGAGGCTCCGTTGACCTATGGAAAATACACACAGCTAATCCAACATGATGCTATGAGTTTGGGTTAAAGCTGATTGCATTGCAAACATAAAAATAATTGAATGCCACATAATTGCATGCTGGAGGGTTTCCCATTGCATATCATAAAAAACAGTCAGGTTCCACATAGCATAGCATAGCATAGGTTCCTGGTTTCTGTCAGCAGTGTGTGTGTGTTAAGGCTACATTTAATACAGGTGATAGAATGCAGGAGTCAGCCACTGGCCTTTAAGTATTCAAATTATGGTATGCCAAACACACACATATACTCACAATATAATAAGACTCATAGTTTTGGTTCAGGGCTCCAACTCCTCCCCCTTACGCAGACTCTCTTTTTTGTTCCCTTCATGCGTATACTTTATCTGTCGCTCATGTTATTCATCCTTTCTCTCCATCTGTCTCTGTCTTCTTCCCTTTTTTTATCACTGTCTGAATGCCTAACCCCCTCCTTCCTCCCCCTCTCCTCTCATCTCCGCGTCTCCCTCAGGAAGAGTCTCGGTGTTATCTAGGATATGGAGGATTTGCTCAGCTTAAAAGTCACTTGCCTGACCTCCCCTCCCTGCGCCGTCTATCTGCGACTATCTACTGTTGTCCAAAGGAATGCTACTCCTTACCAAGGAACCTAGCACTGCTCCATGCTAATCCTGTACCTGCACCTCCATCATCTCCCCCTCTTCCCTCCCATCCTCCCCCCCCCCCTCCTTCCATTCTTCTCCTGCATACACTCCATCTTCTTTTGGTACGCTCTCTGTTTCTCATCTTCCCGTCTGCTGACTAAAATGGTTGATATGCACATATTGAATTTCTTCAGTGATGTGGAGGAATGCTAATGTATCATAACCATATTATAGTACTTAGAGGAGACGAATGGTGCCAAGTGCTATCTGGAGAATCAAACCTCTGGAAAAGTGCCTTTACTTTCCATTTCGAACCCTCCCCCTCCCCCCCATCCTAAAAAAAAGCTCTCCCCATTTTCTTTTCCCGCTTATGGAAATATAGAGTTGAAAAAAAAGGCTCTTCTGAAATTCAGTGCAACAATGGCGTAGTTGTATTCAATAATGCAATTCTCTGGGGTTTGGGCAATGTAACCTAAACAAAGCGGAGGCCAAAGCCTTTTTGACATCTGATTTTTGGTACAGTCGAAGACGTTGAATAAATATTGTCTCGCAAATGTTCCTTTTATGTATACATTTGAAACAAGATCCCCGAGGCTGAGTGTAATGTAAAGAACCGGCCTTATTTTGTGTGTGTATATGCGGAATAACCCATCAAGCACTATAAGAAGTACCTTTTTAAACGTTTATTTTTTTAAAGTTTTACAGTTTCTTTGTTACCGGAACCGTTCCAAGTCAACATTGAGTTGACTCCACTGCAAAACACACATGTTGTCTTATTAAGCTGAAAATACAGAACAACCTTTTAACGATTCAATAAAGCATCAAAATAACGACCAACAGCTGCGTAAAAAACTTTGCAAGGCAGACTCATACAGAGTCCCGCCCTGCGAGGACACGTGTGAGTGGTGAAGTCAGGCTCCGACACAGAGACGGAGAGTCGTTTCTCATCCTCATCTTCTTCTTCTCCTTCATTTATATCATTTTTTGGTTTTTGTTTTTACATTTATTCCTTACTATTCTCTTTTTGTCCTTCTCTTTATTTTTCTCCTTCTCCTTCCTCTACATCTTCTCCTTTGTATTGTTGTTGTTGATATTATGAGTGTGTGTGTGTGTGTGTGTGTGTGTGTGTGTGTGTGTGTGTGTGTGTGTGTGTGTGTGTGATGACTCACCCTGAGCAGGGCTGTTGGGCTTGGCTGGCGGCTCATGGCTCCACATCCCCAAACGGCTCCAAAAAGGCAAGCCCTGCCTCGCTCGGCCAGCGCCTGTGTTTGTTCCTCAGTGTGTGTGTGTGTGTGTGTGTGTGTGTTTGTTCCTCAGTGTGTGGGTGTGTGTGTGTGTGTGTGTTTCTCAGCGCGTGTCTATTCTGTCTGTGTGTTTACGTGTGCGTATGTGTGTACATTTGTGTGTATGTTTGTGTTTGTATAATATGTGTGTATATGGCCTTATTTATGTTAGTGTGTGTATGTGTGTGTGTGTGTTTGTGTCTAAATGTGTGTAACCAAAGATGTGTAACTGAGGCTTTGTGCCTGCATTTGTATGCTTGCATGTGTCTGTGCACGTGCTTGTGTGTATGTGTGTGCGTGCGTGCATGCATGCATATGCATGTTTATGTGTGTATGTGTATGTGTGTGTGTGTGTGTGTGAGTAAAATCCAGGCCTGCATTGTGCGTACTGAGAGCCAGGAAGCCTTAGCAGCATCTGACGTGGCAGCTTTCAGCGTGACCATTCCAACTCACTCCTTCTGGCTCAAACCATCCCATAATATCTCCCCATACTGCTGCACGCGTATCCAGCGCCTAGCACACTGAAATGAAAATCAAAAAGACAAAGAAAATGATCTATATGGTCAGGAATGTCTTCACAACTCAGTGCTGAAGTAAAGATAGCACACACAAATTAGCTCAGTAAGTAGCACTTTAGCGGCTGAGCTGTTAAGATGGCGGTATTTGGTAATGCAGTGGAGAGATACAGAGGAAGGGGGTGTATTGAAAGACAG
Organism: Molva macrophthalma; assembly: GCA_027123675.1. Classification (NCBI taxonomy): domain Eukaryota; kingdom Metazoa; phylum Chordata; class Actinopteri; order Gadiformes; family Lotidae; genus Molva; species Molva macrophthalma. Next base: position 4,383,757 of record JAOPJO010000111.1, read on the forward strand.
AGGGAGAGGTTGGATCCGGGCTCAGAAGGGGTGCATGTGGTTCCAGAGGTAATTCTCTTACCCACTAAACCACCTCCGGGCATTTCCAAGTAACTTACAGGTAATACAAATGTGCTACCCATTACATGCCAGCTGTATGCTATTAGGGCCATGCCAATTAGCTTGTCAAAATGCCAACCATAGGCCATTAAGTGATTTTCTCCCTTTCTGCCCTCCTAAAGAGTAGGTGCGGGGGAGTACATAATGTAAAATTATTTACAATTTTTTACTTTACTTGACTTTGTAAGGCTTTTTTTGTCACACGTGTCTTTCTCGTGTGAAGGGCGAACGCCACAGAGGTTAATGTTAGAAACCCAGCATAAAGCCGCCTCCGAGCTGCGTGTGTCCTGAGAGCGGTGCAACCCCAGCGCATTTATTCTACACCAGCCTCCGTCTTCCCTCTTGGCTCTGCTTGCCTGTTTATGTAGCGAGCTGCCTCTTTAATGGAGGTGGGTTCACCCCCCCCCCCGTTTTATGTCCTCTCGTGAAGACCTGCACTTATGGTCGTCTGTCTGGGCTGCTGTGGTCCCCTCTGAGGCTAGGGGCTGGTGGCCGCACGCCCCGGGACGACCGGCGGCGCGGTCACCTCGGGAGATAACTGTACACACACACACTCTCGCTCTCCACCCCACCATGGAGGAGGAGGGAGGAGGGCTTTAAATATGGAAAGAATGGGGTTGGAGATAAAGAGGGCTTTTCAAAGTGATTTAGTGAATGCAGTAAATGTGTTTATGTTACACCATGCGCTGAGAGTATATCTTTATATCTGTGTGTGTGTGTGTGTTTGTTTATCTAAAACCTTTTAGCCTTTTGTCCGTCATGCATGTGTTTTGAATGCATGTATTTCGGGAGGAAGGGGAGCATAGTGCCTACAACAACATCTGAGTCTAGGGGGTAAACCAATCACAGCGCTTCATGACCCCCCTGATCAGCGAATCATGGAGCAGGTCCCTAAGAACAAATGTATTTTGCTCTGCAGAGAAACTTGTTTGTCTTAGCTTCTGAGTGCACTTAATACTGTAATATTTAACAAGATTGTTTTGCGACCAAAAACATTAACATATCAAACATAGTCTGTCAGTGGTAATGCATCAATTGAATTCAATCAAATGGTGAGCCAAAAGAAAGGTATTTACTTGTTTAAATATTAGTATCCAGGCAGCAAGTGCCCTCTTATCTCAAACACGCTCCCAGCTTTGTAATTAAGAGGATGTGTGGTTTTCAACATCTGTTAGGTGGTAAGACACACGTTCTGTTAAAACGTAGTGCATCAAACATAACTGAAATCTGAAGTGTTGAACATAGGACATTATTTGAACAAATAATGACCCTAAATAAACGGTAGTTTACAGGAAATTACCAATGTATTCATTGTTCCTCCCAGATGCTATAATAGTCATAATGCTGTAAATATAGACAAAGTGTCATTTAAAGGGGAGTTTTGCACTGCTACACAGAGCTAGGCATATGAAAGGATTAATTATGGGAGCAGTCCTCTTCCTTTAAGGGAAGTGCTGGAACTAATTTTAGTTTCCACCACTGAAAAGAGCTGTACTACTGGAGAGTGACCTCCTGCTAGGTGTGTGTGTATAACAGACAGAGAGAGAGAGAGGGATAAAGAGACCCTGGGAGTGAGGGAGGAAGGGAGGGAGGGAGGGAGAGAGAGAGGTGCATGAATAGAGTGAATATAGATAGAGAGAGAAGGCGCACTTGCCTTTTCTGCAACGGCAGAGGAATAAGCATATATGTTTGAGTCTGGTCAAGTTGAGCTCAGAGAGAGAGAGACATTGAAAGTGCAAGAGAGAGAAAGGGAGACAAAAAGACAATGAAAGTGCAAGAGAGAGGGGGAGACGGAGAGACATTTTGTTGTAAGAGAGAGATGGAGGCCGAGAGACAGTGAAAGTGCAAGAGAGAGGGAGACGGCGAGACATTGAAAATTAAGAGGGAGACGGAGAGCAGGAAAGAAGGGGAAAAGAGGGGACTTTCTCAGCGAGAGGAGAGACAGGGGCCCAGAGAGATAGATAGAGTTCTAGATCAACCAGACGGAGGAAAAACATCCTAGAAATAAGATCAACATTTTGCAATTCATACATCCATGTTACTTTTTACTGGTTTCAAATGATTTGTTCATTTGTTCACGTAGAAGAATGAATGTCTTGGACTGGAGTAATGAGGTAGCATTAGCATAAAGTGTGTGTGTGTGTGTGTGTGTGTGTGTGTGTTGGTGTGTTGGTGTGTTTGTGTGGGACCATGCCCGGCTGTGGGGGTAAGGCTGGCATCTGGCCTGGTAGAGCGAGGGTAATAAAAGAAGAAGAGAAGAGGGAGAGATAGTCTCTCAATAGTGCATCTCTTGTGGAGAGCCGGTCTGTTTGGCAGAGCTGGGGGATTAAGGGAAAGGAATATATCTGTGCATATATATATATTTATTTTCTTAGAATTATGGTGAGACTCTGGCCTGTGTGTGTGTGTGTGTGCACTTATTTGTGTGCGTACATTTGTGCGTGCATGCATGTGTGCAATATGCATACCATTGAAGGCATGCATGCTGGCCCTGGAAGTTTGGGAGCATGAAAGGACGAGACCTTATCTAATGTACACACACACATGAAAACTCATATACACAAACACGCACCGTCTTAGTTCACTTCAGAGGCACTTACAATAATACAGTTGCCTAACTTGTATAGCACTTTGGATACAATTCCAAAAGACTAAATGTAAACAATAGACTTTTAACGTAAAAGAAAAGTGAGTTCGAACTATACGGCTCTCACCTTAATATGTGCTTAATACTTTTAAAGCGTAAATTAATCTAGTCTTCTTTCTGATTGGATGGTCCCAGGCAGAGCCCTGTTCTGGTAGCTGGTTCCTGGCTCACACTGTGGCATCGCTGTCCCCAGCTCTCTAAAACAACCCTCTCTCTCTCACTCTCTCGCTCTCTCCCAGCCTTATGCCACAAATGGCTTCCAGACTTTCACACATAGTAATGCCTTAGTGTGTAAACAGGCCTAATTATGAATGATGCACAGACACTGTGTTTAACATCAATCTGTCCTGATGGGGGACGAGAGGAAAGCGTGAAGGAAATGTTTTATATTTCCTCTCTTGGGAACTCGGACGGACAAATTAGTTTGCACTGCATGGAAACAGCAGTTTGGTCAGTAATTTGAATAAAAAGAAATGATTATAAATAATTGACTGTGTGTGTGTGTGTGTGTGTGTGTGTTTGCGCGTATGTGTGTGTGTGAGACAACACAAGTAACTTTTTTTTCATTTGACATTTGAATATGAGTTTCAGGGAGGGACTGGCTATCCTGTTCTACCGCCAGGGGCCGGAGTGTGGGCCCTCCCAGAGCAGGGAGGTCTTACTACGGCTGGCCCTCCTTGTGCACCTTGCCTCCACCGCACTTCTCACAAAAGGGAGACAAAAACATGGAAACTTGGCTGAAGGCAGTTGAAAAGTTTTCCCTCCTCTCTTGCGTGCTCACTCTCTCTCTATCTCCCACTCTCTGTGCCCCCACCCCTTTCCCTATCTATCTCTCTCTCGCTCTCTCACTCGCACGCTCTCGCTCTCTCTCACTCCCTTCTCTCTCTCTCTCTCTCTCACTCCCTTCTCTCTCTCTCTCTCTCTCTCTCTCTCTCTCTCTCTCTCTCTCTCTCTCTCTAAAATGGCCGTTTGCCTGTACCTCATATAAATGTGTCTGTGTTGAGCAAAGTTAAGCCCAGGGTGGTGAGTGTTTTCTAAATATTTAATTTGAATGCAAGGCACAAACAGTTCAGAGACATTAAGGATTATACCGGAACAACTGTAGGGTTATCCAAATATCTTCGCACATAGATTTAGAGGTATATTTCTACAAATGCAAACATAAAGAAATGTTGAGGATATATGTTATCCTCTATTTGCTTTTATTATTCCACACATTTGACCTTTATCAACTCAACCTTTATCAAAGAAAAGAAAAAAGAAAACATTGCCACCCTCACCTGTCATCGGACTGGCATCATCACATGATCTAATAAAAACTTCAAAGTCAGGATGAATCCAATGGCTCCAAGTCACGTGTCCCAGCCCTATTTAATACCTTCCGACCAAGTTCACGTATTCATTTCATTAATTTGTTTTAAGTAAATAAGATGAAGAGATTGCTTTCTTTTCAAAAGGCCTATTAGATCAAATGGATGTGCATTAAATAGACACACAAGAAATATTGATTTAATTTGACAGCTATTTATAGGACTATTTGGCTATTTTTGTTTATATATTCATGTTGACATAATTATAGGCTACTTATGCCTATAAGTTCTCAATTGTATTTAATAATTAATATTTGGCGGTAATTACATAATTATGGTCTATATGCCCATAATTGTAATATTCGAAATAAACATCTGTCAGTTAAACACCATAAGAAAGATATATGAAATTGAATCATAATCAAATATATTCTGATCAGTACCGTGGAATATAATTGTTTTTAAACCACATTCCACCGCAAAGGTATTGCAATTGAACATGACTATTCGTTTAAACATGACTATGGTTTAATTTGAACTAATGGCTGTATGAAAAGACGATCAATGCATTTTTTTCTTCTTTTAATCATTTGTGTGCATTTTATGAACGTTGCCCTTTATAACCCTATCTTTGATTTTCCCTGGAACATTTTATTAGCGGCAGATATTATTAGCCCAATTTGAACCGTTTAGATTTTATTCTCCTCGGTTTAGGCCTAGGCCTATTTTTGCGTTCCTGCTTTCCTGCACCAACACAAAATCTAAATATTGTTGCATTAGTAGGCCTATGACTCACGACTAAGGCGTCGTTGTAATTCAAGAGGCACCATAAAATGAATTTATGGACTGATCTTGTTCCCTTTGGCATTTACTAACGTAAAAGCATTGAATCATTAAGTTGGCATTTCCTCTGATTTTGCCACATTTAGATTTCACAGTTTCTCCCTAAGTCATGCGGTGCACAGGCCGTTCCCGTGTAGCTGTACTACACTTTGTTTGCTGTGTTACTTTAAATGGTCGTCCTCTCTCTCTCTCTCTCTTGCAGAGTTAAAGAACGCGTTTAACTTTCCCCTATGGTTGAACCAAGTCCAGAGCGGGAAGGAGGCTGTGTGTTTGAGTTGTGAGGTCGCGAGAGGAGCTGACCTATTTGGCTGCTCGTCGCCCTCGCGCCGGGCCTCCAGCTCTGCTGCGGTGGTGGAAGCGCTGGGTTCTTTGGAGACGATTTTTATAGCGCTAGAGTGCCCCGTCTAAATGTAGTAGATATTTAGATTCATAAGCACACGCATTTTGTAACTTTTCATTGAACTTCCACTATATGCCTACCCAACGGGCGAACCGATATGTAGGCCTACGGACTGGGAGGGAAGACAATTAAACGTGTCACAATGAAACGTGGCTTCCCCTCTAGAGTTAGAGGCCTATTTTGTGGTATTTATTTGACATCCTAAAGTGTAGACCGACGGACACGTTTTGCTTAATGCCACTTGATTTTTCAGTAAAGCATTCATGCTTGTTAAAACCCGTGGCTAGGTGCTCATTTGAAGATAACCCTCACTTTAGAGACTATTATAATTTTGCCAAATACATGGATTTATTTGAATGGGTTTAAGGCAATCGCTTTTGTTCCTTTGAATTGGACAACACCGCTGCACGGCTGAAACACGTTCTGCAAATGTTTCCCCTCAAAATGGATGTTGATTATAGCTTACTCGTTTTAGTGGTCAACATTATCTGGACTTAAAGTAACGACAACCCTTCACGATCCACCACATTATAGGAATTAATCTATAAGGTGAATTCGTTACCTTTGAGGAGACGGGCCTCTAAGAGGCAGGCCTGTTAAACCTACAGGCCCACCGACGCGTGTAAAGGTTACATTTTTGTGATACTTTAACATGAGACTCGACGCATCATCAGCCAATGTCTGAATACAAACGGTCGGGCCTGTGTCCCAAATCATGTCGGCCTTTTAATCAAGCTGTGCTATGGGCACCTTGATGTAGGCCTATGGCTCCGCAGAGTCCTACAGATTTTACTCTGGATTAACGATCTCTTTGTGTCTCCCCTTCTGCCAGTTGTTACAATTCTTACAATTCCGCCTCTTAAAACCGAGGAAGCTTTCATCCTTTTCTCCGGGCCTTTCTATATCCCAGGCCTTCAGCCGGCCAGATTGTCTCGGTGCCGGTCGACCGAAGGTCACCGTTATAGATGGGAGAGCGTGGTGCGCCGAGATAAGATGTGCTGTCACTCAAACATTAACACCTACACACCAGCATATAACTACGTGGTTCATTTTCCGTCAATACCATACTTCATTTAATTGTTATTTCTTTCGGTTCAAAATCTAATTTCTTTTTAAGAAATTGACATTGACATTGACAAACCGTAGCCACCAAAACATTTGCTGTCTTTTGTTTTTATACATAACTCATATTTAAGCCTACTTAAATAGTATTGTCATGGTACAATATCGTCATATCTCTTTAAAGACATATAACAGAAAAACGTGAACAAATATACATTTATAGTTACAAAGAATTGTATTAAAGATACATAAATAAATACATAAAATACAATGACATAAATTAACATGTTGGCCTATAGTTACATTTTCTAGATTAATATGAGGACATAATATATTCAATATAAGTGTTTAATTAATTGTAACGTTATATTTTCATGCTGCGTCCTCTAGATGTCTCAATTCTTGTTTTAGCTTCAAGGAAATTATTTAATTTCAATATCTAACAAATATACCTGTAGTTCTACTTCTAGTTATTTTCCTTCAGAACAATATTGAGACAGGAGACATTATATATATTGGATTTTGAAAAATACAAATATATACACAGTTCAACTCTAATGAGTAAACACACAAACAGACACACACGCACACACATGTACACACACACCAACACCCACACACAGACACACACACACACACACACACACACACACACACACACACACACACACACACACACACACACA
>JAOPJO010000111.1:4613044-4627201 GCA_027123675.1 Molva macrophthalma
ATTATTCAATATATTGAATTAAATAAATATGTTTTTACATTAACAAGGGCCTGTTATTTATTTGCGGGGAAAACCAATTTAGCAGCTATTTAAGGATGCACCGATCAGGTTTTTTTAGGCCAATTACGATCACCATTTTTAATGCGTGATCGGCCAATCCGATTGGTGAAATATATATTACTAGGATGTTTCTTATGAAAATCATTGTGTGCCGATTGTATAAGGGATCTTAGTTTGTTAGCGTTATATAAGAGTTATTGTTAATTTGTTGAGCCAACTGACATGTGTTGTGTTCCTTCAAGGAAAGACACGACGGCATGTTAACACAGCACTACAAAGGTTAGTTTGGACTGATTAGGCCACTCAGTTTTCTGACTGTTTCTATAAAATGAGACGTAAAGGAACGCACAATAAATTTAACATCACTAACAAAGGAGAAAGAATCAATGGGATTACTATTTATTGGAATAAGTCAGTCCAACATAATTCACTTGCACACTAAGGAAAAGCTCTATAACGGATAATATCAGACTAACACCTAACACCGATTTAATCCAATATAAAATCAAATGCAACAGTATCACCTGCGATACACTCTGCACGTATCAGTATTCGCAGGCAGAGAAAAGGACGGCCATCGGGAAGAAGCAGGAGTTGTTACCAAGCTTTGCATGACAAATAATGACTTAGACATGCATCATTGGGACGTATAAATTGAGCCAAAACTACAATTAAAATATTGAACATAAATAACCAGTATGCAAAGGAAGCGTATACTGTATTCACGTAACACACCCTCTTGCGACATCGGTGCCCATGAATGGAGCGCTGCCTGCGGCTTCTCTCACAAGCTCAGACCGGGGTCCAGCTACAGCGGGCAGCACCGTTATGTCTAGGTTTCAAGAAAACCTTGCTTCACATTGTAGGAACTATGCTGACATGCAAGTACTATGGTTGCAATCGTTTGTCTATACGTAACACTTTGGTTACGCTGTTTAGAGACATTGAAAATCGCTCATCTTCCATTAAAGCGGCGGAGCAGCAAGTTAGTTTCACATAAATCAGAGGGAATCGGGGGGGGGGGGGAAAGCAGCCTTGTATCAGGTAATGGATACTTCAGTGGTTTCAACCAACATGGAGATGTGTGAATAACGACAAGTTTAGGTACTTTTAGCGCAAACCTCATTTTTATTTAGCTTTTTAAACACTGGGAGAAGGAAGCCTGGTGAGATGCTCCTGGTTATTGCGTCCTATAACCAAGATCAACAAAAAGCTATTTCTATGGTTAAGTGAAGCCTACCTTTATTGTGAGTCAAGATTTATTATGTTAAAGCAGGATAACCGTCTCAGTGACTGAACCTAATGACGGCGTGTCTTGTGCACAATAGTTTTTGAGTCACGTGTTCGGCAAATTTCAAGTTGATCAGCCGATCACCGATCACGTGTTTAGGGCGTATATCGGCCGATAATGATCGGTGGCCGATCAATCGGTGCATCACTACAGCTATGTGTGTTGTGTTGTTTAAAAACAAAAACTACAAAACACATTTTTATTTGCTGATCATTTGATGTACTCCCATACTTTCGAAGAATTGAGTCATTGTTACAAAAGGGAGGTTCAGTGTAAACGCCGTTTCCAGCAAGTCCTTTGGACTTCATGAGGAGCTGAAATTGGCTGAAAACATAATAAATTCAAGCAATGGAAATGACATATGAAATTAATTTTGATGTTGACTTTCTAGAATCATCGTCGTCGGTTATGGCAGCCCTAGATGGATCGGACTACATTCTCAGCCATTGCAAACCATTGTTCAATACGGACCTAGACACACTTTTCAACTAGACCACAGTTGGATTAGAGTTGGTGTGCAGCCGAGTTCAAATAACCACCTCTCCCAACGAATTAACCGGAGCAAGACACCAACAGGGAGATAACGAGTCAATACCTTAGCAGGCAAAAACAGTTTGTTTGGGTTGCAATGCTTCCGTATTGCAAACCGAGGTAACAGCAGAGCAGATTAAGCGCCAGATCAGTTAATGCATGTAGTTAAAATAGATATACAGACTCGTCCTTTTAGCCTGCAATGAGCCAGTTTGACACGCAACGCAGCCTGAATCCTAAAATCATAATGCAGTCACTGCAGGCATTACTAAATTAAAAGCCTCGTCACAATAAGGGGTTATATTTTCCCAAGTTTATCAATATCACCCTTTTAACAGCTTCAGGAAAGCCCAGACTCTAAGAAGACGACCAGTCTGGTTATCTTTTTTTTAAAGGGCCAAACCGGGCTGGGTAGCAAGAGGCTGTCAAATATGCCTTCCTCTCCCTCTCTCATTTGGGAAGGAGGCTTTTCTTGTTCTCTGCTGAGGCACCAGCGGGGGAGGTGATGAACCGGGTGTCTTTACGGGAATGGATGTGGCAGGACCCAGCTAATGGATGGAGAAGCCCCACCCTTCTGCCCATCCACCCCCACTGTTTGGAATGGATTCTTCCAATCACCCACAGACAGCCATGACTAATAAAAGATACAATGGCTCGGACTATAGTTTGAGCAGGGGTTAAGGTAGTGGAGATGCATTTACACATAGAGCCGTCATTCATTTTATTACTCTATCCGCATGCCGGTGAACACTAAATAAATCAAACAATTAATAATTACAGTACTCTTCCAGCTTAGTCACCAGCTCCTTAATCCCGCGGCCGTTGTCACAACGGACAGTCTAAAGTTGATTGCACGTGTTGGGGGGGGAGGGGGAGAGAAGGTTGACTTGTAACCGGAAGGTTGCTGGTTCGATCCCCGGCTCCTCCTAGCTGAGTGTTGAGGTGTCCCTTAGCAAGACACCTAACCCTAAATGCTCCCAACGAGCTGGCTATCGTCTTGCATGGTTAACTCCGCCATCGGTGTGTGAATGCGTGTATAAATGGTTGTAAGTCGCTGTGGATAAAAGCGTCTGCAAAATGTCCATCTAGCTTTCAAAATGTATAATAAAGCCTGTTATACATATCGGTATTACATTCGATTCATTTATTACAATTTACAGAATGTTTCCTCCTCGTGTTGAGACGTGGAAGCAAAAGTGAGAAAATAGCATAATAGAGCAGATAGTGGGATGCCGATAACAAATAACAAAAACGTACAATATTGGAAAATGAAGCCCTGCAGTGAATAGGAAATCAATGTTCGACGTTTTCTAACAATGTCAAAGTGTTTGAGGCTGTATTATTCCTTTAAGATGTACACAATGGGATATATAAACGTCCCAGGAAAGGAATACTTTTGGGTTTGTCAAGATCATTCACAAGGAAATATGGTTTCCCAACAGCACTTATAAAGAGCCATCCCCTTGCTGATGCTTTGCAGCCATTTTGAACCAATTCCAGTCAAACAGAGTGGGTGGTGTTGAAAATACTCAGTCACTCTCTGCTTTATTTATCTCTCGGGTCATAAAGCGTAGTAGCTTCCATCACTGGGAGAGGGTGGCAGCCTAGGTTGGGTCCCACAGATTACCTCCAATCTTCTGACACAAACTTTTCTTTGACAGCGTCCATTTTAGAAATAATTTGGTTGCGCCCCGAATTCAGTGCAGAATGATACTTTTAGTAGTGAGGGCAGAGTGTGGACCAAGTAATGCATCGAGATTTAATGGTATACATGTGGGAAACATTTTACAGTAAGGAACAATACTGACTGAATATCGCATCAACATGATGTTGTGCATATAAATTCCCACCCCAAAATGTATTTGCTTGACACAGTAATCTACCATATAAAAATGAATATACTCATTGAGCATTCAGAGCAGGAAATGTTTTATTTATATACATGCTAGAAGTTTGTCTTTTATGACGAATAACCAGGTTTACAATAATTTGTTATTTTCTATGTCTAACAAGAATGTCGGTTGTGTTTTTGACCAGTTTTGTTCTTCACTCTCGTAAAACGACACAGAATGTGCAAGAAATACTGCCTGACCGGAGCATAGCACCGGTTGGTACTAGCTGTACTCAGAAGTACCCTCCCCTTTGAGGATCACTGCTAGTTACATTAGAACAGAGTAGTCGAAGGACACGGTGTCCGTTTTAACACCAAGCAAGAAAAGGGCTTCCTAGTCAGAGAGGATAGCATTGACGATCATTCACATTCGTTGCAGAAAAGGCTGTGCCATTAGAAAGGATAAGTAGCATTGTGTACATTGTGACAAACTATTTCATAATATTAACATAAGGTTTAAAAATGTTACTGAAAGTTTAAGTGGTTCAATGTAATGAACCACATTTGGGGATTTGAACTCAATATAAAAAAAATAAAAACTGATGTCATAGATTTCTCTATGATCATCGTCTTGATGGATTATCGCATATTGACAGGCCGATGGCATATTAAAAAGGCCAATAAAAATGCTAAACTAAATTTGATGACACAAATACACCGTCAAGCTTTTGGGGGGCTTGCCACTTCAATACTTGTATTGACACAGAACAAAAGGTGTTCTGGCACGTTAACCTGTGTGTCATTGTCAGACGTCAGCTTCATTCAACCTTTGTTCTTATCCATAAACAACATATCAGGCCAGAACATATTTTGCCCAATTGACAATGCAGGGTGGAAACAGCTCATGAAATAAGTTTCTAGTCCAATCTATGCTTCTGATAAATAAAAGGATTTTGTTCTCTAGGACCATTTATGCAGGCCCTAGAGATTCCTTTTTCCAGCAAAGCACAATTTGTGTTTCTGTACTGTGGAGTTATTTGGTTTTTGAAAGAACATCCCAGGTAAACAAGGTCTTGACATAATTGTAATATACGAGTCGCTTGATTGATTCAATGTTTGATGTTCAAACACGACAGATAAAAATGAGGACCTTTTGATTTACATTGGCACAGAAAGAGTGACAGATAATGCTTGCAGTTAGTCTTTTGTGAAAGGGTCATTCCACAGTTTAAACAAGACCTTTATCATCAGCTAACAGGCAGTTTTATGATAGCTACCTTCTGAAGATGAGATTATAACATTCTAGTGTACTGAACCTCCTAGAAAGCCTATCTTAAATTTGATCATGATAAGTACCGACAATAAATACATGGGCTTGGATGTCTTGATTAGATGTCTGAACAACTAAGAACAGTTGGCCCCAGTTTGGATTTATATATAAAAAAGGATTTAAGCATTAAGCGATATGGATGAAATATTTTATTTAAAATCTTCAAACACATTAAAAAGGGTGACAATAGTTTGCTGCAGTTATTGCCACACCTGTTTAGTTTGGGTGCGTCTAGTTTCAACTGTCGTACAGACGTATCACTACACGAGTTCAGCTTGAATAATTGGTGATTCCCTAACCTGGAACAAACATCTCGATCATGCGCCAAAGGCCAAGTCACACCCAGTTGAGATTTGAAGAGTTTAGATTATAATCACATATGCAGTGCTGCAAACAGGACAACAGTTTATATGCAAATTTAGGATAGACTAGAACGCCTGTTATCCTTTATTGCATTTTGTGTGAATTTACAACTGGAATGAGATATGGACGCGGGCAGGTGGAGGGGTTACCCAATTTAGCTTGCTTGCACCAGCCGATAAGAGATGTACTGTAGCAGAAAGCTAAGTAGCTAGCTAGCACACATGTCTGCCTTGTACCGTTAGCCAACTAGCTTGTGAGCACATTTGGCTTATTGAGTAAATTGGTTGAGTATTTTCCAATAAGGGGTCATCTCGGAGACATCAGCCAGCTGACAACATCCAAACACAACCCCTCGTCACCCACAAGGTGATTCATTTGAGTGTAAACAGTTAGCACCACAGCTAGTGTAGGGATACCTTTGTCTCCCGGATGTCTTGCTTTCCTCCTTCGGGGTACCACTCCACTCGCACAAATCCCCGTCCGAGAGGCCGACTCCGGGCGTCCGCGGCACTCTCGGTATCCGAGCTACACGGGACACGTCCGCCTCCACCCCCACCACCGCCACCTCTCCCTCCGCCGTCGTCGATGTCCGAATCTGAAATTAACTCCTCTTCTCCGTGAATCATACGCACTAGGCCGAACCGAACCGAACCGCGGTGCCGCCCTGAGACCAAATCGTGGGAGAAAAGCAGCCGTTGCGAACCGTCCGCGGTGGGAGAGAGCGCCATTGACGCTGGTTCTGAGCCCGGACTCGCTATGGGAGAAAGAGTCGGGGAGGCTGCTTCGTCTGTTACCTCCGCATCTGATGCTGTGGGTTCCGCCATCGCTGCTGTTGTCAGGGAACGATGCTGGAGCTCGAAAGGGGTGGATGGGACTAAAAAAAGAGAAACTTGTAACCGGGGAAGTGCACGTGTTTGCGTCGCAACGTAACTAGCGCAGTGCATCACTTGCCACAATTGAATTTCAGGTGTCTTCGAACTCGCCGCTTGGTGTCAGTGTTTGTGTTTGTTTATGTGGCCTATATATACTGTATACCGGATGCATTCATTTCCTATTTTAAACGATCGGATGGAAGTAAGGGAACACAAAACGTATTCGAGTTACTTTAGATGCATCTTAATATTCGCTAGAATAGAACAGAATATTAATGTAGCAGTCTATATATTGGTTGTTCAGCAATAAGAGACTATCAAAAACACATTGCTGTGTGTTAATGTATCCATGTCTGAAAATAAGTGTAGGGCATTGCTCACGAAATAGAATAGTTATCCGAAATAAACTATTTCAGTGATTAAAGTATAGTATAAGTAGTAGGTATTTCCACAAGGATTAGTCCAAAAAACGATTTACAGTATATATAGAGATAGAGACGTTTTTCAAATTCATCACTTGAGCAGAGGGACAAACACTTTTTAATCCTCTTTTAGAGTGTAGACTGTCCACTGATTTCCATTACTTATTTCCCAGAGAGGTAAATAGCATTGTTGAGCTACTTAGACACACAATATTGACACACCAGTGTAAGGATTATGGCAAAAAATATGGGTTTAGGGATAGGTATGATTTAATCTCGGAAGGCTGACTTTCTTTCATGATCATGCTTTCGGTATTTTATGGGACATCTCTAAAAACTGCAGACATTTAAACTCGGTTATTCTATCAAGCAATCCATGTCTTATTTAGAAGATTATATGGTGTGTAAAATCCGCGTGTCTGGTGGTGATGGAACGGCGAGGATAATTGTCAAGAAGGGAATACCCCTTCTTGTGACCGCCGGGTGCCAATGTTTATTGTTCCGCGTATTCACACAGGAATGGAGAAGGGGGTCGATCAGCAGCCTGCTCTGGGATTATGATCAACCGACTAAGACCCGAGGGTATAAGTAGCCTGCAATGATGCAGCGCTTGCTACACATTTTGACCGCCTTGACTGGGAAATATGGCCCAGTAGGAAGAAAATAAAAGAAAATACTGGGACAGAAAATTCAAACCATAATAATACGAATTCGTCAAAAAAAAGAACGCTAGGAAGACTTTCGGAGAAAATGTGGAGTGCATAAACAACAGAAAACGAAGTCACTTAGTACTAGGGAGAGATGTCGGTTGCAAGTGCTATCCCGTTCATAAGACAACTTGGCATCTGCTCTCCCGGCTCGCAGGGTCGGCGCCACACGCTCCCGGCCAGCGAGTTCAGGTCGCTCAGCCCAGAAGACGCGGTTAGCGTATTTGAGATCGAGAGAGAAGGTAAGATCAACATTGTCAATGTATGTCATCTTATTTAAAACATGAAATGATTTGTGGCTGAATGTTATCAGCATCATTGTATTATTTTAAAGTGATAAACAAAATGCTTAGGCATCCCATGCATGCAGGGTCCAAAACGAACCCTTACATATAAAATTGCTTGGCCAGTAGATCCTTCCGCTCCGGCAGGTAAAACAAACACAATTAATAAAGCACTTTTTGGAAACTGCATGTATGGTGTCCCTAGGCCTTTCAATAGTAGACCTATATTTCCATCACTTATCAGCTTTAGATATTGAGTGTATATGCCTTTCAGGATTTCTGTTTCCCCTAATGATATCCTCTAACCCAGGAAACACAACAGACTAATCACATTTTACACTCCTAAAGCCATAGGACTACTGCTACCCCAGCACAGCCTTTTGTAACTATTTAACCTTGATTCAGTCCTAGCAATCGAGTTCCTGGTACTCCTTTTAATGTTATGAAGCTTATATTGTGTTTTGATGTGTACTGTCCTGATATGATGTGTTGTTTTTAATGTACCCTTTTTTGGTGGCAGACTTCTTCACATGCAAGCGAATTTCGACCTTTTTTGCATGCAAAAGGTAGACAAGAGTATTTTCTATTTATATTAGAATGTCTGACGACTAATCGAACACTTGCTCCCACCTCCCTCCCAGCATTCGTCTCGGTATCTGGCGAGTGCCCCCTGCACCTGGACGAGGTGCGTCGCTTCCTCACGCTGTGTCCAGAGCTGTCCCTGGGCTGGTTCGAGGAGGGCCGCCTGGTGGCCCTCCTTATAGGTTCCCTGTGGGACCAGGAGCGTCTGACTATGGTGAGGCATCACCTGTATAGAGAGGGGCCATAGTGGAACCGCTCATATACAATGCTCAGGGCTGTCACTACCCGATCCGTACAGATTCCTGCCCGATTCGTCGTTATGTGCATGGCCATCATTTTACGGCGCTTTTACCATGCTTAACAAACATGCCATCAAAACAAAACAAAAATGCGATCAAAACACATCATCAAGACACATTTTCCGTTGATAAAGTCAAAGGTTTATCCAAACCTTCGTATTGGCTGCTCTAGGGATACAGACATTGAGCGTAAACTCATTCTTCCTGAGATAAAAAACAACATATAACATTTTATTTCCTATAGCTTTCTTTGTAATTCGTAACCATGCGCAGAGTATTTCCTTATTGGGTAGCATTTAAGTATAGCCTACCTTCGTGTGCTTATGTCTCTCTCTCTAGGACGCCCTGGAGCTCCACAAGCCGCACGGCTCCACGGTGCACATCCACCTGCTGGCGGTGCACCGCACCTGCCGCCATCAGGGCAAGGGCTCCATCCTGATGTGGCGCTACCTGCAGTACCTACGCTGCCTGCCCTACGTGCGCCGCGCCTTGCTCATGTGCGAAGACTTCCTGGTACCCTTCTACCAGAAGTTGTGCTTCATGGTGCAGGGCCCAAGCGACATCACAGTGGGGCCCCTCACCTTTACCGAAATGTTTTACCCCGTCAGGGGACACGCCTTCATGCGCCGCAACAGCGGCTGTTAGAAAAATAATGGTTACTCGTGTCTTGGAGATGAGTGATTTATTTGGCTGGAGGACGTGGCTGAGGCTGAGGAGCGGGCACTTTTTTGTAGTATGAGTCAAGGGGGGCAGCACTTAAAAAGGGTGTAAATACAAGATTCAGAACACCACTCACGCCTTTTAAAATGGATCTGTAAAACTATCAATTAAGATGACTAGTTAATTGTAAATTCGAATCAGAAAAAAACCCACACAACATATTTTGTAGAAAATATTTTCCGATTGATGGTCCCCTTTTTTTTTTTTTTTTTTCACTTTGATCAATTTATTAATGTTTTGTTCTATATATTTATTTTAATCCTGGTGTATTTGTGTAATATCGAGTTCGTTTTTCTGTAACTTTAGCTCTCTGCTTGGCAATTAGCTAAAGTAGGTATTTGAAGCGTAAAATTAGGACCATTCCATTTTTATTTTATAAAAATGGCAGCTTTACAAAGTTGATGGGGTTTGAATAATGTTTTGCATTATATACTTAAAGGAAAAAATCTGAAGTACTGTTCCAGGATTGCCGGTTAAATTCCCGATGGCAGACTCTTGACAGTCAACACCTCCAGATTATTATTATTATTATCTCAAACATGTTAATCCGCTTCTAACGGCTCTTCCAAGTACTGTAAACACAGAAGCACATGAAGCGTTGATCTCACCTTCTCAAAAACATGTAAATGTATGTAAATATATCGCTGTATATACAGACTGTATATTATATAGAGGCCCACAGTGGAACATTTGATTGTGATTAACATATTAGAAAAGGTATTTTGATAGTATTATGTATCAAATGTTTTCAATGTTTTCAATGTCCATTGTGGACAATCACCTTTTCTGCCTCAAGTCTTAAACAAACAAAATGTTGAGGAAATAAAGTCAAAAATGTTAATATCTACATCCGATTATTTTTGTTTTAATACTGACGAAACATTTCCTTTTTTTTTTTTTTTACATATTACAGTATTTTAGGCATTTCATATAAAACTGAAACAACTCAGAGCATAACGTCGACCTTGGTCTGGACATTGGTTCTAAAATGGCCATTTTTATTGCATGAAAAAGAAGAAAAGACTTTGGTCCGGAAATGCAGCAACGGAAGTTCTGAACAGTAAAACTTGCAGATATAACTTGTAATTCAAGACTTCCACTTTTTAAAAAGGCACTGAGCTGTGAAAGTCTTTTTTTTCCAACAAAATGTCTGATTACCAATTGAATTTTGAATCCATTTTTGAAATACATGACACATTAAAGCATGCACTTATCCACCAAACAGTCTTCATGACTTCTGTAGTATTTAGTTTTTCCCTCTTCAGATGTCCTTAACCAGGATGATCAATCATAGGCCCCTTTGACTCTAATAACCTCACACAACAGAAACAACCTAAACCCTCTGAGCATCTGTCACAACTGTTGACCATAACCAAATAAGGTCTTACTTATTTTGTTTGTCCAAGTTTTAAAGCATACTCACAAGAGATATAGAAAATGTAAGCAACAAATAATCCCTTTAAGTTAATGTATACGTTTGTCCAACAGACGGGGGAGAAAAAAGGGAAAAGGCATACAGGGTAGAAGTGTAACTTGGTTGGTATTTTTGCCTCAGCAAAGAGAG
Source organism: Molva macrophthalma (assembly GCA_027123675.1). Classification (NCBI taxonomy): domain Eukaryota; kingdom Metazoa; phylum Chordata; class Actinopteri; order Gadiformes; family Lotidae; genus Molva; species Molva macrophthalma. Next base: position 4,623,901 of record JAOPJO010000111.1, read on the forward strand.
CTAAAGATTGAAGTAAAAGATGGCTATGTTACATGTAAAGAAGGCTCAACGCATTACATTTTAGGATTCATCTAACCGGGCACATTGATAATAGTTTCCCCCAATAAAAGTAGACATTTGTTGTGGTATTCCTGAAAAAACGCTTTGGTGAAATAATCTGAATACATAACTAAATTGTGGTTTAGACAAGAATGCAACAATGACATTTGAATAATCAAAATGCCAGTAGTGGTGCTGTAAACACAGACAAGTGTACAGACAAGTGAGACACAATGAATGAGGTTTAAAAGATGGAACAGGTACAGCAACAACATGCACAACAACAGTGGGTAAAACCGATCAGATGCCTCAAAACATATTGATGTGATCTATGAAGACCTGGCTGCAAGCATTCTCTTTGTAAAAAGGAATTGTTACTGTAAGGCAGCAAGTGGTTTTTGATAGAATTCCTGCAGAGGTTGTTACTACTTATAACTTATAACCAAGGCTTAGTGCACTTTTGAAATTGGTTAGGTATCAATTACTGAAATTCTGCAGATTATGAGACCTTATGTAGCGTCAAAGATGTCAAGTTATGAAAAAGAAAAAAAAACAGACTGCATAATTTGTAATTCGTACATACTATGTTTATATTTTGAGGCATTTTTTAATCGCACCTTCTTGACTTCTGCCATGCTTCTAAACAGTTCAAGTGAGAATACATTTCAATATAAACATTGTATTGAGCTTCCTCCAAGGGGTTTGATTGTGATGCAACCAATTACAAATGCTTAACACATCTCACGTGCTGAGATAATGCCAAAAATTCAGTGGTACTCGTCAAGTAATTAGCAAAAATAACAAAAATATAGCCATGTCTTCTGTCATGTTCTTCCAACTTCTAGCAAACTTCTTATGATAGCATTAGCTGTGATGACCAGTTTGTGAATAGAATATGGGAAAGCAGGTTGGGGTTGACGCAAGTTGAGGTTTACAAGGGTTGAGTGAGGGCTGCGAGTTGAGGTCTAGGAAGGCAGACATCATCATTATTCAATTATCCAATCATCCATGTACCATCTCCATGTTCTCTGAAGGTCCAAAGGTGATGCACAAGCTGCACAGCTTTTCACTGCACAGCTTTTCACCAGTACTTGAGGACCATCTCCCAGCCTGACATGCTTCTAGGTCACCACATGTTCTATATTGTGGTCTATGTCGTACTTCTCACAGAACTTGCTGGTGAAAGGCAGGCACGTGAGGTGCTCCAGCCAGTGCCAGTTAATTGGGTAGATGTAGAACCAGACAATAAGCGATGAGAAGAGCCCTACGTAGACCAGCAGCGACAGAGCGATCAAAATACGCTTTCGATACTTGTCGAATGTGCCAAAGGTTACGTAGGGCAGGAAGGCGAAGGAGAGAAGGAGTCCGCTGATGAAGCCAAAGATGTGGGCGATGTTGTCGATCCATGGCAGCAGGCCGCAAAAGAAGAGAAACAAGACGATGCCTAGCAGCTTGAGGAAGGCCTTCCACGGCTTCTCCAGCATCTGCCAACCCTGGAAAAGCTCAACAAAGAGGCAAGCCAGGAGGCCAAACTGAGACCCTGCCGGACCGACCTGGAAGAATAGAGGGAGAGGAAGCATTGAGACTTTTGTGAGACTTTATACTGATATAACTTTATAAATGAATAGCTTCATGATTTACATGTAAATTATACAGTTCATTTTCCATGAAATTCATCATATACATACATTGATGTGTATAATACAGGTCCTACACATCAATCAATCGAGAATTGATGGGGCATCAAGGTCTTCCTCACCATCCATTAACAAAAACATCCATTAACAAAAACATCCAGCATTAGGTCCGCTGCAACTACGTACATTTTAAATTGAGTCTAGTTACCTTGAAAGTTAAATACAAGTGGGCTAACATCAGCAATGTTCCACTGTCAGTGAGCAATCTTACACGTTGGGTTCATTTAAAGACATGATGTCTTTAAATGGAGTTGTAAACATTTATATTTTTCTCATTATTTCCTTGTAAAGACAGCACTTTCAAGGATGCTTTGCCAAAGCATGGGACTTCTTTAAAGCCTTCCTTTGAGAAATGTCATTGAACTTGAACACTTGTCGCCTGGGGATGTCTAATGTTAGCCTTGCTTCAGACACTTAAGGTGTGAGATTAGCACAATGTCCGAACTCATTGGAGGCGCTAGGCCAGGCGTGCAGCAGAGGGCCTAGTTGTCAGGTCATTGCGTCATGTCACAAGGACAATTATAACAGCGAAGGAGTCTGACTGAAAAGACCGGGCCCTGTGGCCCCCACACACCTGTCTCACTCCCACTAGGGGACATGTTTCAGACACTTTTTTGTAATTCAAGCTTTACTCAAAGTTTGTAACCATTTCAACAAAATGCGTTGCATACATACAACCCTCTCTATAGTCATTCAAATCCAACCCCCCTCCTCAACCCACTTCAGTTTGCCTACAGAGCCAACAGGTCTGTAGACGACACAGTCAACATAGGACTCCACTTCAAACTCCAGCACCTAGACTCCCCCGGCACCTACGCCAGGACCGTGTTTGTGGTCTTCAGCTCCGCATTCAACACCATCGCCACAACTCTCCTCCAGGACAAATTATCCAAGCTGAGCGCTCCCCTCATCATGTGTGACTCCCCAGTTAACAGTGTGGAGTCATTCAGACTCCTGGGGACAATAACCTGACAGGACCTTAGGTGGGTGGGGAACGTCACCTTCACCATCAAGATGCCCAGCAGAGGACTTTCTACACGACCATCATTAATTCCATCCTCAGCTCATCTATCACCGTCTGGTTCGCTGACTCCACTGCCAAGGACAAAGGCAGACTGCAGTGGATCCCTCGGTCAGCCGAGAAAGTCATCGGCTGCAACCTGCCTTCTCTCCAAACCTTTACCCCTCCAGGAACAGGAAGAGAGCAGGAATGATCATTGCTGATCTTTCCCATCACCACCTCTTCCAAAGACTTCCATCCGCAAAAGCTACTGGTCTATCTAGACCAAACCTTGTGCCACACAAACAGTTTCTTCCCCATGGCAGTAGGGCTCCCAAACAAGCTCCCCCCCCTGCCTCCCACTGACTCTGGGACTTCCAATCTGCCCCACCCCATTCTCTCACACCCACCCACCTACTCACACACCCACGCTGTTCCTGCACCAATCACCCTTACCTCCCATGTAAAATAAACATTTGCAATACAAATGGATATTCACACACACACACACACACACACACACACACACACACACACACACACACACACACACACACACACACAC
>JAOPJO010000111.1:4660866-4687133 GCA_027123675.1 Molva macrophthalma
CACGCACACGCACACGCACACACACACACACACACACACACACACACACACACACACACACACACACACACACACGGGCAGGAGCATTAGGAAAGACAGGTTTTAACAGGGTCAAGTGTCGATGACCCCTAAATCAACATACTGCCACCTATCTTTGGCACTCCGCTTTCCACCCTTGATCTATTCCAATAAGAAGACCAGAAAAAATGGCCATCATGTGGCGGGAGTAGAGGAAGCAGCCTGCAGCGGGCACTACGGAAACTCTTGGGAACACCCAATCTGATTGGCTGATGTGGCTGTTGACAATAGTGGGTGTGGTTAATTTCAACATCGTGGCTAAGTGTACTCAGTCTGTCTGTGGCATATGCAACCTATTTGAAAGTAAGTTTAGTGCACTGGGTCACATTGGTGCCATTGTTGTTATTCAATTATAAATGCATTCGCAGTGTCTCACATCAACACCACAATAATTTAAGGGATACACCAGAAATCTGTAAATTGGCGATTGCCTTGTTGTTTAATTCCAAATTCATCATTGTGCGTCCAGAAGAGGAGTTTGCTGGGTTAGCATTTGCACTCCTTTAGCCTCTTCTCTTGACTTGAAAAGTAACAGTAGCCTAGCTCACTTTCATGTGAGGGGAATACACTTTAAATCTACTTTCCAAAGATTTTCAATGTCAAATGTCAAATTTGTCAATGACAATTTTGTAGAAGATTAGCGTGTTGTACAAATACATACTTTTTTTGTACGGTAGTTGAATATGCTGTTATTTTTAACTATTGAACTATTTTATACCACACTCAAAGTTTTGTGTTTGAGGAGATGCATAGCTAATTGTGCAATACAATGCAATACATGGTGCTTTCTAGTAGTAATAAATAGAACACCACCCCATGAAATGGAACACACAACATCTCACTTCAGCAATACCGCCACACCCCCAAATCAAACAAAAGGCCAAACATGTAAGGGCAGCGCAAACATGTTTACGGTTAAAATATGTAATTTCTACCACTGGGGTCTCTCAATCAAAAAAATAACAAGAAGCAGTTTGCTGACGTTGTGTGGTTGTGTGGGAACATGGGAGTTGTCTTCACCAACAGTGAAAATTGATGATTGATCATGTTTTGATTCGTGTGCACGGAGAGGTGTGCATGGAGAGGAGGGGAGAGTAGGGGCTATTCACAGACGTCTGTTGTCAGTGTGTCGGTGAGAGAGAGAGCGAGAGCGAATCAATGTGTTGCGCGCAGCTCTACAATGAAATAAGATTAAACCCATTTTAAAAAACAGTAATAAAAAAATTTCCCACAAAAGTAACATTTGTGTGTGGGAAACACTGCATTAGCTTGATGGCTGGCATGGGCCACTTATCAAAGTAGCACATCGTAGTAAGCTAGATCGATTTTTAAATATATCAATAAATTAGTTCTCCACTGGATTACTGTTTCCAGTGTTTTCCAAAGTTCTTCAAAGAGCCTTAGTGTCCTACTTGGCAGCACGGCGCTCGTAGAGTTCAACCAGGGTGTTGAGGTGGAGGAGGTCCAGCTGGGAGGAGACGGCCTGAGGCTGCACCACCCCATGCTGCACCTTGTTCAGGTAGGACACGGCACCAGAGAGCTGCTGTCCGGCCTGCACCTGCCGGTAGCTTTTCATCAGGTACCTGCAGGGGGACACAACCAATCAGAAGCACCCAACAATTAGCCTGGCATCCCCAGACAATTTGCAAACTGCAATAGAGCGCAACAGTGTGGTTCCGGAAGTGAAAATCCCATTCATATTCTGCATAGAGGTTTTGATTATTAGCCATGATGTCGTAACCATCCAAGGTATACTTACCACAAGCCAATAGATTGTAAAACGATGGTATATCTCCTGTAGAAGCCTCAAGGTTTTTTTCGGAAAAACATGTTTTATTCGCGATGTCATTTAAAAGCACTACACTACCCACAATCCTTAAGTGTAACACGACGTCTTTGATTGGTGGAGCTCGCTGTTGCCATGGAAACATTTACCGCACTCGCGAAAGTCAAGTCGTAGATTACTGCTACCACTGAACTCAATCGTTTGATTTCCCTTAGACTTATGGAAAGTTAGACTTGTAAGAGCTGTAGATGAAATGAGCTGTACATGTTGAAAAATATGTTGATATATGATGATATATGATAAAAATAAAAATATGATATAGCAGTGCTATATCGTAATTTGGGTAGTATAAAGGCTAGGATATACGTAACTGAATTCACATGTATTAAAAACGACTAATGTTATTACCTTATGTAACCCATCCACTGTGTCTTAGCCGACACTCAGAGAATCGGTGGAACCGGTATTGATGGACGCGCGAGCAGTGATTGCAGTCAGGAACGAAGCCCTGTTCCATGTCGATGACAACACTATATACATTATATGAAACACTATACATACACACACAATATATGATACAACTTTTATTAACAATATCAACACTATAATAATGACAAAGGTTCAAAGACGCAAGAAGCGCGCTAAACAATCGGTTGGAAGTCGTCGGAAAAGGTTTGCAATGGTTTCTGGGATGAGTCGTTCCTTCACTCGTTCACAAAATAATGTCTTGTACTTTTGCCTTTTTATCCGTTTTCCAAAAATAGTTTTGCTCCGAATCAAATGTTTAATGGTCACGACTAATTTGTGAGATGATTGGCTTGGTTCCAGGCTTAAAACTCTTTATATAACGATTTTCTGAAAAGTCAATGGAGATTTACTTCCGGAACCAGAGCCGTTCAAAAAGGGGGGCGGTCACTGTTGCGCTCTATTCGTCTGGAACCTCTCCCTTCATTTTCGATTTCCAAAAGGGTGTCACCAACGGGTGCAGACCAAATGCCTCTGGACACAATTGGAAAGGCCTACAACCAATCATAGCAACGAAACGGGTGACTTAGCACTGAGTGACGGAAAAAACGTTTCTTCTCAATCTTTAAGTGCAGTCGCCTGTTCTTCTATTAGTGAAAATACACCAATCTACATCAGCGGCAGCCATCTCTGTTGTTGTTGAAAGGCCTCTATGGTGGGCCTGCACTGTCATCATATTTATCCCGCCTCATGTTAGATAAACGGTGGTGATTGGTCTATTTCGTACCAGGCAGAAAAAAATGTTGCATGGGTGGGGGCCCAGACCTCATCTGCAGAGCAAATGAAACATGATCTCGCGAGATTTGTCTGGTTCCCAAGCTACCCACCAATATGCCAATAGCATATTGAGATTGAACTTCTTCAGAAAGGTGGCTAGCTTAAGAATGAGAAAGAAGTCAGGAGATTTATAGTCTCACAAATCAGACTTTAGATTAACATCTTAAGTGTGATGGCAGACAAGCTCAAATCTGTGTAAACGGGTTGTTTCATTTTCTTTCGCTTCAAATGTATTGCAACCAATCATGTTGCTGGGGGTGGGGATCTGCAGACGTGCGATAAAAAGTGATATGGCTTTTGGATCCAGAAGTGGACTGATAACTAAAACTAAAACTGTCTTCCCATTGTCGGTAACCCTACTTGGCCAAAGCGTAAGCAATCTCGTTGAGCAGTGGTAAACTAAAGTTGTCCCGTAGCAGGTGGGAAGACAAGGTTAAACGTCCTGTCCGGACACCAACGTCCTGAGACAAAGTGTCTGTAAAGGTTTGAAATCAGACCTGTGTAGTAGACTGGCCACTGTAGAGATATATTTGTTAAATCATCTTCTGAAACCTCCATCTTGCACTCCCGTATGAGTTGGAAGAATATATCCGTAATAAAACAGGAAACACTGCGCAACTCCAGCCCTCGCATTTCCTGGTTTCCGGCCCAGGTGCTGTGCAGTCTCCCCCCAGAAGTTCGGCTATAGCATTGTCGAACTTCTAGATCCGAGATTAGGAGATTTACAACTAATGCATAGTATTGTTACACTTGCCCACAATGGTAAATTAATGGTTAATTTAAATAACGTATCAAACTGCAATCTCTGGTAACATTGCCAACCATAGGATATATCCTCTGATTTGGGGATAGAGAGTGAGTGAGTGAGTGAATGAGTGAGTGTGTGTCTGTCTGTGTCTGTGTCTGTATGTCTTTGTTTGGAACACAGCCCAAAATCATCTTAGACTGCATGCATTATTACATTGAAGGAAGTTAAAGTGCACATCATTGACATCACATATGAGGGATGAAACTGTCTTTAGTATTAATGCTAGTGATCGGCATGTGCCATGTTTTAATTTAAAATCTGGGACACTTAATATACTTCGGTCAATGCATTTACATTTTATAATGGATATGTCTTTTTAAGTACGACAGTCATACACAGTTTGTGTAGGACTGTGCATGTTTGGCAAGCACCACCACCATTAAACGAAACAATCACTTAATCAAGCCTTTAGTCAGTTTGGTTGCTCCTTAGTAGATGAAGTATGTGTATGCATGTGCATACATCAGTGCAGTAGGCAGGGTTACTTGATAAGGTGGGGTCACTGGGAAGCATGAGGTAGGGAGGAGTAGGGTGCGGTAGTGTGGGGTGGACACCCACCTGGCTGTCTGCAGCATCATCACCGTGTTCTCGCCCTCGAATGTGCAGGAAGGGGTAAATTCAACGTAGAGGTCCGGCAGGGCGCTGCAGCGGGAGTAGCCGTGGCCGCCGCAGGACATGCGACACACCTCGATGCCCGTGTTGGCCGTCCACGTGGTGAAGGCCTTGAGACCGGCGGACAACGCGTGGAGCTGGCCACAGACAGGGAGGAGTGCGTGAGTGAGTGAGTGTGTATGTATGCACATTTCCTGAACTTCCCATTCAGTATAAAATGTGCAGTGCATTAATGGGCCAAGCTGGTTAGAACATGTCAATGTAAATGAGAGGAGAAGGAAGAAACACGAGTGAGCTACGGGTGTGGAGAGATTGTAGAAGCACGGTGGTTAGGGTTGATCAGAACGACACAACAACAGAAAAGACAAACAAGTTTATTCAGAGACACGTGGGTAAGGGCTTATTTTGCCTACTTGGTAATGCGTAGGGGACGACTGCCTAACTGTAGACCGTCCCTACCTCTGGCATTTCAGTGAGGTCGCCCTGGTTGATGTCTCCAGAGATGCGGTTGTAGGTATCAATCATGTACTGGCCAGCAAACATGAAGGCGTAGGCTGTGGCCAGCAGCGGAAACAGCTTGTGCTGCTGGGTTTGGTAGTCCAGGATCTGGGGCTCAGGTTCTCTGTGAGAGAAAAACAAAAAGGATGGATAAGGTTTATCTGTAGTAATATAGACATAAAAATATAATTTCAACACACTATTCAATTAATATCATAACTGATGAAAAATATTTAATAATGAATTGGCCCCAAAGCAATACTGGATCTTGATTCCAATAAAAAAAATTATCCGTTTTCTTAAATAAATTACTTTAATGATAATAACTAATTTATTAGTAAATTAATTAATAGGGATAGTTGTTTACCGTAATTACACGAATATAGACTGTGGCCTATATATACATTTTTCAGACAAATTATGCATGTGTGGCATATATACATGAGTGCGGCTTATACAAAGGTGTATGACCAAAATCGGTCAGCAGCGATTTTGCCGTGGAGCGATTTCGCTCTGCAGTGATTATGCCCTGCATTCTATACAAATACCTTTCAAAAACTTTGTGAGACGCTCAATATTCGCTTAATGGTAATCCCCCACTGGCACAAACAGGTTGAACAAGTTACCTACTAATAATAACAACAGGCTGGCAATTGGGTAATACACAATAAAAAAAAAATAATTCTGGTGATCCGTCATCCAGAATAGTGCATTTGCTCTTGAATAGTGCTAGTACTGCGGTGCAATTTCATTGAAACCTGCAAAATGTACAAACCACTTTTTTAGTTTTATGATCAAAGCAGTGCGTTTTCATTGGAACTCAAGTGGGTCGTGTTTCCACTCACAACGGCGCCGCCATACAGCCGCGTTATGACTTCCAACACTGCTCAAAACCGTGGCGCGCATCGCAGTGCCATCATGCCACTCATGACATTAATCACAGATTTGATGTACTTTTAATTGGGCATTTGTTACTGCGGCCTTTACACAGGAGCGGCTTATGTACAATGCAGTCTATATTGCCGTAATTACGGTAGCTGTTTGTTTAGTTTCGTCTTAGTGCGTGTGTGTGTGGTGCACGTTTTCAATGCTGGAAGAAAAGCCTGTGTCTGGAATGGAGTGGCCGCGTGAGGAGGACTCACCCCGCGCGGATCTCCGATTGATGCCGGACAGCACTGTAGCGGATGGCGATGGTGCAACACTGGGAAAGGACCAGGCCTGCGTTGCCCACGATCATAGAGCGGATGAACACCATGGTGCCGTAGGTTAGCTTGGAGCTAAGCGGCCTCACATAGCTGCCATCTGGTTTCACCTTGGGGGGTCAAAATGGCCAATGGTCAAAAACGTTTTTTCTAGTAAACCGTATGCATGTCAGCTATATTTGTTAACGCACAGTGTGACAAGGCAAGGAAACAAAGGGTTAATGATATACAATTAAGAACTTCCTTCTTATTTCTAGATCCTAGAACCAAGAACCTTTTATGGAGGACCAAAGCACTGAACATTTTATAAATTATTACATTATTAAATGAATAAATATATAAAGAAATACATATTTAAATGGAAATGTGTGGTTAAGTTAAAAAATAATAGTATTATATATTGGTAAATATATAAATAATTAAATGTGTTTTGGGAGTGTTGACAGTAAGAATCTTGTTAATAAAGACAGGTAGGTACAGGCTGGCCAGCATATGTAATATGTAGAATACATCAGTTAAAGGATGGGATTCTATTGATAACATTATTTAAATCACTATCGCTCAGCAGCACTGACTACAGATGCCCAAGTTATTTTAAGCTACAAGCTAGTTGAAATGTTACAGTGCGACTTTTACTTCTCTCCTTACGTAAAATACAGTCTCACCTGTGCATATTTCATCAGCATGTTCTCTCGCGGTATTCGCACGTGCTCCAGTTTAAGGTAACCATTGTCGATCGCATCAAATCCAAACTTTGGTCCAATGTCCCCGATCACGATACCTGAGCAAGTGGGAGGGGCAAAACCCAGAAAGAAATAAGTCAGAGAGAGACAGAAAGAGAGGGATAGAGGGACAGAAAGATAAGAGACAAAAAGAGAGGGACAGACAGATGACAAATACATAGAGAGAGAGCTGAAGGGGGGGGGGACGAGGAAAATTTGTTTGTTTTTGTGATGTGATGTTATTTAGGGTAATCAAGGTGGGCATTAAGCATCAGAAAATGATGTTCCATCACATCCATTGCAAACTCCATCACATCCCAATCTATTCACCCTACTGGCCACCGAGCCAAGTGGATGACCAATTACCGTACACTCACATTACGGCATTATGCAGCTGAATGAAGTTAAGGCGTTTTGGACTTTGAAGAAATACAAACGAGTCTCTCCAAGACGGAGTTTATTAGACTCTGGGGCTGGGTGAGGCTGCACACCTGTTGTGCATTGGACAACACACAGGTTAAACCAGCCATCACCACACAAACACTCGAGAGATCTCAGACATGTCGGGAGGTAACGCCTGCTCTTCCTGCAGCATTATGCTAATAAATGGCTTTAACATCTATCTGTGTCCTGGTCATTGGAGGAGCCCAGTAGAGCCACCTAGGTGGCATGTGGCAGGGTTTACTACTACATATACTTTTAGACATTTTCCTGACAAGATATTTGGTTTGGATATTTTACTTTTTTAGGTCCAATTATCCAGAAAAAAAAATTGGGAGTGCAAAAGCCAGAGAGAGGCAAAGAACAGATACAGATACAGAAGAAAACACTGGTGATTGTCTGACTTCTCCATTGAGCAGAGGTTCTGCAGAGCTGTGTGATTACCTGGCAGTGGCTCGTGTGTGCCCATGCTGCGGAGGGGAACGATGAAGGCGTTCAGACCATGGCACTTGCCCTGCGTGTACAGCTGAGCCAACACAATGGCATGGTTGGATGTCTTTCCAACTGCATAGAGAACCAGGGGGGTACATTTACATTTACAATTATATTTTGACGCTTTTATCCAAAGCGACTTACAACCATTCATACACACATTCACAACGACTCGGGAGCAGTTTGGGTTAGGTGTCTTGCTCAGGGACACCTGACACTCAGCTAGGAGGAACTGGGGATCGAACTAGCAACCTTCCGGTTACAAGTCAAGCCACTCTAAGTCCTGAGCTAAGCCGACTTCAATTCTGAAGATGTAGAAGTATCGCAGCACCTGAAGCAAGGAGTGAGTGAGTGAGTGAGTGAGTGAGTGCGTGCTTACGTCCCCCGGGCCACCACTTGATGGAAGTGACGGTAGGGCTGTGCATGATGAACTCCTGCGTAGCCGGGTCGAACGTGGCGGTGGTCTCCAGCCCTCGCAGGTGAGTGCCTAAAAAATTACATTAAAAAAAATTACATTGTACACGCACATATATACACACACACACACCCACACACACATATATTGAAATTATTGAATATATATTGAAACCGCTTGAAATTAAGTGTTATGATGTATATAACAGTTATAACCATTTCAATAATAAAGTATAATTCACATATGTGCATGACATCATTTCGGTTGGGATGGTCTCACAAGGCCATATTGATGTTGTGAGGTCATGTTTCAGTTTGTTGCTGAATATAATTCTGGCATCGAGCCTGTTGAAACTAGGTTCCAAAACCCAAAAAGTGGACGGACATTAATTGATTTTCACAGATGATCGGCTGATTGGTCCATCCACAAGTGTTTCTATGCGAGTGAGGCCAGACTGATCTACAACGTGAAACTGAAATGTCAACTCAACAAGATCAGGGTGGTCTTATGTAGGTTTTTGACAAATCTCAGCAAATGCAAATAAGAGAAATTTCCCCAGCTATGCTATAAACCCATTATGGTACCATTTGACACAAAACGGCTCATATGTGCAAAGACGTGGCTGACCACCATTCAACCAAACTATCTTTCTGACAGCCAACTTTAGCCAAGCCACCTGTCCGGACGAAGGTGTAGCCACCCCGGGCCCACTGGCCCGCGCAACATGGTCAGTTCCAGGTGTACACCGCTGCTTTACCGTGGCCCATCTCCGTCTGAGCATATGTGCCGATGATCTCCAGGTCCCAGGAGGGTGTGAAGTAGCGGTCCATTTGCTCTGGGGTGGCCTGATTGAGGAGGGTGGGCAGGAACATGGCCAGATGGATTTCCAGTGGGCTTGCTCTGAAGCGGTGTACATAGCTGTCGCAGCAGCAAGCAGTGAAGGATTCGAGAAATGAATTAGATGAGGGTGAAGGAAAAAAGAAAAAAGAAAAGAAAATAAAAGAAAACGAGATGAGGGGGCAAATTCCCCAGATTAGAAGCAGTGGCATCATTCAGAGTTTAACAATTGGTTAAATTCATTTGATATGGCTCTTTACACAATTCAGCACAAGGCACCAATTAAAAGAGAGAACAACATAATCAGTATGAGAACATCATCCATGCTAATGCGCCACAGTTTCAGCCAAATTTAAAAGCACAGAGAAGCAGTTAATGGGAAGCCTGAGCATCATGGCAGAATGCCCCCATCAACTGCCTGAAGGTGATCTATGTACAGGCAGACACATAGGATACAACCTTACCAAGTCCAGGGAGGGACATATCATGTAGTAGTGGATTGCTGGCCTGAACCCAGGGAACTTCAAGCCCTTTGCAGTAAGAGGACTAGCTGGTTTAGCCACTGAGTCGCCCCACCCACAAGAAGCAGTGTGACTTTGAGTGTCAAGTACATTGTTGTTCCAAATAATACAACATTGTCACATTTCTATGTGATTGATGCCCGTCTAAATACTTGCTTAACAATTTTGGTTTATATTAACTCCCAAAAGTTGTATTATTGACCTACCACAGGTGGCATTTTGAGAAGCTGGAAAATGTTGATGTTTTAGTCAATATCCAATTACACACATATAAGGAAACCTTTTCATTTGAATGTTGTTGAGATCTGTCAAATACCATTTCTATTTTTTCTTTTTCTTACTATAAAGAAAATAAAACAAAAAAATTAGTACAGTACGGCAATGCAACACCACTTAACCTAGGTTTTTATACATTTGAATTTATATCCAGTACAAATTACACAGGTGCTGTAGGTAAGATGTTGTAAAGAGAGAGCAGAAAAGATTTTGAAAAAAATCGAAATAGCCCCAAAAAAACACCCTGTCCCTCCCTACGTTTCGCTATTGAGAAGTGTTACATTCACGCACTTTTGATTGACAGCCAAATGAATTCCCTGAACTAATCACAGAAGAGATGCCCTGATTGTTCAGAAATGCGCCGGGAGAGGTCTAATCTAAATTAGCTCATACAGAGGCAGACAAAGTTAACTCAGAAGTTAAACATATTCTAACAGCGCATTTAACTCTAATCTCTAAACAATAAAAGCTGACTATGCAATTTCTCAAACACCCACATAGCTCTTCTAGGGCCCCTATTGTACCACCAGGTGTGAGTGTGATCAGCCATTACAAACCATTTCTAAATCTCCCATTGACTTGATGACATCACAAGTGGGAGTGTCCACCTAGATCTTTGATGGATAGTTAAGCCTACCTGTTGGTAGAGTCCATTGGGTAGGCTGGTAGACTGATGCATCCATCATACATCTAGGGCAGATTTTAAAACTGCTTGTAATGGCTATTCACACCTGGTGGTAAAATAGGGGCCTTATCTACAGCACCATTTTTTTATTTGGCAAAAGGAAAACAAATTGAGAGAGTGTTGTAATGAGTAGTTGTGAGAACTTGAAGTGAGCCGGACTGACCGTGTCCCATCTCAGTTTGTGCGTAGGTGCCCAGGACGGTGCAGGAATGAGCGAGAGGGACCCATTTGTTGAACTGCTCAGAGTCACACTGGCTGTACAGGGTCGGGAGAAACATGACGAAATGTAGACCAAACGCCTCCCGGCCGGTGCCCCAGTACATACTGGATGAAGGGAAGGCAAGAGACACTAAATCTGTGCTTAGCTTGAGAAATATTCTGCAGTTTATGCATATAGCTACAGCTCCCTTCTTTTTGAACATATATGGGAAATTAACTTACATTTAAGTGACTCAGGCACGTAAAGCACAACTCTACAACTTTGACTTTGATTGACTGGTACAAAAACAGTTGCTTGGAATAAATGAATTATGTCTTCAGTGAATAAGTATACTGCTTATGAAATTCAGCGATCTAGCGAAGTCTGAGACATGTCATCAGAGATCCCAGTGGGTACATTTGACACAGCTTTACAAGGGACTATTCCATTCTTTGTATCCAACACTGACACAGATCATCATGTCCACCCTGTGTCCATATCACAGCTATCCAATCCATGTTTGCACACAGCACTGTATTTTTCTATGGCCGTCAACAGGTGGAAGTTGTCAACTTGATTTAACATTAACAAAACATGGCTTTCATTACATCTGACTCACTTCTCCAACCTTTGCACCCGATGCAGCACTACCTCTGCCCTACTGCAGCTCATGCTGGTGTACACGTATGGCAAATGGACTAGGGTACAGGCTAGTTACCTAAAGTTGTAACTAACAAGTGTGCACTGCATTCTTTTCAGATGACATGGCTAGAATCTCATAACAGTTCTAAACTGATGCGCAAAATTTCCACAACTCACACCAGAGTGAAACAAGTTCACCATCTAACACTATAGACAAACGATAAACACTCGGTTAGCCTAGTTCAGGGGTCAGGAACCTATGTCTCTACAGCCTATGTGGCTCTTTGCAGTGAGTGATAGCATATGGGTGACAAACTAGCCTAATTGTCACATGCAATGAATAGATATATTCTCTAAAAACCTTTTATGGTAATAATGTAACCCCTTCTTTGGCTCTCCAAAGAACAATTTCAAGTCATTTGAACATTTTATGGCTCTGCCGAATGAGAAGATTCCCGACCCCTGGCCTAGTTAATGGTTTATGTATGCCTCATTGAAAATGGGTAAAATTAAAGTGTACTCGCTAAAGCTTTACCAACAAAAACAAATACAAGCAAAAGAAAAACACTGCCAAGCAGCAGGTACATTAGCATGGATGTCAACTCATTTCATCAAGGAGTGAGGAAAGTTTTGGGCAAGATTAAAGAAATGATTAGCAAGCAGTAATTCATGTTTTTGTTACCCTAAAATCAAATCAATGGATGCAAGTACTGGCACCAGTTTAAAAAGAGCAATGTGAGATTTCCAAGTATGTATATGTATTCTACCTGTGAGTGTAGGCTAACCCTCAAAACAAATTAATTACGTTAAAGTTGCAAAGATTAACATTCCAACTACCTTGTAGATTAAAATAAACTGGGCATATCTGTAGTCAATGCTGATCTCACTAAAGTAATCAATAAAATCACATCCAATAACTGACCGAACACTATTTGACTTTTCCACGGCTGTTGTAATGCTCTACATAACCCAAGTGTGGTGAAGATATTGCCCATTGTAGTGTAGTGCCTCTACATGCCCTTCATGATGGACTCTGTACCTCTTATACCAATTGATCTCCTTAGGGTCTGCAATGCCATACTCCCGGAGCTTCAGGATCATGTGGGCACTCTTTTTAACCGCCTGGTCATAGCGTTCGCTGCGAGACAGGAAGTTGGGGTTCCCATAATCAAAGTCAGGGTCATTGAGAACCATCGACTCTACAGTGGAGAGGGGATACAGGTTTGCATTCAGTCAGATACGTTTATAAAACTGATGTCAACAGGCACAAATTATGATAAAAATACAAAATATTGGTCATTTGGTGATCCCATTGAAAACAGTGAAGTGGTTTGCAAATGTGATGTTTACCTATTTCCTGGCATCGAGTGTTACTTTGTATTAATAATTACCCAGATTCGTCCAGCTTTTTTTTTTTAACACAAACGTCTTTAACACAAACTACTCTTGCTTCTGAGCGTTTATTTTTTATCTGAAGAAAATATTAATGTTTTCAATATTGAAATATGCCTCATCCCCTGTTGTGAGGGACATGGTGTCTTTTAAGCGGTTAAGACGACTCCGGATAACCAAAATGGGCTGACTTCAATACAGATTACGAACTTCAACTGTTTTCAAATGGATTCATATGTGACCCGGTAACGTAGTATTACATCACGGGGTGCTGTTTGGCTAGCTCTTCAGCTAATACATTTCACTATTACTAGGTTAACCCGATGTAGTTTAGCCATCACCGAATGTATTGTTGTGAATCACAGCTGTTGTGTCCTCTCTTAAATATGTTAGTCAATTAACGTCAAAATTAAAGTACACGAACAGGACCTGGTCAGCCAACCAACTATACTCACGTATTTCTCGCCTCCTCTTCGTCCTTTCAGCACCTCCATCGAGGATGTTTGTGAGTTTTTCGACGTCAAATGTGGCATTTTGTCGCTCTCTAAGCATATCAGGATTCATTATTGTATATTGTCCTGCAGAACACTAGTCAGTCAATAATCAGTACGAGGCATAAATATTGTATAACTTCTGCTCCCGGACAAGGGTGGACTTTTGGCTATCGTCTTTAGTGGTGGTTTGTTGACGCGGTTTAAGAGGATCCTGAATTGTAGCTTTATCCTGGTCTACTGCAACGCAATTTCCGGTCTCTTACTTCCCATGAGCTGTGTACGCCAGTTAACAGTACCCGGAGAACATGACAAGAACAACAACGACAAGAACAACGACAACGACAAGGAGAATAAATATGGAGTTTTTACGAAATTTCGTCAAAGCAATATTCGAAACATGCAACGGGAACGGATATCCCTCTATTGAAAGTCCCTCCCTCCCACCCTCGCCAATAACGCTCATTAGGAGCATCCCATTCCAGGCATTCCGTCGCGTGATGAGAACGCCTGGGAACAAGGTTACATCA
This sequence comes from Molva macrophthalma, assembly GCA_027123675.1. Classification (NCBI taxonomy): domain Eukaryota; kingdom Metazoa; phylum Chordata; class Actinopteri; order Gadiformes; family Lotidae; genus Molva; species Molva macrophthalma. The sequence goes on from JAOPJO010000111.1 coordinate 4,674,796, forward strand.
GGTTACACACTACGGATATCTCGAGCCTCCAAATCCAATTTATGCACTTTTTATGGTAGTCTGTCACAGAGTCCATGTAGTTGTATTGTTTTTATTCAAAGATATTGACTGAAGGCGCATTATTGCGCAAGTACACAAATCAGGCCAGAATATTTTCTAATGGTTACACTGAAAACACTTCCTTTGTGCACCTCCAAGAAACTAATGACAGGGTACTCTTTCTTCTAAGGAGTAGGGTATTATAGCATCAGTTCACACTCCACCCCGATGGGTGGCGTTACATGCCTGCACCATCAAAAGATGTTCGTCAACCGATAATGAAAAGAAGAAGAAGCGACGTCAAAATAAATACCGGCCATATATATGTCTGTGAAAAAATAAGTCTCGCTTAAAAGAATGGATTAAATCATGCTTCCCACAGCAGCTGTTGTCTATTTCCCCTGGGAAATAAACTCTGGTTCCCTTCAGGAAGGAGAATCCGTAAGAACATTTGGAAGGCAAGTGTTCTTAATGAAGAATTTTTAGTCAACTGTGCCCTAATCCATTTATGTTTCACAGAAGTTATCACATTCAAAACATTATCTGGATCACAGAGTGATCACATTCAAAATAGTGAGGTAGAACCATATTTTACGTCCGTTAGGTAGAATGTAAACTAGACTATTTGACTCTGGTGATGGGCTAAGGAAAGCTTTCCGAAGCGACACAATTGAAGCAAATACGTTGGTTGAAGCAGAGCTATTATAGAGAGTCTCAATCATATAAAAGTCTATATAGTGTCAGATGAACCATTTCTTCTGACAACCGTCTCACTAGCGGCATCTCCTGCTCAATCTAGATGCCTGTCATTACACTTCCGAGCTGAACATTTTTTAAAAGCGTGGCAAGTAGAAATAATTTTCTATCGATTTTATCGGTATTCTCACTTCCCTATCCCCATCCCCAATAATATCAGTCAACTTTCATCAGTGTGCTAACTTATAGGCTCAATCACCATTGTGTTACCCGTTACCTCATTCGGCGATAGATAATGACTTAACAGACATTTATCTACATGAAAATATTCGAGATAGGCACTTAAATGTCATGTAAAGATTTAATAAAAGGTGATACAATCGAAAATGGGTGTTTTTAAACCAGTTTGATTAATACAAATGTATCCAGAACACAGGGCTGCCAACTCTCACGCATTGGCCGTGAGACACACGCATTTGATTGGCTTCACACGCCACACCCCCGATTTCTCACGCTGAAGTGTCCGTCTGACCGCTCTGAGCGTCTAGTTTGCAAAGCTATGCGTTTATCTGTTTTCTACCTGTTGAGTTTAGCTTGACAAACGCCCTTCGTGATCGATTAGTTAAGCTTTCAGAGACCGCGAGAGGGTGGAGCTCGGAGCTTTTTGGTTGGCCCTACCAAATCTCACTCTCAGGTTTTTTGAAAAGTTGGCAGCCCTGAGAACATCATGAATGTACAATGCTTCTAGTCAGGCAGCTAATGTTTCATCCATTTTCCAGATTGATGTACTATCAACCCGAAGAGTCTAAAGCTACACTGACTACCCAGCATGCATCAGCACAGCACCAAGTGATCGTTCACACCTTGTTTGTGGAGCCATTTAATGCCATCATAGGAGCCCAGTACATGCTTCTGGGGGAAATTGAAAACTCTGAGGGTAAGGACACGGAAGAGCACCCAATATTTACAGACTTTCTACACAGCCTACATAGGACATAAATACATTGCATGGTAGTCTTCCATTGAAGGCCCAATAAACCAGGTTGTGTTGCTCATAGTTTCGTTGCCTGTGCTGTGTATTAATACGTCATACACTCTCACTCACTGTTCTTTATCGTTTTTTCCCCTTCAGGCGGCGGGGTGGTGATCCGGGCCCGTGTGTTGAACTGTGTTGATGGTGTGAACCTTGCCCTCTTTCAGATAGCGGTCAATCAACAGAGGAGCTTTTTCCGAGAGCGGGAGAGCAAAGCAATGCCATCTGAATAGGGTCTGGCGTTGATAAAAAAGGGTCAGTCCCACAGCTATCGTTTATGTCAAGGGCTCAGGGTTGTGTTACGGCACTGGCCATGCTGGACAAATGGCAACCCAGAAATTATTGTTCTGCCTTTTTATGTTGAGTTATATAACCCTTCAGGACATATACAGGTATTCACTCAGGTATTCCTGTTGATATTTCTTTATTTTTTTCACACAAAGCAAAATGCAAGGTCTGTATGGTTTATTTTGTTTGCGATAACTGGTTGTACAGATGTACACTGTATAATTTAAACTTATTCATATGTGTTTCTTCATAAGGTATATAACAAGACTGGAGGAGTAATACATAAAAAAATCCATCTTGGTTAGCATTGCACCATGTCCCTTCTTCCACAATAAAACAAAAAATAAAAAACAAAGCAATACAGACCTCTCTGATTATCATTTTTTTAAATAAGATTTTTCCCACCTTAGACAAGTAAACAGAAGCAGTTCATAAGCAGCATGTATAATGAAAGTAAGCCTTGCAGTAGAGTCTGAACAGTTATATTTGAGCCCCTTCAAACTTCATTATGACTGAGTTGACTGCATTCTAAAGGCTAAGATCCAGGAAGCATTGTACTCTCAAAAAGTATTTGATGCTACTGTTGCTGGTACTAGTTGACAGTTGACTGAGGGAAAAATAAATCATGACTTTTTCTTATGTATTAATTATTAAAATATTATTTTGGTGTAGATTAAATTTATATTTAAAATATGTATTTAGAGTAGAAAGAGTAGCCTTAGCGTGTTTTTAACCTTTAGACATTTATGTTATTATGGTTGCAAACAAAATGGTTGTCTACTCAGTAATAATAACCTATGTATCAAATTAAGATTGTACAGTGTCTCATTAATCTTTACTTTGCAAAGTACAATGTAGTCAATCAGCCACTAGACTAGATTCATCTCCAAATATATTGTAAACGTTTCTAGTATCTGGAGTATTTATTGGCATTGTACACAGGTGTGTAACTTGAATCTTTAGACGATGTGGGCAGCATCAGTAGGCCTGAAACCGGGTCTACCTTGGCGCGATCCATGGCCTGCTTGTAGTTGATCTTCTCCTTGGTGACCGGGTCTGTGATCTCTTTGGCGTAGCAGGAGTCCGACTGCAGCTCTCTCAGCATGCCACTGTCAATCATCTTGGCTCCTATGGCATCCAAGATGTTGACTCGCTGGCCTGTTCCGGGATCGACCAGCCCACCCGTCAGGTGCTGTACCTCCATGTAGCGAATGGCTGTTTCTTGGGGCATCCAGCCTTTCTGAACGGCCTCCCCAACGGACAAGAGCTCCCTGGTCCTGGGGTCTTCGACACCTGTGAAGGCCTTCTGGGCATTGAGCAGCCGCTGAAGTTGACTTGTCTCGATGAGGCCCCTGTCCGCAGCCCTGTGGACTGGGTGTCTCTCTTTGGTGTTGACATCAATGATGCCACCTGTGGCTGCCTGAGCTTCCAGAAGCCGTTGGGCTGTGACGCTGTCTATCATCTTACGCATGCTGGCACTGCGTAGTGTGAAGCAAGTGCCAGTGTTTGTGTCAATCACCCCAGCAATTGGGTATTTTTCAGTGGAAGCACTGATGGATTTAGAAGGGGTGGATTGCGCAGAAGTGATGGAGCTGGGGACGATTGAGTTGATTGGTGGTGTTTTTTTGTTGTCTCCAGCTACGAGTAAAGCAAACTCTGAGATGGGCATTTTGCCGTCTTTGTATTTCTGCAGATCGTACTGTGTCAGCCAACCATTTTTAAGGGCATCTTTGATGGAGTACTGCTTGCCACTCTTACGGTCCTGGACTACGGATGATTCACCATCCGGTCCCTCCGAAGTTATCTCCTCCCAGTCACACTCAAGCTCCTGCAGGTGGATGTACTGTTTACGGTCGATGAGGCCCTGCGAGTAGGCGTCATACGGGGACAGGTCCATGCCTGTGTCTGGATCCAAAATGGTGATCTTAGTGGAGACGTGACTCTCTTTGGTTCTGGTCTCTGCATGTTCCTCTTTCTCCAGTTGGAGAAGAAGCTCTCGTATGGTGCTGTCGCTCAAGTGGATTTTGTCTTTCTCACCCAGGATCTCCCTCTCCAAGCGATGGACGTCGGAATCCATCTTGATGCTCTTCTGCTTGTTAATTTGGGTTCTCTCACTCATCAGCCTCGTCTGCTGCTGGAATGACAAGCCAATGTCATGTTTATTTGATTCAAGGGTTCTTAGCTCCCGAGCCAAGTCATCCCTTTCTCTCTGTAGTGCATCTCGGCTTGCAACAAGGGTCGTCTCCTCTCGTGAATTACTAGACTTGGAGGAAAGGAGCGAGTTGGTTTTGTCAGTGTGGCGTCTGATTTCATTCTCCACATCTTGCCTGTTAAAACGTTCACGGGATACTTGTTCCCTGAGGCGGTCTCTTTCAGCCTCTACCACCTGATCCTTCTCAATGCGGACGACTTCCTTGTACACTGTCTTCTCGCCTGACTTTTCCCGCTGTAGGATTTCGAGCCTGAGAGTAATATTACGGACTTCCCTCTGGAAACGAAGCATTTCGCTGGTCTCCTTGTCCATGTCGGACCGCAACCCACTGGTCATCCTCTCCAATATGGGGTCTCTCTCAACTTTCAGCACCTCTTCAACAACAATGCTCTCCTCGACAGGTGGTGGAGCATTTTCAAGCTGCGTAATGCGAAGTCTGATTTCTCTGAGTTCGGACTCAGCCTGGATCTTCCTCTGGCGCTCATCGCTCTCTCTCAGAATCCTCTCCATGTCCTCCACCTTGGTTCTCAGCTGCTGCAGCTCCAGGTCTGTCTGGCGCCGGGACTTGACCTCATCGTCAAGTTTCCTGCCAAGCTTGTCATGCTCAGCCGTCAACCTTGGATCCTTCTGTAGGCGCACCACCTCCTTGACGACCACTTTCTCCTCGGGTTTCTGTCGCTCGAGAAGTATGTACTTGTTTTGCAGGTCAAACACCATTTCTTCAGTGGTGCGGCGTATGTGCGTCTCGTCACGCACATCCTTTCTCAGGCGGTCCGCCTCTTTCTCGAGGAGCGGATCGTTCTCGTACTTGATGACCTCTCTGGTGAGGAGCCTGGTCTCCACCTTGGACTTCTCCAACTTCCATTCGTCCCTCTCCTTCCTGAGGATCCTCAGCTTCTCCAAGATGGAGTTGTAGGAGTTGTGTAGTTGGTTCACTTGGTCGTTGAGCCTTGTGATCTCCTTGTTGTTTTCTGGGCTCCTCTCCTCCTTAATCACCTCTTGGAGGACCTCCTTCAGCTCTACCCGGGGCTTCTCAGAACGGACGACATTCAAATCAGAGGAGACGAGGTTGGTCTGCCTCTCCAGTTCTGAGCACTGCCTGCTGGACTCTTGTATCTCTTTCTTTATGCGCATTATCTCCATCTCTGTGTTGGGATCGATACGGTAAATCTCATTGACAATTTCGTTTACCTCAATTCGTGGCTTCCAGCCTTGCACTTCACGATATCTGCTTTGGATCTCTGTAATCTCTCTCAATAATTTTATGTTTTCAATCTTCTCCTCCTCAGTGTCAGACTGTATTTTCTTTGATTCATTTATGAGCTCAGGGTCTTGTTCGATCTTTTTCACTTCCTTAATGATAACCTTTGGCTGGATAGTTTGAATGATTCTCTCCATTGAATTGATCTGGCTCCTTGTCTGGAAGATGTCATCGTTGATCCGCTTGCTCTTGTTGCCTTCGTCTGAGATCTCCGTCTCGAAGCTGCGGACAGCCCTCAGCATGGTCGGATCCTTTTCAACTTTGACCACTTCTTTCTTCACCACCCGTTCTTTGATAATGGGCTTTTTCGCCTGCAGAATGGTGACCTCTGTCTTCATCTGAATGGTTTCCCCATCTCTCACCCTCATTTCATCCCTCATCCTCGCAATCTCCGATTTCAGTTTGGCTGACTCGATGTCCATCTGAGGATCCTTCTCAAACTCTGTCACTTCTCTGGTCACCAGCTTCGGAGTGGAGCTTTTTAGGGTGTCTTCTGTGGTAGTGATTTTCCTGGTGATCACCTCAATCTCATCCTGGGTTGTGCTTCGCTTCAGGGACTCCTCTTGCAACTTGTTTTGTAAATCAACCAGCTCCGTTTCCAGCTTTTGGTCGCGGTAGTATTGCAGCACTTCCTTCTCCTCAACACGCTGCACTCCTCGTCGACTCTTCAGGGACATCATCCTATCCTTGAATGTCCTCAATTCTGTCTCGGTATGAGTGAGTCTCTCCTTCTCCTCGTCCAGCTCTTTCTTCAGACTGTCTACCTCAAGGCCACTCCTCTGTTGGCTCTCCAGTTGAACACTTTGCTCCACCAGTTGTACTTTCTCTTCATTCTAGAAGAAGATTAAAATCACATCAAAAAATAATGTAAATAAATACAATTACAAATAAAATAATTATGGCATAGCTCATGATGACTTATAATAAAATTCCCATTCATTTGTATAATATTTTATGAATGTATTTCACCTCATTCAAGGTAGACAAAACTGTTGGTTTGGTCACTTGAACAAAACTTTAACGAACATCCTTAAGAAACCTTTAACCCTGTGTTAAAATTTGTAATTTATCACAATCTAGCGGAAATGACTAAATCCCGCCTGAATTTCCTATCTGGGATCAATGAAATACTATCTTATCTTGTCTAAAGTTCTCTTACCAGTGCAATTAGATTCTTAGCCAAGCTCATTTGGTTGAGACGCTGGGTGTTCTCAGCAGAAGTTTCAGCATAGCGGCTTACTAAAGCCTTTTCCTGAAAGAATTTATAAATACAATAAAATAGTCATGCAATGTTCCGAAATAAATATTTGAATATGGTGACTGAATTGTAATGTATTCTAATGTGAAATGTTGTCAATGTTACCTGCTGCTGCACTGCATCAGCAAGTGTAGGTTCATAAGGCCTCTTTGCAACCGTGGCTCCAGCATCCTCTACGTTACTGTTATATTTTTCAGCATTCAACTCATACACCTGCATGATATGAATGGAGGAAATATGAATATGTTTCATATTTTAAAAATATATTTTTAGTTGTAAGTAACAATCTTATGTTAGAATTCATGTTCCAACAACATTCAAACAAAGGCTCACATCACAGTGTGCTTAATTAAATAACAAAAAGTGCACAAAAATAAAGAAAATACGAATACATCAAACACGAATAAAAGAAAATTGTCATAGATTTGTACAGTGGATAGATTTGTACCCCCCGCCCCAAAGACATACACTTAGCAGACTCTGCAGGTCCTGAGACAGGTCAACCGCCCTGTCCATATCGTCTCCCTTCCTCTGCAGGTCCTCCATCGCCCGCTGAATTTAAAGCATAAGTTATAATAAATAAAGTATAATATGCATATAATTGGGGAAATCCCCAAGATGGTCTTTGTAATAACATCCCCACATTTTAAATACATTCAAAGACCATTTCATGAAAATGCCGGGAGAAAGTTTAAAATGTAATTTTGAGAAGAAACACTTAAAGGTTGGTTGGTGTGGCAAGATGTACCTTCTGGGAGGACTCCTTGGCGTTAACCTGTGTTTGGTTATCACTGGGGCTGAGCTGGTTCACAGGCATGTTATCGAGGAAAGAATTCAGAGACTTGCTTGTCGCTTGGAACTCCTGGTTCTTGGTCGAAACCTCTTGCAATAGGTTTTCTCTGAGAGGAAGATGATTTGTATATTATGAAAACTTTCCTCCAAAAAGAAACCTTCCAATAATAACCCACAGCTAAACTCATCATCCACATGTCACAATACATCATTAGAAATCAATCAATCAATTGATTTGTTACGGTGGTTCTGATGGTTAGCTTGCTCACCTCTCCTTCAGCTGGTTGCTGACGTTGGTGTAGCGGTTCTGCAGCTGTTGGACCTGGGTGGCCTGGCGCCGGATGTCGGGGCAGTACTCCTGGTAGCCCTGCTGTAGCGAGCTGCACAGCTGCTCTGTTTGCTCTAGGTCCTGACCCAGCTTCTTGATCTCATCTTGGCTCCCTGACACGACCGTGCGCAGGCTCTGTGCCGGGAAGTGGAAAGCAGTGTGTTTTTCCCCCCTAAATCATTGAATTCTAGAGGAACTTTGTTGTTGTTGTTGCTATTCATCTCTCGACCTCTGCATTTTTTAGCTCTTTGTTTTATCCCACTGGCTAAAAGGCTAACTGCCTTCAGCAAAGTATCATAGTTTCTATGCATGTCTTACCTGGATCTCTTGGGTACGGTTCTGGAGGACATTTGGGCTGTCGGGAATCGCACCATCTTCACAGAGTCTCTTCTCGAAACCAGAGACGATGCTGTCCACCTTCTTGATCTGGTTCTCCAGGTTCAGAGACGCATTAGCTCTACAGAGAAAACACCAAGGAAATGACTGGAACAACTTTGTTCTCACGCACCACGCCATTTTGTAGAAACGTCATTCACAGACAAATAGACAAATATTTCAGAAGACTGAACCCTTTAAACAACACAGTGCATGTTGATGAATACCCAGGCTACACTCAATCTGTGACAGGCAGAGAGCCTGACTTACTTCTTGGTGTAGAGGTCGGCCAAGCCGGCAATACTGTTGTTCTTGTTGTTGGCCTCTGTGAGTTTGAGTGGGAGTGCTGAGGAGGTGAGGTTGGCGTCTTTGGCCAGGAGGGACTGCAGGTCGGCCTGGGCGGCCATGTTCTGCTGCTCCAGGGCCTTCAAGGCCTTTGACGCTTTCTACAATAAAAGGAGTCACAAAACAAAAGGCTGGATTAAAGAATATGTTATGAAATCATACATCGTGTGGGTTGATTTTAGCTTGTTACACCTACAACACAAAAATGAATTTTTTCAATATTATATACTGTATATGTTGATATGTTGCTGATCAATAAAGTTGCCGGGTAAGCATCCTTTGTCTCTCCTCCAGCTCACTGACCTCTTGTTCCTTCAGCCGCTTGGTTAGATCCGCCACCGAGTCGCCACGGTCTAGAGGGACTCGCAGCCGGCTCAGGATGTCCTGCTCGGTCTGGGCCAGGTCACTGTCCAGCTTGTCCAACTGGTCAGCCAGAGCCACCGCTTTAGGGTCCAATGGAGCCGCAGACACTGGGGCTGAAGGATGGGATGGATGATATATACTAATAACTAGATATTATGACAGATAGATAGTACTTAAAGGACAAGCAAACACCCTTGTTTGAGCTACACTACCCACCCACTATCAACCTTTAAAAAATGCAAGCATCTGCCACACATTTTTTCATTTAGGGGTTGGGAAATATCATTCTGTAATATAGGCTTTTCGCTATTTCCACTCGCTACGATGAGATTTGTTGGAGGGGGGTGTAGCCAGAATGTTTAAATGATGTTACCTGGTAAGCCAAGACTGCCGACAATAAACAGAATAGCATGCGTTCAACCCATAGAAGGCAATTTGAGTCCATATTTGTTGTTTTTTTTTTATTTATGTTTTTTTTTTAGTACTCTTTCTGTTCAAAAAAACCTTTTCACAGAGGTGTCAACGTAAGACAAACTTAACACACTTAAACTTAATCCTGCATAACACACCCTGACACTTTTATGTACCAGGGTACCGCTAGTAGACTTATCTTCACTAGTTTAGTCTACTACCAGCGCCCTGGTACATAACCGGAACAGACCCATAATTAGTGTTTGTCTACAATGACACCACTCTGAAAAGGGTCTATTGGTAATGAAATGAACGTGACATCATCAGTGAGCTGTGTGATGGGTCTGCACCTGCTTGCTGTATCCTGGCGGTCTGCGTGTTTTGGCTCTTCAGAGACGCCACCAAGGCAGCTCTTCTCTTCTTTATGTCAGCTAGGTCTCCACCCAGCCTAGATAGACAGGGAGATAGAGGGAGAGAGAGCGAGAGAGAGAAAGAAAGAGAGGGAGTGTGTGTTTGGTGTTGGTATGAATGAGATCAGATAAAATGGAACTTGATACCAGACAGGAAATGCGAGTGCCACAGCAGCAAGTACATGACAGACAAATTGCAAACAATACAATTATAACTTCGTAAATAAATATCTATAAATACAATAAGAGAAGAAGAATTTTGGATGCAAAAATAAATGTAATCGTTATCAGTAGATACAAAAATGAGGTAACGGTCAGGGTAGGAGGGAGATGGTCAAACTATTTCCTGCCACAGAATGACAGACTTGGACTAGTCTATACCTAGTCTTGTGAATGTGAAAAGGCGTAGCAGAGGAATGCCAGTTTCAGAAGGTTCTTACATGTCCACGTTGTTGATAGCTTCGGGATCAGGCGGGGGGATAATGAAGCAGACTCCTGGGAAGGTCTTGGTTGTTCCGTCGGGGGACACAACGTTCCAGTTCTCTATGTCGGAGTTGGACTTCAGGGTGAACCTCTCCTCTCTGGACAAAGTGTCCTAGACAGATGAAAAAAGGAATGATACATTATGAATCTGAGTTTTTTATTTGTTTGTTTGTTAACATAAACTTAAAAAGGAATGGTAGCAGGCAAATGTTGAATTAGTTCTTCATAATAACGCGAGTATCCCTGTTACTTTAAACCGTTCCGCCGAACTTTGAGCATGAAAGGTGAAAGGTCAGGTGGTACCTTATCCGTCTCCCAGTCACAGAGAGACTCCACGGTGATGGCTCTGGTGGGCGCGGTGCGGCGGAGTTTCAGGGGCGCGATGGAGGTGCTGCGCCGCCTCAGGTCGGCTAGCAACGCAGCGCCACGCTGGACAGACTTCTCCTCTGTCTGGGACAGACACACAGACAGACATTGTAATCCACGTCCTTGAACCTGACTGCATATATCAGGTTCTGTTAACAACAACAGGCCTTTATCCCAGAGGTGTAACAGTAGGGCTGAACAAAGGTGTATATCATGATGTTATTTATGGGCCCTGGCAGGCCTACAGACCCATTATTTACTTAATGAGCCACACCTGTTTTCAACCTCTTTGACAAAGGCCTATACATACAATAGATACATTTTCGGTAATCATCTGAAGAAATAAAAAAGTATTGTTTTCACTGGCAGGAGAGAAAACAGACAGCTTGAATCAGTAGTTATGGTTCCCAACTCTTTTGGAGCTGAGGCCCGACGCAATCCCAAGCAGACATTCAAGGCACACCAACTTAATGTTGTGGGGTAATGATTATGAAAAATGTCACACATCATTACCAGGATAATATATATACTAGGTCATAAGCAATTTCTATTTCACACACAGACGACACAGTATCAAGTGGATACAGGTTAAAATTGGACAGGCAATTGCATTAGTGTTATGTATTGCAACACAGTTAGAGTAATCAGTAATAACGCAAATCATGAATAGTACCAATGATATTATTAACCTATGGCAGGATTATGTATTAAATTACACAGAATTTCACAGCACCCCTAGCCTTGCCTCAAGGCAAGTTGGGAACCACTGGCATAAGTAACCATGTGACTTTTGTTAAAGTATTGTTTGTTGTAGTTGTAGTCGTATATCTTCCCCACCAGACCCTGTGTGTACCTCAAGCTGTAGCAGGTTCTCAGAGTTGCTTTTTTTGCTAATGGTATTGGGATCCAGGGTGCTGTTGAGTCTGGTCAGTGTCTCAGCCAGCTGCTCAGTGTCAAGTTGGTACTAGAAATGTAAAGCATTCAACAAATGACAAAATGTCACCATGGGGGTTTTGCGTATGTGAATGCTTTCTGTTTTGCTAGTGACAGTATCACCAGCTGATTGAGAAGATAAATAGGTACTTTTATCATCCCTGAGGGGAAATAAAGGCATTACTACAGCAATAAACATCTTTATTAAAAAATTACAATTACAAAATGTACATTTAAATACAAGTTAAACAACCTCAGTAATTTATGAAAATAGTATTATCTTAAATGATTAACTATAGTACTATATTTGTATATAGTTTACCTTCTTGAATTCCTCAACATTGTCCAGATGTGCCTCTTGACAGATGCAGAGATTGAGGTATTTTTGCCACTCGTTCCTCACCGCATCTTTCTGCATCTAAAATATTGAAATCAAACACAAACTAAACATCAATGTCAGCTCAAACAGACTTCAGCTGACATCTGCATACAAAGCTCATGTTTGAACGACAATAATGTGACTTTGTCGCACAATAGTAAAACTCCAAAAAAGTTGTGTTATTTTGATGGTTAGTTAAATGAAAGGTAGCTATGGTTAGTTTAATGAAAGGTAGCTACGGTTAGTTAAATGAAAGGTAGCTATGGTTAGTTTAATGAAAGGTAGCTACGGTTAGTTTAATGAAAGGTAGCTACGGTTAGTTTAATGAAAGGTAGCTATGGTTAGTTTAATGAAAGGTAGCTATGG
>JAOPJO010000111.1:4719139-4733107 GCA_027123675.1 Molva macrophthalma
AGACACACGCACACACACACACACACACACACACACACACACACACACACACACACACACACACACACCTCAAGATATAGTCAATGACATGGACGGTAGTGACCAAGTGTTTTAAAAAAGTTGCATTTTTGGTTTAAAAAAAAAGTGAAAAAGTTGGATTATTAGCTCAGCACTCAAAAGTAAGCGCATTGAAGAAGAGCAACGGTGACCTTTAAGAAATGTAGTCGAAAAATGTACTTTATAGGAATAAGAAAACAACATTTTGAAAAAACATTTTCCACACAAATACTTCAATGGATACACAATCAAGTTAAGTTGTGCTGATTGGGGTAAGGCCGTTATGTGGCTATTGCTTAGCGTGGCTAGTGTGTAATGTGGCTAAACAAATCATAGACTGTTTGACGGGGTCTTACTTAGTGTTTAGCTTCTCCACAGATGATGATGTAGTATCTATAGATCCTTGCCATGCACAGATCCCAGCATCCAGGAACTCCTGCAACAAGCCTTCACACACCTAGAAATCAAACAATTAAGGCAGACAGAAAGACAATTGGCACCAACAAATTTTGTTTGTAAAAATGCCCTAGGTTCCATTTAGATGTAGGCTTGTTGCCAGATATAACAGTAGGCAAACAGGACGTGGTCATTAAGAAGGCAAGCTTGCATAGTCACTGAGATATTAAAGCATCACTAGCTAGCAGTAAGCTTTGCTGACATTGGGAAATTGGTTGGCATTTCAGCATATGTTGTTCATACTACTGTAATTGTTTACAACTGACAATCCATGTAGCCACGGAGAAGGAGGATCCCAGGAAGACCACAGGCAACAATTTACAGTGATTGGTTCACAATACAAGTTCTATTCCATTAAAGCACATAGTTGTAACCTGTCTTAGCTCCAGCGTAGCTCCCCTGCCCATGTCCAAGGCCACTTTGACCGGAGCTAACACCGGATGCAGCTTCAACACCTAGCATGAACACAAATAAAACACTCAGGACATGCATAATGTATAATAATGAAAAACCAAGAGACGTATACCTGAACTATCCCTATTACACATTCTGATGTTCACCTTCCTCCGATACAGTTTCTGCTTGCCATCGTGTTTCTTCAGTAGCTGTAGGGAGTTGTGGATGTAGGCCATCATACTACGATCCATGTTGCTCGCTACCGAGATGACGTGAGGTACTACCAACTTCCGGCCATCGCGACACTAGCATTCAAAAAATAGAAACATTGTTGTAGTTACATCAGCATCTCTGGGCTCCATTGATTGATCTGCATATATATTTTACTGAAATATATTTGAATGGTCAAAATGGTAATACACCATGCCAGCTAGTGCACTGCTAGGAAAGAGTAGCTAAAGTGCTAGCACTTAGCATCCAAGAAACATTCTGGCAGGGTGCCTGACTATTCTTAAGAGGGGGTGTCTTTCCTTAAATTTTAGGGAATTGAGGGAAGAGTTTGCTTGTCTAAACTAGGATTTATAATATATTAATTATATTTTGAATGTACGCATTCAAAGCAATTATTGACAGCCTGCTCCAAATCGCAGTCCAGACTCGCTTGGTAGGTGTGGTACCTCTATGGAGCTATGTGTGGTACCTCTATGGAGGCGTGTGTGGTACCTCTATGGAGGCGTGTGTGGTACCTCTATGGAGGAGAGCGCGTGCGTGCGGGGTTGTGTGTTACCTCTATGGAGGTACTGTATGTGTGGTACCTCAAAAGGTGGAACACGGAGGTGCCTAGCTCTATAAAATCTGCACTTTTAGAAGTTGAACTACAACATGTATTACTTTGTTGTGATGCACCAGCTCCTATTATGCACTTGCATTACCATTAATAATTACAAATAAAGTATCCTACGGTAGACATGTCAGTGAGGCAATGGCGTTCCCATAATTGCATTACTCATGTCCATGAGAGTTGGTACAAAAAATTGGACGGCAGGCTGACCTGTATTTTGGAGCGGACACCACCGTGTGTCTGCAATAATTCAGAATCCCCTCGGCTCCAGAGGTTCTCCAGGGTCTCCTGTCCCCACGGGAACGAGTAAACGATCTTCACGCCCCGGGACGCACCCTCTTTGAGCTCGTCCTCTGGGACGTCCCGGCTACTGAATTCTGATGGTGCCAGGGCAAACTGAACAGACGGGAATAATAAATCCATAACAAGAGCAAGATCAGAAATATAATCTTAAGCAGAACTGTCATTGTGACCCATATGGGTCACATATTACACATATCACATATTACATAATATTGCAAATTGAGATAATGTGCAAATTGATATTTCTACGGCAACTTTTAATAGCATTTATTATGCTTATACATTTACAGCATGGCAGGATCAGAAACATGTGACTAACCAAGTACTGCCCACTGGATTTCCTCTGAACGTATCAACGAACATTTAGGAAAGTAAGCAAACAACATGCAAAAACAGATACATAAATATAATGTATAGGCTGGCATATTACATTTTTTCTTAATTTTTAGAGCAATTTTGAAATAAGTCCATATCGATTTCTGTCTCTGACGCATAGCATTTGGTATTAGTAGTAGTAGCAGCAATATCAATTATAGTAAAAGCATCGACATAGACCTACCTTTCTCCACCACTGAAGCCTGAGGCGTGTCCAGTGATCCAGCCACTGCGAGGAGCTTCGCGGAGAGCAGAACCACACCAGGGACGCGTAGGTAGCTTCTACTCGGCTGGCAGAACGACAACACTTCCCACGTCATTTTAAGACATAGCCTTACAAAGGGGGATGCATATTCTTTTTTTCAATATAGGCCTACGGTGCTGCACCCTAGTCACATGATACTGGAGGCAACATTGAAAAACATTTGACTAAAACCCTTACTCTCTTACAAAATGCTATTTGGATATAGTGAGGTTTAGCATATAGGCTTGACACCATTGACAATTAAAAATGTTAGGATTTAAATAAATCACATTATGTTTAGGAGCGTATAGAAAGAGGTATGGAAATAGATTAGTTCTCACCTACCGGATCCATCCAATGGTTGGAAACTCAGGCCAGTCTCAGCTAGGCCAAACGGCAACCTCCTATTCACCAACTCCAACCAGGAGCTGTACTGTTCCAATGCACCTGGAACCATGGACGTATACTAAGAACCGACAACTACAAAAGGATGTTTTGGAACAGACAAACTGATTGAGAAGGTGTACTGATTGTCAACTTTTAGATCCCTCCTAATTCGGAAAATCCTGAATCAATGTCAGATAAAAATTACCGTCATGGTCAATGTAGGAATCCACTCAGCTATGTACATAGGCCTACTCTCTGCTAATTGTTTAATTCATTGCTTTACATGATGCTGGTTGAGCTCTACCTTGAAGAAGGTTCGTTCTTAAAGATGTTGACTGCCGAAGAAGCATCAGTATCCTCTGAATCAGTTGGGCTTTGTTCAACTTTTCTGCATCAAGAAGTTGGTTTAGGCGTTCAACGTCCAACATCGGGTTGCCCTCTCCAGACTTATCGTCACTGGTGGTCAAAGTGCTAATGCCAAACACTTGCGTTCTTGACCTTTTAACAGAACTCCACCACTGCTCGAGTAGGTTTTTCTTTAGTTCTACCCCCAGTGGTCCATAGTTACAGCACATTCCCCGCTCAAATAAGTCTATGTGCACCTTGCCAGGTGCAACATAGTATCCGTCTACGCAGAGCTCCAATAACATTCGGGTTTGATCGGAGTCTTCATTTGGAAAAACCGTTGTTTTATAACGATTGGCGGTGTATTGCCTAACGAAGTCTCTGCATTGCACTTGTATTGATCTGGTTTCACAGCATATCCGAAATCGCTTCATACAATGTGATATCATATCTAAATGTCCTGTAAGTTACTTCAGCGGTTCAAATGTTTTCAAGGAAGAGGTTTGTTCTAAGTGTTTACAAATTGAGAACGTTAACGAGGAGTTGCTGATCGTCTCATTAACATTGAAATGCGTTCATACCGATTCGCCTTTGTCGGTAAGTAACACTTTACCAAACGCTTTACGATTTCACACTATAACGACTATCCATTGGCATTTGGCAAACACTTCATGTGAGCTTTGAATCAGACCCCAAAACCGGTGTTACACGGCTAATGGTTCCCAAGCTATCTGCTTCCCGATAGCGTGCATGTGGCGTGCACGAGCATATTTACCCAGATGAAGCGGAGATCACGTTAGCACATTCGTCGAAATTCCACAAACCTACCTTTAGTTTGTATGTCGTATCTCGTTATTGTTGCAAATAGGTATGTCTTACAGAGTACTACATTAAAGGCACCTATAACACGTCATTCTATTAATTATTTGTCTTCTTACTTAAAATTAAAACGGTCACGAGCTGGATTTGATCACGCTCTCGATACAAAATATTAATATTCAGGGCAACTGCAGGTGGTCCTACACCTGCAGTGTAGGGCGGTATGTGGACCTGTAGACGGCAATATATCTCTAAGGCTATTTCAAGGGCACTGTCGTAGTTTAGCTTTACAAATACACAATAAAACAAGGGTTACGTCGGATAGATTGTTAATGGTCCCATAATAAAATTTCTAGCATCTAAAGGATTGCAATTGTAATTTCTAAACTATTTTCAGCACACAAGCTGGGTGAGGGGGAACAATTTGGAAATTTGGGGGTCAAATAATTTATACTGTATTCATTTTTTTAAACTACTGTGTAATTATTTTATTATTATCGGGTTTGTTGACCTTCTGTGTAGAATATGCTCTCAGTTATCCAGCCGGTCCTGCTAGTGAACGCAGTGGTTCACCCCAACTGAGTGTACGGAGTTGTTCATCTACTGTGTTCATTATTAAAAGTTTAAATATGTTAACAGACATTGCGTCATTACTTATTGTTTACATTTTAAACAATAAGTAATGGCGCAATGTCTGTTAACATGTTTAGTGTGCATTAAGGAGCATGAGCATAAGTTGGAGGGGGGCTTTTCAAATTAAAATGTATATTCTCTGAAGGTTACTACACATAGCCTACCAACTGATGAACTCAATTTGCAACTCACTCAATTTGAAACATTCCCTGAATTACAACTCGCATATTAAAATTACAAAATCAGACAATGCCAAGACATCTACCTTTTATAATATTTAATCCATATATCACATAGTTCTAATCAACACTGTCATAATAGTTGTTAGAAAGACAAAACTTTCTTACATTTTACACATGATTATTTTTTTAAACAAAACGATAGGTTTTCCATAATGTCAAAAACATTTATTTTATAGCCTTTACAACAAATATGTCCTTTTCTGTAAACACCCTAATGAACACTGTTTGCTAGCAGCATATTATTCTTTGTTAACCAAGACAGGCAAACGGCAGCACTCAAATGCACATACCGCCCTCTATAGGTGGATGCTATGTACGCAGCCAGATTTAGCAGATCGTCTGCGGTACACATTGGACAAAACTCGACAAGATCCACAAATGACGAGTAGAGGAGTTCACATGTCGTAATCTGTTCTGAAAGTAAGTGTGGATAGCAATTTACAAAACACAAGTAAACTATATGTATTTGTGCATCGTGACATATTTGTGTGGATAACCTTTTACAAAGGACAAGTAAACAATATTTGTGGTTCGTGGTGCACGTAATGTGAATTGTTTTCTGTGAGTTACAACTCACCTAATTTTAAATGCATTTCGCTATCTACAGGTGAACGCTATGTACGCATCCAGATTTTACAGACCTTTTTATTTTACGGATCAGCTGCGGTACACATTGGACAAAACTCGACGATATCCACAAATGCGAATAGACGAGTTCACATGTCGTAATCTGTTCTGAAAGTAAGTGTGGATATGATTTTAGAAGATACAAGTTAAAAATGTGTATTTGTGGATCTTGATTGCAAAGCACAAGTGAAACATTCTTGTGGATTGCGGTACACGCAACGTGAATCTTCTTCTGTGGGTTACGCATATTCAAGTCTTGCGCGGTGTGTGGATTTAATAATAATAATAAAGTCCAATAAAAACTTCCGAACTTCTGAAAGTTACTCCATAAACTGACGGCACGTAGTCCTTTGAATAAAGCGCTCTGCTTATTTAATTTACCGAACATCTACTGGAGGATATTGTGGCTGTTGTGTTTTTATGCGGGTTCAATAAACACACCTTGATGAAAGAGAATGTTCTTTACTAAAAGTATATCACGTATGTTAACAACTTAACGGGAGGCACTTATTACAGGTATCGGTTCTTAGGCTCCCTCCTTGTACTTGCGTCAGCATTCTCCTAGCTTGCTGCGCATGCTCCGCTGGTCAGGCATAATAATCAAACAGGCAAATACTATCGCTATTTGCTGATATCATTACCTCCCTTTCTTAAACTAAAAGTCTTTTACTTTTATCAAACTATATGTATCCTTGTAATACTCAGTATATTAACTGTAACCTTTAATTAACTAAATTATCATTATCAATGTCTTTAACCTTGTTCTGTGCATGAACTACCTAACCTGCACTTCAAGAGAGAATATAATTTAACATTACTCTCTACAATAACAAGAGTCCTTAAACTTTCTCAATTAGTCTCTCTGGAGGCTTCACATGTCTTGAGGATCTGCTGACAGATTGTCCTTGAATCTGAGCGGTTGCCTCAGATGATGGGTTCTCAGCTGTGTAATCAGGTTGTTCAACAGTATCAGTTCCTTGACCTGCTGTGGCTGGTCCCATGAGAAGATCTCAACGATTTCTTCGCAGTACAGCACCCTCGTCTGTCTGAATGGTGTATGATCTTGGCTGGACTTGGCTGAGAACGGTCCCCTTCTGAGTCCATCTGTTTGTTCCGTGTTTGAACCTTACTTGGTCACCAGTGTGTAGTTCAGGTAGGTTTCGTGTTCCTCTGTCATAGTAGAACTTTTGCTTTTCTTTCTGTTGTTCTTTGAACATCCTTACTTTCTCCCCCTCTTTAGTTTTCAGTGTGGGCTTGATGTTGTGTGGACAAAGTCCCAATGTTCGGCAAAGGTTCAGAATCTTGCATTGGCAAATTGTGGACCATTGTCTGTAAAGACCTCACTTGCCACACCATGTCTAGCAAATATAGCTTTCATGCATGTTATCACTGCGTCTGCAGTGGTGGTGTGCAGTCTACAGACTTCCGGGTACAGGGAGTAATAGTCTGACTACAAGATAGTCTTTCCCTTGACATGCAAATAAGTCAGCACCTACCTTATGGTCTGTCTGGTGCTGGGTGTGGCTTTAGCGGTTCTGCAGGGTGGCTTGCTTGATATTTCCAGCATGTTGTGCAGTTTGACACTTCGTTTGTCATATCTTGATTTATCCTCGGCCAGAACATCACCTCGCGTGCTCTTTTCTTACACTTTTCAATTCCCAGATGTCCTTTGTGGATCCTTTGTAGCATCTCTCCTCTGGCTCATTGGGATGACTATTTTACTTCCTTTGTAGATGATGTCTCTGACCACTGATGTTCAGCCCTGCAGTTCCAGTACACTGCAATTTCAGGTGAGCAGTCATATTGGGCCATCCATCCAAGATGCTTTTCCTCAGTTGTTTCAGTGTTTCATCCTTGTTAGTCTCAGTCCGTATGAGCTCCATCTTTACATCTGCTATGGGCAGTGCACTTGTGATCATGTCCATGTAGGCGTTCACATCTTCCTCCATTTTGGTGTTCGCAGGCTCCCTTGGGTCAACAGCTCTGGACAACGTGTCTGCTGTATACATCAGCTTACCCGGGGTGTATGCAACATTCAGTGCATAGCATTGCAGCCTGATCATTATTCGTTGTATTCGGAGTGGACAGTCGTTTAGTGGCTTCTGGAACAATGCAATCAAGGGCTTGTGATCAGTCTCTACACTGATTGCGTGTCCTGACACAAACGGATTAAATCTCTCACAGGTGTATATGATGCTGAGTAGCTCTTTTTCTATTTGCGCATATCGCGTCTCTGCGTCTGTCATTGAGCGTGATGCAGTCGTCATATTTTTGTAGGCACCGAGCCCACTCTGTGAAGCATCTGATGATATCTTGATGGGTCTTGCTGGGTCATAGAACCGGTTCCTCTACAAGCAGTTTCTTCAGATCACTCCATGACTTTTCATGCTCATGATTCCATTCCCATTCTATGTTCTTTTCAGTTAGTTGTCTTAGGGGGGCCATCTTCTCTGAGAGGTTGGATATGAATTTACCCATGTAATTGACCATCCTATTAAACCTCTGCCCGTCCTTTTTGCATTGTGGCCTTTGGCATATTTTCGATGGCAGACACCTTTCGGGGATCTGGTCTGATGCCTTTACTGCTGACAATGTCTCCCACGAATGTCAACTCTGTCACACAAAGCTGGCATTTCTCTCTATTAAGCTTCAGGTTTGCTTTACTTGTTGCTTCCAGCACTGCCTTCAGTCACTCGTCATGCTCAGCTCTCGTGGTGCCCCATAATATGATGTCATCCATTGAGGTATCAACTCCCCCCACATGCTCATGGATCATATGGATGGTTTTGTGATACACTTCAGGAGCTGAGGCAATACCAAATGGTAACCTCAGATATCTGTATCTGCCAAATGGGCTGTTGAACGTGCACAATTTTGCCTCGTCCAGCTTCATCTGCCAAAATCGCATCCAACTTGCTAAAATACTTTGCATTTGTAAACTGTGTCATTATTTCGTCACGAGTAGGAAGCTTGAAGTGTTCTCTCTTTATTGCTCGGTTTAGATGTCTTGGATCCAGGCATGTTCTGAGTTTTGCCTTCTTTTTTTCCACAGCGATGAGGGAACTCACCCACTCAGTCGGCTCATCTATCTTCTGTATTACATTCAGGCTTTCCATCTTGTCCAACTCTGCTTTCAGTTGCTTTCGAAAAGCAAATGGGACCTTTCTGCATGGATGTATGACTGGTGGCACATTTTTGTCTACTCTGATCGTGTGCTCTCCTGGAAGGCAGCCTAGACCTTGAAATAGGTCTTGGTACTCTTTCATGAGTTCTTCATAATCGGTCTCTCCTTTGCTTTCCACAATGAGGACTCTCTTCACCAGGTTCAGTCTCTCACAGGCTGATAACCCTAGTATGGCCTGCACATCCTTTGGTACCACAATGAATGCTAGCGTGTGCGCTTTGTCCTTATGTGTCACTTTGACGATGCATTTTCCTTTAGCACCTGAGTAGCCTGTCACTTTCACTTTAGTTCCATGTATATTTGGTCTGGGTCTTATTTTCTTGAAATCAATCTCTGACATCACATTTACTTGTGCTCCAGTATCAAATTTAAATGGAATGTGTATCATTCACTTTTAGCGTCATCATCCAATCTTTTTTTTCTTGTTTATTCTCATTTACAGCATCCACGTAGAACTCATCTACGTCATATTCATCTACTGCATCTACCCTTGTTGAGCTTGGTTCTTACAGCAACGAGCATAATGGTTGTTTTTATTGCAGTTATTGCATATTTTCCCATATGCTGGACACTTCTTAGGTGGATGTTGTGTACCACATCTACTACAGAACTTTTGATTGCCCATTCTGTTTTTGTTTGTTTGTCCCGCCCATTTTTTCAAATCGGCGCTCTTTTGTTTGAAGAATTTGTTTGCGTCTTTTCTCACTGCATCCACATTGCAGCTCCCATCACTGATCAGCTCTTTTGCCTGAGTTTTTGCCGAGTGACTGGCTGTATTAACTTGCAGGTGAATTTGACTCGAGTGACTCGTGCAACCCGGATCATATTAGTGAGTGACTCAGAATAACCCGAATCTTTAAAATGATCCGGGTTGACCATCACTACTATTGACTATCACAACTAACATTGGTGTCATTGAAACGAACCACGCTCTGCACTACGGTTTGCCCCTAACAAAAACACACACACAAAGCATGGTGGGAACATGGCATAAACTGTAGCCCCCCCGGTGCTACAATATCCATAAAAAACATTCAACACCAAACGATATGACTGTGTTTGTTACTTGCTATAATCCGAAGTTGTCTAGGCGGGTAAACTAATTATTAGCAAAAGACTTAAAAATAACACATTGAAGACGCGTTTGGCTGCAAAACACAGGACATTTGAATATCCTGCTTTGCCAAATGTGTGCATGCGCCGCGCATGATGACGAGCGATGACGAGCATCACTCGTCATCATTGTAGATCTTCTTTCGATATTCCTCTCGCCACTATGCTCTCTACTGCCACACTCGGCGGATGGACAGAACTAAACCATGGTGTCAAATGACCTATTTTGGTTGTGTAATGCATTATGATTGATATTTCTTACAATTTATAACGACGGAACTAAACATTTGTGAAAAAGTATAAAGAGTTTGTGTCAAAACCACAAAGTAAAAATTATGCTATTTAATAATTGATCTGGTTGCATATACATTAAGATAACATCAGATTACTGTATGCTATGTAAAAGCTTTATAACACTATGACCGTGTTCTAATAATTTGCAATACTGTAATTATTAATGTTATAAATAATAAATAAATATTATTTATTATTCATGGTCAAAAACACCTAAATGTATCAAGAAACAAACAAGAAAGCACATAAACTAAAATTGTATTGAACATGAAAATAATAAACAGAAATTACATGAACTGTAAATCTTGCACATCATGGGGATGAAGCTCAAACCCAGGATTATTAGCCTGCACACTACAGTAGTAGTAGCACCCAACTACTCAATACACCTCCTTTGCGAAGGTCTGTGCGCCTGATGTTGTAGGTGTTTGCCGTGGTATCGTTTTAGTATCGGTATCGAGATATTTTAGGCAGGTATCGTATCTTAAGTCATAATTCTGGTGTCGTGACAACACTAGTCTTGACAACACTTAGCCCACCGGTACTCTACCAGGCTGCCCACTTGCTCCATTCCTGGGACACTGTGCTCATCCACAGCCTGGTAAATATAAGAGTTCATCAAAATAAAATAAAAAATCACAAGCTGAAAAACAGTGTAACTTGTCACAAGAAGACTTACCAGCTGTTGCTCAGGTGCTGCCGGGATCGTGTCAGGGAGCCCAGAGAGACCAGCAGTTGTAGCTGTGGCTGGGAGGATGGTGGGGTGAGGAAGGTGGTGGTGACAGTTGATGGGCCAGAGGGCATGGCAGTGTGCTGATACATAGTCTGTAAAGTGTAATAAATTAAATTATAATACTATTACAAGCAAAACAATAAAACCACTGACATTTTTTAATTCAACATGTCACTAAAAGACTGCTGGTGCTGCTGGGGTGATGGCTCGTGATCCAGAGGGAGCAGTAGCTGCAGCAGCAGAGACAGGTTGTGAGGGTAGTTGGGAGTGGAAGGTCGGAGGCTGAGCTGGTGGTGTCAGCTGATGGGCCAGATGACAGCCTGTTCAGCAACACATCATCTTATCTTAACTGAACTGTACAATCTATCAGTGTATATCTTTGTATATATCAGTCAGCTCATACTGTTGAACTCAGCTGTATAATCCGTCTGTTTACATCTTTGTATATATCGCTAGCAAAAAAGCATTTCACTGCAAATTGTATCTGTATGGTGGAGTATATCACAAATAAACTTGATTTGACAAAAACATGTGTCAAGAAAATGACCAGTTGTTGCTGGAGATGTATCAGATGCAGACCCAGAAGGACCAGTGGGGGGGTCCAAGCCAGTATCTTCAAAGCCCTCATTTTTCACCTCCTCTTCAGAGCCTACATCCTCCAGCATCTGGTCAGTCTCCTCGGAGTCAGACTGTACATTCCCCATGGCCCTTCCTGTCTGGCGGTAAGGTAATCCATACCGATCACCTCCCCTTGGACAGACAAGAGAATAGAAAGAGGAAAGTTAGCTTTCAGCAAATTCATAAAATATTATTCTATTTCATGGGTATAAAAAATAACATCATGATGGAAAGGTACAACTCACCAGTGTAAATGGTAGATGGCTGAAAAGAGGGGACAAGCTTCATTCCAAGCACCTTGACACTGTAGGTGTTGACACAGTGAACGAGGTCCCCTGAGTAGCTGAGCAGTGAGGGAGGCTTGACCCTCAGGGATGCAGCTTCACGGTCCTGGTGCCATTGGTTAAGGCCTTTCAGGAGGTACAGCTGGAAAATCAGGCTGTTGGCATACATGCACACAATCATATAATGCATACATCATAGCATTTGATTTCGTGCCCTGTCCCACAATATGTTTGGTCGAGGTCAGATTCAAACAGTAGACCTCCTGCACAGCAGTGCTTAGCATTGCTGCTACATGCTCTATCACTGAGACACAGGCAACCACCAGCAGCTGCATTGGAAATGTCTCTAACTGTATTATTGTTTGACAGTGAATCATAAGAATGTGTCCCCTTTTAATATGACATAGCTCTATGTTTTATGATTGTACACATATCACTTTGTACAAGTTTACCTTCAGATACAGATCATGCCACTTTTCTGGCTATTTCCTTCCTCAGAGGGCCAGACTCCGAAGGCAGCAAACCATCGCAGGCGGGACGTCCACTCAACGCCCATAGCTCTGTGCTTCTTCTGTTTGGAAGCCGTCTGCCATTAAAAGAGAAAAGAAAAGTGCCACTTACACCAAAACAGCTAAAGTTTATAACTATTCAGTTTCATCACACAGTATAATCATATCAAGGTGGGGAGTCTTAATTCACTAATATAAAATCACCTTCATACAAATAGCATTTCTAAATCAGCAAATTATAACACATTCAGCTTAGAGTATAATATAGTAGTATTGCATAATAGCTAGTATTACGGTAGCCGGTCTCTCAGTCCCCAGCTACCGCTATTTCGGCACAGAATGGAAGTACAAATGAGAATCGAGCAGAATCATTTGACCGATTAGGGAATCACAGTTAACGTTATCTTTAACAGTGCATAGAAAATTAGCAAGTACACGATTTTAACCTATAAGGACAGCCTGTGGCTAACTTGCCGAATTGAACCAGGGAACTTTAGATTTTTAGTCTAACACTCTCCCAACTGAGCTATTTCGGCATAATCAAAGTCTTGTATTGTTCAAATGTTAAGTACAATGGGTACAATCTCAATCACAATCCCAATCTCAAGCTAAGAGTAGGGAATCAAAGTTACCATTATCTTTACCAGCATGCTTAGGAAATCAACAATAACACGATGTGACCGAGTAAGGAGAGCCATTGGCTAACCTTTCTTAACCCAGAATCGAGCCAGGGACTTTTAGATCTTGAGTCTAATGCTCTCCCAACTGAGCTGTTTTTGGCCAAAAATGTGGGTAACCAATAAGATTCAAGAAGAAAAACTTTAAAAAGTGGGGAATATAAGTAAACCTAATCAAATTCAATCTGAAAAAACATCTGCACCACCCCAGCACCACACGCACTAGTTTTTCCCCAGCAAAGGAGCCTTGAACACAGACTCACTCCGATGACAGCAGCATCACCCCACCACCACACACAAGTAATACCCCAATGAAGGAGCCTGACACAGGAACTCACTCTGATTACAGCTGCACAACACCACCACCACACACTATGACTACCCCCCCCAATGGAGCCTGACACATGGACTCACTCTGGTGACAGCTTCACCACCACCACCACAACCACATACTAGTGCAACACCAGCAAAGGAGCCTGACACACTCACTCACTCTGATGACAACACCACCAACATACACACAGACACAGACACACACACACACACACACACACACACACACACACACACTAGTACAATCCCAGCAAAGGAGCCCAGTGTTTCCACTATAATTGTAAAGACCCCCCACCAGGCCAAGGTATAAAAAAACCAAAATGCAGTAAATAATAATTATAAAAAAATGAATGCAATAAAAACACCACACACACTAGTACCACCCAAGTAATGGAACCTGACACACAGACTCACTCTGATGACAGCAGGACCACCACACCTCCACCACACACACACACACACACACACACACACACACACACACACACACACACACAC
>JAOPJO010000111.1:4847610-4858638 GCA_027123675.1 Molva macrophthalma
TGTGTGTGTGTGTGTGTGTGTGTGTGTGTGTGTGTGTGTGTGTGTGTGTGTGTGTGTGTGTGCGCGTGTATGTGTGGCAAGTGAGAGAGAGAGAGCGAGATGTGGAGTAGACAGAAAGAGAGAAGAGTCAAATGTTCTTTGAATGAGAATGAACTGAGGAAGGTGGCTGAGGTTGAGGGAAACAGCAGAGAAAACATGTTTATTAAAGACATTTTCATCGAACTGCTTTGTAGACTATATCCTAATTAAAGCATATTTTGCTGTGATTAAATCTTTTCCGTCATTTGCCCAGTGTTATGTATTTCTCTTTCCTAATGCCTCCTTTTAACTGATAGATTGCGTGCAAACAAATAAAATGAATCAAATGTCACAATTTGATCTTGACATAGGAAATATATGTATACTTAATTATTCATTTGACAATAATTGTGACATGTGTTGCTCGGCGTCAAAAATAACAAACTGCCTTTAATTCCCTCAACCGTCACACTCTCCGGAGATTTAGCTGTTAGCTCATCAAAGAGGGAAAAACGGGCCAGCCTAGTAGAATCAGCGCTGACCTTATCACAAGTGACATTCAGACTTTATATACTGGGCCCTTTCATGTCTCTCATTGCCCTTTACAACACTGTTCATGTCCACACAAAATACCTACGCACACACACACTCACACACACATACGCATGCACATACACATACACAAACAGACATCGCTGATAGTTTACTGCACTGTGGTAGAGAGGATGGAGGACTGTTCTGAGTGCTTATGTGTTGCGTTACACTCATTACTATCCATGTAGTGTGCTTTTTTTTCTTTCACTCTCTCCGTCTCTCACAATGACTCACCAGATACTACAAAGGTCAGAAAAATGTGTGTGTTGTATGTTGTGTGTGTGGCCCGTTCACAGATATGCGATCAGCATGTTGAACTAATAGCCAAACTAATGTGACTACTGAGACCGTGCTGAGTGTAAATATAGAAGAGGGGATAACGATGAGAGAGAGAGGGAGAGAGAGAGAGAGAGAGAGAGAGAGAGAGCTGACAAGCGGCAGGTACTCTCGCCCTACTGTCTGACTCTCTCTCTCTCTCTGAGGGTTTGTCTCTGTGGATGGTGCCATGATGAATAGGCCTGTCTAGGCTAACCTAGCGGAGACCAATTAGAGAGAGAGAGAGAGAGAGAGAGAGAGAGAGAGAGAGAGTGTGTGTGACAGTGAGAGGTAGAGAGACCCAGAAGACATTGGAACAAAACAGTAGGGACGGAAAGAAAAATTCAAGAGGATCCCCAAGCAACAGAAGATGAGGATGAGAGTAGAGATGGAGAGCTATAGGTAGAGAGAGAGATAGAGTGAGAGCGAGAGAGGCAGGATCAGGTTAAAGTGTGAAGTTAGAGACAAGGTATATGTTGGAATTCACCAGTGTCTATGTGAGCACACATGCGCAGGGACATGTGTGTGAGTCTGTGATGTGTCAGTGGATAGTGGAGGGAGAGAGAGGAGGGTGGATGAGAGAGAGAGAGAGAGTGAGGTCTTCCCCTTAAGTCTTAACCTTCTCTGCTGCAGGAGAAGGCTTGACAGCAGAGAGACGCATAAAGAAAACTGGCCCCCAACCGCAACACAGACTGCCTCTCACCTCTCTGTGTGAACCTCCACGCCTCTCACCCCCTCCAGCCCCCCTGCAGCCCCCCTGCAGCCCTCCTCCGTCTCCCCTTCTGGGTGAACACTTGCTCTCGTAGCCTCCGGCAATACAAACTCTTTACATGCGATATCGAAACATGAAACCAATTGTTTTATGTGCTTTTTGAAAAAAACCTTTTTTCTTCTCATATTAAAAATACGATTACACATCAAACCAAATATACGACCTATGTTGCATAACAACTATTCACGTAATAATAATAAATCTTTCAGCACTTTCCCCGGAATCACCACCGGCAACCGCCTCTCGGCCTCCGAGGCATCAAACTAACAACCATCCCGTTCATC
The DNA here is from genome assembly GCA_027123675.1 of Molva macrophthalma. NCBI lineage: Eukaryota > Metazoa > Chordata > Actinopteri > Gadiformes > Lotidae > Molva > Molva macrophthalma. The sequence continues at coordinate 4,849,594 of JAOPJO010000111.1, forward strand.
CACGGCAATCAGACCCTGCGAAGCGAGGCCACGTCGTGAGCGGCGGAGGAGACGGGGACGGGAGGTAGGTGGAGGAAGAGCAGGAAGTCAGACGCAAATGTGAATAGAGGGAAGTAGTCGGCGTTGGAGGGGGAGAGAGAGTGGGGGAGAGAGAGAGAGAGAGAGAAGGCTGACAGCACAATTAAGGTTTTTAATTCTCTGCTTGAGTGGGCCGGTCCAGTATTTATGCTAATTAGGACGCCGGCGCCATGTAATAAATCTCTATGATCCAACCCTTCCTTTACCTTCGTTCGTTCGTTCGTTCGTCTCTCTCTCTCTCTGACGCGCATACACTTCAACTAGTAAACAGAAACCTTTCCAGTGTTGATTTATTAGGTCAGAAACAAAGGTTACAATAGTTTTTCCCACCACATAGTTAGACTTCCATGTCCTTTGTTGCGTCTCCCTCCTCCAATGGTGATAGAACTAGTTGGGTTTAATTGAACTGTGTTTACACATGCATTACACAGTGCAGGAAAAAAAAGCAGGAAACACAGCAACCATATGCTTGTGGTTTTCTCTTAATTACTTCAGTCTCCAGGACTTTGTCTGGATTCTGATTGGACTGCACAGCAACATTAAGCAACAGCAACGCATGCAGAAAAACAGTCCTTTATTCCCCCACCTCCTCCCCCAGTGTTCTTATGACAGACATGTCTAATGATAACATTTGTAGATGAAAAGCGGAAAACAGCACAGCAATCCACAGATAATTGGCGAGCGCAGTTCCAGAGGGTGACAGCCAGAGAAGGAAAAGAAGAGAGGAAGAGAGAACCACATATGGACTAAGTTAGCCTTATTCGGCTGGCAGGGACGCAGGCTAATGAAAGCGTTGTTACATAGTGTCAGCCTTCACCACAAGAGCATATTTACATGAGGCGTTCTTATGTTCAACCCCGACCACAGTATGTGTTCATTAAATAGACGCGACTAGACCCAGCTCCACTAAGACCCGTGCACTCCAACGTATACATCCATACGGGGCAGAATAACAAGAGGCATCAACAACATCAATCACAGCGCTACTTCCCATCAGCCTTTCTGTTGCCTGATCGCTGTGATCTCAAGGTCCCAGTCCCCTGGTGGGTTCCTCTTCTGGATCTCATGTCGGCCACGATTTTGTCTTGCCATGGGGTCCAGACCGCCAACGCCACCATGACCCCCAGGGCCAAGGTCAGGTGGAGCAGGTAGACAAACACCTGGAGGCAGATGAGGGCCAGGGCCCCCCAGAAGCAGAGCAGGGCCCAGGGTCCCGCCAGCAGTAGTAGGAGGCTCTGGTGGAGGGCCGTCAGGACCAGCGCCGGGGTGGCGAGGAGGAGCTTGGCCAGAGTAGAGGTCAGCCAAGAGTAGAGGAACAGAGGGGACAGGAGGAGAGACACGGCCGTCACTGGAGATGCCTGTCCAGAAAGAAAGAGAGAGCGGAGAAGCAGAGGCAAAGGACATCTTGTTATCAGTTTTTGTCATGTGTAGCTAGTAGCTAGCACAAGTAGCTAGTAACTAGGTACTATACTCCAGTAAAGATTTTTTTTTTTTTTTTCCCCTTGCTGGTGATCCGTCATACAGAATAGTGCGTGTGTGGTTCAGTGCAATTTCATTGAAAATTTGCAGTGTACCAACCACTTTTCTTTTTAGCCATGTGTCTTAACTGGAACTTAATGGGTCGTGTTAAAATTCCCAGCACTGTCCAAAACCTTGATTTCTACCCATCATAATAAACACAGAAGAAGACCTAAAATCGACTGACGTTTGTCCTTTCTACCAAGCGAAGCTGGCTGACGTATTGTCCCCAATGGCTTTCCATAGATGTGCGACTGGCTTTACAATGAAGTTCTGCCGGAACGAGTCGGACCACAAGGGGATCAGAAAGGCACTAACTCTGATATTGAAGTTTCGTTTTTTGAAGCGTTATTCCAATAAAACATGTGTTCTATCCAATTTAACAGTTTCATAATTGAAATGGGAAAATGGACGACGTCAGCTAATGTTTGCGAAAGCCCAGTTTTGAAATGTTACATGCAGTGCAGGGCCAGGGATATATTGTTTGAGGATTGTTTGGCACCGATGGAACCTAGTTAAACATTACTTCGCATCCACATAATAAATTGTCGCAGTCTTGAGCCCTGAAGTGTCTTGTCCTTACCTCGCATGGAGGTCCGGGCGCTGTCTGTGCACAGCCAAGCCCTGAGGACCATGGTAAACACATGGTGAGCAACAAAACAGAGATAATAAAGATGACAAAATGCAGAAATACAGCATATTTTATTTGGCATAAACATTGAAAATGGTCTAGTTTGATCTTAAAAACACATCTAAACTCACAGAGGAAGAGGAGAGCCAACGCAGCCGACAGCAGAAACCTCACGTTCCAACCTTCTTCTAATTCAGAAGGCGTTGCCAACAAAATAACAATACAACCGTCATTGTGATCCTTATAAGCACTTTAATATATTCACGTTTTTTAATTCATGTTTAATTAAGAAAGTCAAAGTCAACTCACTCTGTTCCTCCTTCCAAACTGGACGAATGCCCATGGCGCAACGATGTTCTGTGCTGCTCCAGGAGAGGTTTCAGCTGGCGAGGTCGGAACAGTTACCTACCTCTATTTTTATGCTCACACTTCCTTAGACGTAGTTTTTAGTAGGTACGTTAGGCCCATGCCATGAAAGCAGTTAATTGTCCCTACCAAAAAAAAATGTTATAGTGTTAAAACAAACACAAGCTTATCTGTCCTCTTGCAAAACGATACGACAGATCTGCCAAAACGGCAATTGATTCTCTCCAATCATTTAATCTGATGTTTCATAGTTCATCTGATGTTTCACAGTTTCATAGTTCATCGGTTCATCTGATCCGATGAACAATTTCCTATTTTAAGCCGCGTTTCCACCCAAAGGTACAAAGTACCAGGGTACCTTGAACTTTTAGTCACAGGAACTAATACAAGGAAAGTTTCCTTCAGCCCGTGGTGTTTCCACCGCAGTTTGTTAGAGTATTCCTGCAATACCGGAGGCTGCAGTTTCAAGACGTATGGCGTGAGCATGTATGGCGAAGAATGACGTATTACCCAAACCCTAAATATAACCATCTCTAATCGAAGACCTAAAATAACAATCTCTAACCCAATACCTAAACTAACCCTCTCTAACCTAATACCTAAACTTAACCATCTCGAACCTAATACCTAAACTAACCATCTCTAACCCAATACCTACATTTAAGCATATTTAAAAATACCTAAACTAACTATCTCTTAATACCTAAACTTACCAGCCCTGACCTAATACCTAAACTAACCTTCTCTTACCTAATACCTAAACTTTCCAGCTCTAACCGTATACCTAAACGTAACCATCTCTAACCTTATACCTTAACTAAACATCTCTAACCTAATACCTAAACTTAACCACCTCTTAATGATGAAAACATCTCCAACCTTATACCTAAACTAACCATCTCTAATCTTAGAATCAGGGTTAGGGTTATCCGAACCTCTGATGATTGAAGGTAACTGAAGGTTTTGCTTATTTCATGTCATTTAGTATTTTCTTTTTGTATTTTAGGTTTCCATTCAGGGTTTTAATAATGCTTGTCATTTCAGGTGGTTTCATTTTTTTAATACATAGGATATATTGGTGAAAGGACGAAGCATAAACTCTTCCTCATGCAGTTACGTCCCCAAGGGGTGGCCCCGGCCCCCCTGATACAACACGGGCCCCCCAACTGGCTCCCAATAGGCTATGCATATGCATAATATGCTTAGTATACATAACATTATTTTTGTACATAAACATATTTTTCACAGTTCATTTGAAAATAACAAATGCATAGCCATCAGCCCCAGATAATGTTTGTTCCTTGCAATCAACTTATTCCTTTCAATTGAAGCTGTATATTTGTCTTTTACTGTACCAGTCTATGCACATCAGATAATTAGTAACATTAATTGAAAAATAAGAAGTACATCAGTATGCGATTCCTTAACTCTACGCCTATATGCTACAACAGCATAATATAATAATAATATTATAATTCTTGAAATTCAGTTATGGCTTTTGGTTTTGATGTGCGGCATATGCCACACCAAGATTTTCAGTGGCCCCATCTGGCCACCCCTACCAAACATTTCCGGGGGCGCCACTGGTCTTCATGGGTAACACGAGGTTGAGCGTTGATTCCATCTGTCTTTTCCACCGGCACGATTCTTATTGCAAACTGCAGCATATTTGTATCTTAACTGATGTAAAATTGATGTGATTTTGTTTGTCAGATTGGTTCCCTGTTTCGTGACCTTCATCTGTTGCGTGCATGATGTCAAAGGACCTTTAAAGTAAGCTAACTGATTTCACGAGCTATTGAAACAGAATGCTCCCAAAGGGCTTGTACTTTGGAAAGCACTACCCATCGAGCAGGGACTTTTTTTGGGGGGGGGGTGGGTAAAAATTAACTCAGAACTTAATTTAGACCCTGGGGATTGGGGGCCCCCTGCGAGTGCTCAGTGTTAGTTTTGTCAAGGTTTCGTTTACTTCTTGAAAGACAGAAAATGGGCTCTCCAAGCTAATGTTACCACCATCTTCACAACATGTGCAGAAATAATAAATGTGCTATTTGTGATCAAATGGAACTGTCTTGAACATTTATTCTTCTGCTCTGCATATGAAAGCTGCTCAGGTGACACTGATAATAAGGAGGCAGAGTGGGAGGCTGGTGTGACGGTAGTCGTGGCAGGGCCAAGTGCAGAGACTATGACAGGTTCGGCAATGCAACTGTGCGCAATACAGTTCCAGTTAACATATATTGAATTTTGTTATATGCAAATTAGCTCTTTCGCCTGTAGGCATGCAACATTACAATGACCCTAGACCCTGCAAGCAGTGACTCTACACTTAAATCACAGCATTAGTAAATATTTAGGAACTTCATGGGTGGTGGGCCAGTCTGTCCCGGGACGGTTCTCAGTACCAGTCTGACTGTTACTATGGCAATAAATTATGAAAGACAAGTGTCAATTGACAAGTTTAACTATTATTAGATTACCCTGCACTTCAATACAGTAAAATGCTAATTCTTTCTCAAACGTAAGCTGTAAAGTACAAAAACGTGTTAATTAAGAGAGATGATTGTCGAATAATGGTGTTTGAGGAATAATATTGTATATAAAGCAATACATTCATCAAATGAATTGTTATGAAGACACACCTGTAGACTGTGGTGTGTTGAAGATCGTCTGATTCAATAGTAGCTTACCTCAAAAACTGTATTTGCAATGAAATTCCTGCACATGTTGTTTTGCTGCTTGTGCACTATGTGAGCTTGCTGCGTCCCTACCAAAGCTGGAACCAAAGCTACGCCCTTTAGACTGTTAATCCTCTTGTGCGAACAGGGCGAGCCCTATGCAATTCATCCAGCTTGAACAGAATCATTGTTAGATTATGAATTCAGGTACAAGGTTTTTTTTACAAACACAGGTTTCAACTAATTACGTAGAGCCATGCCGTTCTACATAGGAAGACATAGATGTACTACATTGATAATATTATTGTGAGGACATATATCAATATGTCGACAGACATTATGTGATGTCTGGTTCCATTAGCAGCCACACTAATGGATAACATTGTAGTGCATGCAATACACAGGGACGATGAGGAGAATGGAAGACAGAAAAGAAGACAATGACAATGAAACAGAAAGAGAGGGAGAGAGAGAGAGAGAGAGAGAGAGAGAGAGAGAGAGAGAGAGAGAAAGAAAAGGAGGGGAAGCAAGAGTCTATTATGCATAAGACAGGTGACAGGTGGTGTCTGGTCCAGCTGTGGCACTCAGACACACACACTCACACACACAAAGCGAGGACACATGTGTGATCTCCTCACCCCACCGCAGCAGGGGCCTGGTGGCTGGACTGATGGTGAGGTGGACTTGAAAGAGGTTGTCCCACCACTTCACACCAACCTTCACCCCCGTCCTGAATCCATATCACAGAGCCCCACCACCCTCTCTCAGCCTCCATTAACGCCATACCCCCTCCCTCCTCATCATCATAGCCTAAACCTGCCATTACCCTTCTCTGCCCTGCTGGGATGCCGAGGAGGCCCTGCTGTGGGAGCACCATCATATCTGCAGCTTTATGAGAGAAAAAACAACAGAGTAGGACTTATTGACCTGCTTGTTCTCTACTGTTCCAGCCTTTCCACTGCCTGAGGGCAACAGTTTGTTGTGCTTATTGTCTAGAAGGTAATGATCCCCCCATGGTTATATCGGTATTCTGTCAACATAACCATTTCCCTCCTACAGACGTTTCCACCATAATGATCATCATGCACCATTTTACAGCGCCACATCATAATTCATTCATCTCTCTCTATTAGCAATTGACGATAGTTGCCCTTTTTCCGAACAAAAACAGAAATGGTTTGTTTATATTGTAATTTTAGGAAATTAAGTTACGGTAAGGATTTGCAGGAAAACAGTTTTGTACCCAACGCATTTCATAGATAGGTAGACAGGTCATGTAGAAAACCATCAATAATCAGAATAAACTGTTCCTTGCAAACTCAGCAAACAATTAGTTTCATTCAAAGTTAAATAAGCTAATTCATACACTGATATTATGCACAGTATGAGAACCCAAGTGTTCTACTGATAGCATTGCCCAACCAGTCCATGCTAAATCAAATTACAGATGGCAGCTTTAAAAGCAGAATGTCAGGGCAGTCATCATTTTTGGGTTGAATAATCAGTGCAATCAAAATACATTATTGTAGTATATTGTATAAGACAATATAGTCTTGGTAGAGGTCAGAAAGTGGTGCGTTTACTTAAGGATGCCTCTTAGTTAACAACAAACTCCCATCCATATATCACTAATAGTTCACAGAGAATACAGCCAACTGTGTTGCATTAAAGACAAAACTATTTATTTAATTAATTTGAAAAACCATCCCTAATAAATCTGACAGACACTCAGAAAAGGATCAAGCCAAGTTACAAAGAGGCCATTCCGACATTACGAGACAAACTAATAAAAGGAAGGCAACAGTAACATATGTACATGAATAAAAACAAATACAGCAGTAAAGGTTAATAAGTAAAGCGCTTGTTTTTCTATAGTGTAATCAAATAAGGCTCCATGCCTAGAGGGGAAACAATAAGAAATGGAAATATGGAAATATGCATCTAGAAGGCGCACACAGACACACACATTCATTCACACTCTCAAGCACTCACGCACATAGAGGACTACGTATGCAATTACTATGAAGATGGACGGGTAAACCCAAGTCCTCTCCCATGTAAAACAGGATGTACAATTGCACCAGAGCTACCATCCTCGTGCCTTCTATGTAACCGTTATCCTTTGCAGGGTTCGCTAGGGGGGAGACAATGTTCAGGTTCCCTCATTATAAACATGCTAGGCCTCCGCAGCGGAGACGAGGAGCCGACCCACAGCCACACACTGGCGGCTTTTAAGAACGACGAGCCATCGATCACTTCTTCTATTCAACACATCCTCGAGGCTTAAGACGCTCCCAGGAGAAGGGATGCCACCACGGCTGGTCGGCCCCTCCTCTCAGATCCTGGAGGTGGAGAGGATGTCCTCCACCAGGTGCTTGTAGACCCAGGCGTCCCCTTTCAGCCTCTGGCGACGGATGCCCACCACCTCGGGCCTCAGCAGCAGACACACCTCCAGCTCGAAGGCCAGGGTGACCTTGCCGAAGTCCCCGTGGGTACGGCACTTCAGGCTGTACCTGGGAACGGAGGGGATGGAGGACTTTGGACAGAGGAACGAGCTACGGCCCAATCTGAAACTGCAATGACTCCTTTCTTTGAGGGACAATGTAGCTGTGTCTCTATAGGGGTCTTGTTTTAGACATTTTATATATATTAGGTAATTGTTTCATGTTACTTTTGCAAAAGAGATTTCGATCTCAAATGGGACTTCCTGGTAAAATGAAAGATATACAATAACCAATCTCAGGGTATAGTGTGTTTGTGTGTATTCTTACCCTTTCTGAGTGAAGTCCACGTTTTTCTCGGGCAGGATGGAGAGGATCTGGTTGAGGACTTGGTCAGGGTTGGTCTGACTTGTGAGAGTCACGTTGTACTGGGCCTATGGATGCATGTCATATTAAAACCCCCACAGGAGTCAAGGTATGTATGTGAGTGAGTGAGTGAGTGAGTGAGTGAGTGAGTGAGTGAGTGAGTGAGTGTGTTTGAGTGTGCGGACCTTGATCTTGCGGGGGCCATCCCGCAGGCCCCGCCTCTTGCTGGGGGTGAGCATGGTGATGACCTTGTCCAGGCCTCTCTCCAGAGAACCAAACACCTTCCCTGCCTTCTTCCTCTGTCCGCTGTCCCGCGTACCGGCCAGGTCCAGAGAGCGTGACCTGGGATGGGCGGGACCACACGCATGTCACTCCTAGCAAATAGCCTCTCTGATGATTGGCTCAAAATTCCCCTTCCTGGTAACTCCATGTAATGCTTAGTTTACCATCAACCATCACTATATTGGTCCTGGAGCCAGTGTCCAAAGTGCTGGCTAAGTTATTTTTTCCTATGAACGTTTCTAAAGCCTTTGGATCCAGAAGCATGTGACCCAGCACCTCCTCCCAGCATCCTCACCTCCTCTCGGGGCTGAAGGCCAGGTCCATGGCGGGCTCCTGGAGGTCCACAGCCTTCTTCTTGCTCTGCTCTTTACTGGCACTGCCTCCACCTGCAGAACACACACACACACGTCAACGACAGAGTCGGTACCTTGGTCAGTAGACACCCCCCAATATCCCAAACAACAACCATTTCTTGAAACACACACGCTGACACCGGGACGGGCCCATGGAGCCTCGGTACAGCGGCGAGAGAACACATGTCACTGTGGGCCATGAGGGACTCCGAGCACAGGAGGAGAGAGACAACTACACCTGTCACGCCACGCGCCCAGGGACACACACACACACACACACACACACACACACACACACACACACACACACACACACACACACACACACACAC
>JAOPJO010000111.1:4931053-4960157 GCA_027123675.1 Molva macrophthalma
ACACACACACACACACACACACACACACACACACACACACACACACACACACACACACACACACACACACACATTACTGACAAGATCACTAAAATAAATAGAGAAATCAACAAAACGGACAAATGCATTTTGCCAAGATGTGAATTGGAACTGTATAGCAATATTTAAGCTATAGTGACGAGAAACAAACTGCAGAACTAACAATATATCTCTCGACCTAAAAGCCACAAAAGAAATCGTCTGCTTGAGGAACATAATGTGCGTCACTTCCACGATGACGCTGCACCCCGGGGAGACCGGATGGCCTCTCTTCCTTTCAGCGTTGCATATGGAGCGATTCTGGGACCTCGCTTTATAGTGCGGCTGTGAGTCAGACGAACCCCATGGGAACTCACTATAAGTGCATACACAGATATGTACAAGAAGGGGAATCCAGCTAAAGCTGCATCTTTGGTTCAGTACCCGTGACTTGCCGCGCGCCGCCGTTGAGCTCCTGCATGCCGTGGACCTCTCTGAAGAGGACGGACTGGCCGTTCTGCAGCCCATGCGGCCGGTTGTCCATACAGGTCACTACCCCTGGGTTGCCCTGAGGGGGACAAAAGGTACAATGTGCAGGCGTTAGTGTCTCTTAAAATGGGTTCCTATTCAACAAAGCAAGCCCTTAGCCACCAGTAAAATAAAAGGAAAATGAAACAAAAAAATACAACAACATTTCAACTAGCTCGTAGCTTAAATTTAACTGGACATACCTTTAGTCAATGTTGATCGACAGGGATTTCAATAATCTTATCAACAAAAGCACATCCTGTAACTTATATATTCTACAAATAAATAAACGATAGCTAGCCTGTGCCTCTCTCTTTGTTGACAAGAATCTTAGTATCGACACTCCCAAAACCCCTCCCACTCGTGCCATGCAGCTAGCCTAGCTAGGCTAGTCAGTTACACACATTTACCCGGTTTTTTGAATTCTGAAAGTCTCCCGCCTTCTTACTGGGAGGGCATACATCTTACACATTGCGACTTTAATTGTAACTGATAACAATCTTCAAATAACAATCATGAGGATTAGATTAGTGTTTTCCAACTACAAACGGTTCCCCTTTGGCTTCATCAAAACAATAAGCAGATAGGACTACAGAAATGCCAACATGAAAATGTTGTGATGATGGTACACATAGTATTACCTCTTATTCCTACCACTTGTGAGCCATTGCTTTTCATTAAGTATTTTAAGCAATTGCTTTTTAAAGGTGCGTTGCACAAAAAAAGTGATTATTCTGGTGTTCAAACCTGAGTGATGCTCTGGATGAAGATCTCCTTGGGCTCCTCCCCGGTGGGGTCTGACACCTCAAAATCATCCCCAAAGTCACAGAACACCCTCACGCAGATCCCGTGAGCACTGCAGCTGATGAACTGCAGAGGAGAGGGGACACAATGGATGAGACGAGGACAGACGGTCTGTACCTTCAGAATCTACCAGGGATGGTGAGCCAAGGCTACATAGACGTACTCTGACGGGAGGCTCTTGTGAGTGGCAGAACTCGTTTACTCTCTTTTGAAGAGTCAGACTTGCTTCTGTCAAAATAACACACTGAAGAGCAGAGGAAAGCACAACACAATTTGTCACATATAAAACCCATTATTAGTTCATGTGGTGTAATGTACATTACAATGTTCAGTAGGCCCACATCTACCAAAACATGAAGCCATTACAAACTTTCAAAAACCTTGAAAGCACTTTCCCATGCCTAACTAAAAGCCATACCACCCACAAATCTAAACAATGTGTTGACATGTCTCAAGCGGCACACAAAAACATATACTCAAGCAATATATTTCTGTGTAATATACCGTTCACACACGGTTAAAACGAATAAGTATGACCAACACTAATAATCGATTGGGAAGTATTGTGAGCCCAGCATTTACTTGGTACTTTCTGAGGAAGCTGAGGTCAGTGTTGTCATCCAGAGTGGAGGAAGACTTCTCCACATGAACATAAGGGTTCAGCTCCACTACCCTGGGGAAAACAGCCTCCACCCTGGAACAGATTATAGTATGTGTGTATCCACGTGTTAGCATTTGAAAGATGGAGAAAAAAACTAAACCAAGAGGCATATAAAAGGGGCTTAATTTGTCAGATTAAGTATGTGGGTGAGTAAGAGAGGCCTAAGAGAAATTTGAATCATTATTGATTTGGCCAGTATTTTAATTAATTTTTCATTAAAAAAAAACATTACAAAAATCAGGACAGCTATAGAAGGCACTTGCCACCCTGTCAGCCTTACCTCTTCCTCTGGTTGAACACATCATCTTGGCGGATGAAGAAGTTGATGCCCAGATCCCAAACTTCACACTGCTTGGTGTCATGCAGGGTTACTGTCTGCAGATGGATAGACACACACCCAGACATCATTAATCAAGCGGGAACATTACATTTTGTAATCACGATAACATTGTTTATGAAATAACTTACCTTTACACCAGCCAGGACAATATTCTTGGCTGTGAATAAACATAAAAAAATTGTTATGTTTGATTACGTTGGGTCATCAACTTAATGGGTCTGATGGTTTGCATTATGATCATGTGGACATTGTATTGCCATAACTCAATTCACAGAACAACAAAATACTATTTGGCACACCTATCTCAATTCCCAATCCTCCCATTCCACTGAGGAAAACTGAAGACTGGGCCATCTTTTGCATAGCGCTGTCTCCAAGTACATAGCGCTGACGGCTAGAATAAGAAAGAAGAGACAATAGTCACTCACAGAAACAAAAAGCCGGCATAACACAAAACGCAAGGAAACTAAATCAAGGACATAAACTGTATAACAATAAGTGAATTAATAACGTGTGTCAACTGCAAGGGAGCTCCATGTGATGTCCACTCAGGAGGATTCCTGTATTCCAATACATTGTCTATTGTATCCATCAAAAGACTTAGACCTAGAGTTAGTTACGATAGACATTTACACAAAACTTGCCTGTACAGAGAGTCGTCGATCTCCATTGAATCTGCAGCCATAGCGGGAGGGGAAGAGGGGGAAATCCGCTGGTGCAAGAGAGAGCTAAAGAACCAGAGACATCATAGCACAGAGAACATACAGCTGACTGCATTTGGCATGGTTTCTTGTTTATGTTCTAAACGTGTATTAAGTGACCCAACAAATCAAGGCAATCTAACAAAAAACCAACGCATTGGTCAGTTACAGCTAAATTAGCCAACGTTACTAACTAGTCACCAACACCTAACCATCCATAAAGTTATAAACCTCACTCGACTACTCTCCGCTAGCTCTGCTTTGTATCGGCACTCTTGAAGCAACCGAAGGGAATAGTCCTATGCTAAACCTAACAGAGTAACTCTACCATAGAGGTTGTGTGTGCGTGTATTTGTGTATGTGTGTGTGTGCGTGTGTGTGTGTGTGTGAGTGAGAGTGGGCCTACGGACAGAAGCATAATGTTAGCAACTAATGTTAGCCTAATAGGTGGCACTGTCTGGAGAAGCCGGCATAAGGCAAGAACACATGCAAAAAAAACCTAGCGAACAGCTATGACACATAAGCCATAAGCGAACAGAAAATGGCACACGTTTTAAGTAAAGTTATGATGATACAAATAAATTGTGCAACCTTTAAAAGCATTAATATAACGCAATTGATGTGAGATTGCTACCTGTCAGTGTATGCGAAGAACTGTAGCGAATGAATGGCTCTGACTGGCTAGAAACTTGGAACGGTTCCGGGTTATTTTTTGTCACGTGACACAGACTTCCAATAGAGGGTGGGACTTGTAAGGCATATAAAGCTTGTCAGTCAATAACGCTTATGACATTTATAACATTTAGCATCATTAGACAAGCTACATTATTTTTTTATTAAACGTAGGTGTTTCTGCTAGTTAGCATGCTAGTTAGCAGAAACTCTGTGATCAAGCTACACGCTTATGAAAGTCTGCAATGACTTCATGTTTTGTTATATTTTGTCATATTCAACTTCAACTTGCACTGGTACTTATATTATATATCATCTTATAGTATTACCATTCTGAAAGAGCAAACCAAAATCAAGACCATAAACCGGATTTTGCAACGCTGCTAGTTAGAGTACTTTTTGAGACCCTTACTGTTTATACAGACAAAGGTCGATCATGGAAAAGTAAAACATTTACATGAAAATGTGTCCTTCTTGAATTCTCCATGTGTGTGTGTCAGTCTGTGTGCATTTTCTATCTTCTTTTGTCCTAATCTCTCTGTTGTCTGGGAACTTTGACAGTTGAAAGCCCTATGACTGCTGTAAAGACCTATTGGGGACTCCTCCACATCCTCCCACTTCTCATATTGGTCAGAAAGACCACCATTGGTTCCTCCCCCGAAGTAAAGTCTGATACATACACATGGGTTCAGTTCCAAAGTACCAGTGTTTGTCTGCCTGTTTGTCTCTCTGGTACCTGTCCACAGACTCAACCCTCTCTCCGTGATGTGGTGCAGCCGCGTGGCCCTGCGTCGTCTCCAGCACATCGCTGTAGCGCCGTTAAACTTTTCTGGGAATGTGACTGCCGGTGCCATGCAGCGGAAGATGTCCAGCCTGTCCAGGGTCTACGTCACCAGACAGATCCCACCAGAGGGCCTGAAGATCCTGCAGGAATCTGGGCAGTGAGTCCTCGTTTCATACCGAGACTGGTGATTTATGTGTAATGCAGAACACTGTACACTTTGTGCAGTAATAGATGTATTGCAATAAGGGCTTCATTGAATATCTGTTGAGGCCTCATTTATTATGAGTTGCAAGGAGGTTCATCATTAGTTTATCATTATCAATACCTAACTGTTTATCAATGGTTAGGTAAGCCTAGAGTAGTATAGGAGAAATAGACTAACCTCAAAGTTCACATACACTGCCACAACTATGGTCTTTCTAAATTAGTTTTGTGTTCTGCGCTGTCGACTTGGAATAACTTGTTTAGAATTCTTGGCCAGCTCGCTCTTCGGAAAGATATATTATAAGGACAATGTGCCTTTCCTGATTAAATACAGGGAAATTAAATACAAATTATAGTGTGATTGTATTGCATACAAAATAAGGTCTTAATGAGGTTTGTGTTTGCAGAGTGCAGTATGAGCTGTGGGACTCAGACGATGTCCCAGTGCCCAGGAAGGAGCTGCTTCAGAAGGTGAAGGGGGTCGATGCACTGCTCTGTGTGCTCACTGAGAAGATCGATTCAGAACTACTGGACGCCGCAGGTCAGCCCTGGCAACTTATGGCTGCCGCCAGATAAGTAGCTTATCTGAATGCAAAGACCAACCCCCCAAATGTATGTTTTTGGAGTGGTAATGTTTATATCTGTGTGCATGTGTGTGTGTGTGTGTGTGTGTGTGTGTGTGTGTGTGTGTGTGTGTGTGTGTGTGTCTATGTGTGTGTGTGAATATACTGCTGAGTATGTCTGTAGGCCCAAACCTGAAGGTCGTAAGCACTATGTCAGTGGGGTTTGACCATCTCTCTCTGGAAGAGCTTAAGAAACGGTGAGTGAGAAGTGTTTGTGTGTGTTGTCAAGTGTGTTGTGTTGTGTGTGTGTGTGTATCAATGCAGGCGTGTCTGTTTGTGTATATGCTTCCATTAAAACTCTTCTTCTCAGGGGTATCCGTGTGGGCTACACCCCTGATGTGCTGACGGATGCTGTGGCAGAGCTGACTGTAGCTCTGCTCCTCGCCACCTCCAGGAGGCTGATCGAAGCCACACACGAGGCCAAGACGTAACGTCGTACACAACACTAATACATTACTAGAACAACAACACACAACCCACTTATATAATAGACCCTTTTCACAGAGATGTCATCAGAGGGTACACAGACAGGTCTGGCTCATATCACTATGGGCTTCGTACTTTATGCAACAGGGCACGGGTAGTAGACTTATCTTCACTAGTTTAGTGTCCTAATTATTTATCATATAAAACTGAAGTGTAAGACACATACACACTAATACACTGATATAATACACACTGATACTGTATACACTGTTATGTATTGGTGTGCTACACTTTGTGCCGCACTGCAGCGGAGGCTGGGGTACATGGAGAACTCTGTGGCTGTGCGGACATGAACTGGCTAACAGCACTGTGGGCATTTTTGGCCTGGGAAGAATTGGTATGCATATCAAAAACACTCTCTCTCTCTCACATGCATGCACACGCACATTCACTAACACAAGATGGGCAAGAAACAAATGGCCATCAACATTTGTAGTACTCTACTCTCTCTCTATATATATACTGTATTTATATAAAGTATATATGTCTGATTCATTACGTAACCTCATTTATAGGCATTCTCTTCTCATGCATTACCTGAGAGTAGGTCCCTCACAATTGTAGATGTTGTTTTCCCATTTGACAACATCTATATTCTTACACTACTTTCTTTTGAAGGTGTTGCTATTGCCGAACGCCTTGCACCATTCAAAGTTAAGAAGTTTATTTACACCGATGTGGTCCCCAGGCCTGAGTTGGCCAGTATGATCAATGCAGAATATGGTAAGCACTCCCCCTCCCCCATCTCATTTTCTTTCAGTTTTATTATTGAAATTGTACTCGCCTGTCGCTAGTGATACCTGGATGTCGACCTTCATCTAAAGAACCCATATGATTACTTTTGACCATGTGTGCCTATTATTCTAGTCTCCATGGATGAACTGGCCAAACAGTCTGACTTCCTGGCCGCATGCTGTGCTCTCACGCCAGAGACGAAGGAGATCTGCAACAAAGACCTATTCACAAAGATGAAGAAAACCTCCATCTTCATTAACACCAGCAGGTAAGCTTATCATACACTCATAGAAAACATAACCGCACATAACTCTCAATGCGCCCAAGCAAAAACAGATCAACAAAATCTCTCCTCTCTCCTGGTCAGACTTTCTCTGAAGTATTTCAGCTAAAGATAAATATGACCTCCACAGATAACCCTTTAACTACCATGGGTGGAATTTGCTCTCCACACACACAGCCCAATCTGCTCTGACGTGCATAGGTGAGCCTACTTACGAAGCGCTTGTGCTCTCTCTGTGGTTGTATTAGAGGTGGTGTGGTGCACCAGGAAGACCTATATGACGCACTATCTACCGGACAGATTGCAGGGGCTGGACTAGATGTGACCGTTCCTGAGCCCCTGCCCATAGACCACCCTCTCTTCACCCTCAAAAACTGTGGTATGTCTTATTTTACACTAACACATATTTAATAAAGGGCCATAAAGTACGAATACAGTTTGGATTGACACTGTGTGTCCAAAATGTTTCTTCCAGACAATACAAGTTTGTAACTGTGATTTTTCTGAGGAAAGATATTTTTTTCAGGGACTTAAAAGAACTAGCAAATGACCTATCACAACTAAGTCTATAACCACTACGTCACAAAGTTGTGCATCATTCTTTTTTCACAGTGATCCTCCCCCACATTGCTAGTGCCTCCTACTCCACCCGCAATGAGATGTCCACCCTGGCAGCCAATAACCTGCTGCTGGGCCTCCGCGGCCAGCCAATGATCAAGGAGCTCAAGCTTTAAGAACCAATAGACACTGACTTCACCTGTTTATTAGGATAGTCCTCTTTCATTTAACTTAGCTTTCATTCCGTTTTATAGTCAGAGTATAGAAATGCTTTCCTGACAACTGTGAAATTGTAAAAATGTACAAATCTCACACAAGCAATAAACATTTACTCTTTAATATATCAATATAACAACTAAAGCACTGTTTTTCAAAACGTTTGACATAGACGAACATTACATCCTGTGTTAACTTTTACATTATGTGTACTGAAAAAGTATGTCAAAGAATGTGTATACTTTAATGTTGGCATAGGAAAAGCCCAGCTTTTTAGAGGGTATAAGGCAGTAACTCATTCTGGGGAAATCTAAAATGTAAGCGTATTATATTTCCCATTAAAAACTGTTGCAAAAGACAGCACCATAGCAAGTTTAACAGGCCTCTCCATGAGGCAAACAAGCCATTTTAGAAGATTCAAACTTCAAACCTTGGTTCTTTAATATATAATCATGTCGCTTCAATGCAACTCCATATCTGCTCTCACATCCTCTTCACTCCAAGATATATGAGAGGTAAACATGGCAAACCAAACCATTATTTCACTACACAGACCATTTCACCAGCCTTGTGTATTCATCACTTAGAGAAAATTATAGCTTAAATTAAGTGACAATTTCATACAATGTTATTTTAAATAAAAAAAGATATACCTTTTTCAGTCTCAAAAAGAACTGTAGATTCCTTGATTTCTATAGGTAAAATTGCAACGACTATATGAATATTAAGGTGCCATCTCAAAATGGAAGCGATATAGTGTAATTCTAAGATAGTATAAAGAGACAGTGTAACTGACACGAAAAGGCCAACATGGAATAAAGATTTTTACTCTACAGCACTTGATTCAAGTCAATATCAGTGACTCAAGTTACCGGTAAATCTATTTGATGTCAAATTGGCAATAAATAATTGACCACAAAGAATGGATAACACAATAAAAGTAACACACAATAAAGTAAAAAAATCTATTATTTGATACTTCTAGATCCCATCATCCCCATGGAGATTCTACAGACTGTGTCTTGTGGTAACTCCAAAAGACTGTAGAATAGAGGAACAAGAGGAACAAGAGAATGCTGAAAGTTGGTAGATCATTGGAAAGCAACAACAGTTATGCACTTCTACATTACAGTAAACAGTATATTTTTTGGGTAAGATGGAATTTAAATTTGTTGTGCATTTAATGTAAGTTAGTGAAATGGGACACATATAAAGCACTGATATAAAATTATGTGGCAAAATACTCTACATCTAGATTAGTTAATGTATTACTGTGTTTAAGTTAGAGACAAAAAGATGCCATTCTGAAAGTTCCATATTAACATGTCTAAAACACTGAAACATTTGCTAAACCTTTTAAGCATTTAGACTCAATTGGAGTCCAAATGTTATCCATTGTTCTATGAAACAAGTCTGAATACAAACGGATAGTGCAAATCAACACCAGGTTTGACGGCTCAATGCTACTTCTTCATTCAAAGATTATTTGGCAAATTTCTGTAGACTTTCGCACACTATAAGCTACTAGTTCCCCAGCTTAATCTGCTTAAGGTCAAGACGAGGATTCAAAAAGGTGCTCATACAAGGCAGCTACTCCTTTAACCATTTAATTGAATGACATTCAAAAACACTGATCTAGCACCACTTCAAAACATTTACGTTCACTTCCCACAGTCACTTCTCTAAAAAGGCTGAGCAACAAAGGACACAGAGTGACACACAGACACAAACACCACACACACACACGTAAAGAAACAACGATTTCTTCACATGATAAGTGGATGCTGAGGTTTACTGGAACATCACATTCAGACAGGACACCTAACAGTACGATACTTGGGGAATCATTTGGATTTGAAGAGGACATGAAATAGAAACGATGGGAAGGACAGTGTTTTACTTTGCACCAACAGTGGCAAGAATTCCCGCAATGGTACTTTTTTTTGTATGTCAACGATGTAGTTGGTTTGTATTCTTTACTATATTTTCACATAGCAGATATGGAAATAAATAAGGTGCAAGGGTCTACAACCACTTCCACTACCACTTAGTGTAAATGTACCAACGTAAAAATGTGTTCAGTGACTCAGAAAGTATACAAAACACAACCAAAACTATAAACTCAAGTATTACCCAAATTGGACTAGACAGGAAAATGATACAGCCTTATATCACATCATCTTGGGGAGGACAATGCGATCTCTCAATTCTGTCATGGTTTTCGAGCCATATAAAAACACACTCCAAGCCTTCATGACGAGCCCGCTGTCCTACAGCAGAGCGTTGGGCATGTTGATGCTCTGCCAGCGCAGGCAGGTGGTCTTGGAGTGCTTGTACAGGTGGGAAGACTGGCTGAAGCGCTTGCCACACTTGAGGCATGCGTACGGCTTCTCCCCCGTGTGCACGCGGATGTGCTTCTTGCAGTCCGTCAGGGTGAGGAAGGTCTTGCAGCAGATCTTACAGGCGTATTTCCGCGCCCCTTCCACCACCAGCACATTGTGCTCCGACAGGGCCTTCTTGCACTTGGACAGCACGTCCGCCGAGGCGCGCGTCAGCTGAGGGGGCAGGGAGTTGGGCCTGCCCCCGTTCCTGTCGTAGCCCCCCGCGTCGTTGAGGAGCAGCGGCCCGCCCAAACTCGACGAGGAAGACGGAGGGTCTTGGGTTACGGCGCCTCCTCCGATGCCGTTGGCCAGCTTGGGAGCCACGCGCCGGTAGCCAGGGTAACCCATGGAAGCGTTCGCGGCTCCTTCCGCAGCTCTCGAGGCTTGCGCCAGGGAGTGAAGGCCCATACTGGAGTGCTGAAAGTCCAGACCAAACGGATCCGAACCCACTCCTTGCGGGCTTCCCAGGTCGTCGCGCAGGGGCCGAAGGAAGAGAGACTCTCCAAAACCGCCGTGACCCTCGCTGCCCAGAGAACCCGAACACAGCAAAGAGGCGGAGCCGGACGTGCCGGCACCTTCCTGTCCGAAAAGGAAATTATGGGTGATTGTATCGCCGGTTGTGGTGTTGGGGAGGTCATCGTCCCTGGCGACCAACCCTGATCCGGCGCCTCCGAACCCCTTAGGGCTGAGGAAGTTGGAGATGCTGAAACCAGCTTTTCCGTTTTGGCTGTTGCCACACCCGAAACCCCCGGCCGTCCCAGCGCCTCCGCCCATTCCGGCCTTGAGCCGCAGCTGGGAGCTGGGCTGGAGCATGGTGTCGGAGCGAGGCTGGGGGTCGGAGGATAAGCAGCGGTCACTGCTCTGGGTGCTTTCGGGACTCAGCTCTACTTTCTCTTCCTCGTCCCGACCCCCGTGCCTGGCCGGGTCGCCGCCCTCGGCTTGGGACGTCACATAACTGCTCTCGTCGGTCGGCTCGGGGGAGCTGAGAGGCTCACATTTTACAACCACCTGCATGAAAAAAATGAAACATCACCTTATATTGTTTGATCCATTTTCTTTATATTAAATGTGAATGTTATGCCAAATCTAATGTTATGCTAATGCTAATGTAGTTAACTTCACCTTCTCTTCCAGTGCCTCCTCCTCCTCTTCCGTCTTGGACAGGATTTTTGCTTCTGCTCTGTTGTCTCTGAGATCTCCTTCCTCTTTGTACTCCTCCTTCCCCACTCCGCCCTGCCTCCTCCCTGCCTCCTCCCCTTCACAGTGTACACTGTCCGATTGGCTGGGCATCTGAGTATCATCTTGGGAAGCCTCAACTAATCCAGCAACTTCTGCCGATTCCTCTCCCATTTTGTGGGAGTCTGGGGAAAGCAGTGGTCCTTCCTCTCTGTCTTCTGCCTCTCCCAACAAGCCTCTTGCAGGCAGAGAGGGGCGTGGTCTCTGCCTGGGTCTGTCATCCGGTAGGCCCAGGGTAAGTGTCTGCTTGCGCTTGTGGAAGCGTCGAATCGGGAAGGACGCTGCCTGTTCAACCGCTCCACTGTTCAGAGACCTTCCCACCCCATCCGCCTCCATGCCCCCCAGGGCTGAGCTCACAAGACTTAGCCCCAGCTGCTGCAACAAAAAGGAGCGCTGCAACCTGGATGTAGCACTGTTAGTCGCTAGGCTAGCATTCGCTGCCAACTCGGCTGCCTGTTGCTGCTGCTGTTGCTGTTGCTGTTGTTGCTGTTGTTGTTGTTGCTGTTGTTGTTGTTGTTGCTGCTGTCTATGCCTCTGCTGATCCTGCTGAGGTTGGTGCCGCAGTGGTCTGTCGGCCTGGGGCGACACGGGCAGGGTGCGGTTGGTCAGGTAGTGTTTACAGGCTTTCACAACGTTATTCAGGTGCAGGTGTGAGGCTGCCAGGAGGACATCCATCACGTTGCTTTCCCCCAGCACCAGCGTTGACGTGTACATCATGTCGACCAGGGCCGCAAAGGCTTCTGCTGTTACCACCTGATAAGAGAAAATTAAAAGATTTCCACGTCATTCGTATAACATAATAGTATCAGCATCCATCAGATCCGCAGCATCCAGAATAACAGCAGTGGGGGAAAAAAAGCAGTCCTCAGCAAATCATTCATGATTTTCACTTTCACATTCCTCAGCCCCTTTCTGGTTATATGTGTAAAATAACCTTTATTATTGGCATCACTATTATGAGCCTATTAAAATTACAGCATTACACTTGTTTACATCCTCTTGTTAACATGAAGCGCATTAAAGTCCTCCTTACCTCACTGTCCAGCTGGATCATGTTCATGCTTGCGTCTCCCTCTGTCACGGTGAAGAGGGCTCTGAAATGGGTACTGCAGGCCGCCAGCACTGACCGGTGGGCCTTAAAGTGGCGGCTGCCCACCATAATCACACAGTCACACAGCTGGCCATGGACACGTTGGTAGTTGAGTTGCTGGAAGATCTGCTCAAAGTGGCTGGGGAAATCCATTGTCCTAAATAAAGGGGAGAGGGGATGTGGTAAAGAGGATGGGAAGACGTGAGAGACGGGGAGTTTGTTGTGAGGGTGTTATTGAACATTTAATGAATATATTCTTCTGGTGATAATTCCTTTTCTATAGTTTACAAAGATAATCGTATAGGCCTATATGTATATATGTAAATGTAGCTACAGATGCATATCAAACATGAGCACTAATGAGCATCATGATCATGAGCATCAAACATGTGTACAGTAATTAAAATGGACATTTGGCCTTTACTTCAGCTAAATCTTTTGAAAATCACATGTTGCAATGTTTTGACCAAGTGACCTGTCCTGTAATGCTACATTTTTATATTTAGGCTAGCCCACACAGAATAGTCAGGTAGGTAACATTGAGGTGGGTTCGTTTTAATAGTAAATGCTAACGCAACAACTCGGACGCTAGGGTGTTCTGTAGGGTGTGGGAGTCCTACCTTGAATGCTCCTGATGAGAAGGCACAGGAACTGAACAGGCCCGGGCTACTTGTTCAAACAGCTACCTGGACTAGCCTTTACATGGATGTATGCCTTTGCGTGCATTTGCAGTTTAGCTTGTGAGCTGTATATGCTAATCCATAGTCGGGTGTAGTACTAGTCACACGTTCATGAGTATATCTTGATACTACAATAAATCAAACCTGGGAGCTTGTCATACTTTTCAAGGAAAAAAAGTAGCTCACGATACACTGACTATACTGTACACCATTTTTTTAAAGTATGGCTGGACGTAGTGGACGGGGACACGTGACGTCCTACAGCAGTGCTGCGCATGCTTAGAGTGGCCAGCTCTGTCTGTCAAGCAAAGGACAACATTAATTGTATAATAATGACAACGGATTTATTTTAAATAATTGAATATAAAACACACATTTCCTCTGTAGCAAGGTTTTATATTTTACTGAGATTACAATGGAGACTGCCGTTACAGTTAGACGCACAAGGTGGCGCCAGACCTATGACTTTGTTTGAACGGTGTCTGATTGCTAGATTAGTATTAAGTTATGGTGTGTTTAAATCCCTTCTTTTCTATGAATACATGTATTTACATACATATTAATATTAAAAATGACATATGAGATATTATATAATATTATATGATATTCCGTTTTGTGGCGTTTCTCTTATTATCTCTAAAAAGCAATTGCAGTAATACTCCCTATCGCAGAGTGCCGCTGTGGTAAGACCCCCGTTTCAGGGATAGTTTCAGAGACCCGTGCCATCCACGCATGCGTGCTCCTAGTACAGGCGTCAACAACAATGGCTGCTACCTGCACGTTTGTGTGTTGTGAAGAAGAAAGAGATACAGATAAAGCTGCTATAGGTAAATGCGTTATACATTTTAACTTTGGGAACTTGAGATTTATCTTCATCTTTGTTTAATCGATTTAATGGTAAAATACCTCGTGTTGCATGTAACAGCCAAACGCGTTTTATACGGCACACGTGGGTTCTCTCTGATGGCATTCCTTGAACTGGAATACTAAAGTTACCGTAGCTGTATACACATGTACTTGTTTGTCGCTTCCAAAATAATGTTGTATTAACTCCTTTATAGCGGTGTCCAAAATATATGGCGCTGTCACCTGGCATACCAACAGAGCAAGGTGTTTTACTTACAAGGGAATATATGATGTTTCCGTTTGACAGTTCAGTTTTCCAATGGCAATTTAAAAAACGCAGAGCAGCTGGATTTCACGTTCTACAAGAACACAGACGAGGAAAATCCTCGGAAAAAAACGAGACGATTGTTGGTAAGATTAGATGATTTTATTATTTTGCATTTGTTTCTTTTCAACAGGGAACTGTTCGAGAAATCTGCACAAACATTGCATTGTTCTATACTTGGGCAACACAATGCAATTATTGTCTTTTTTTATAGGTTGCTGAATCAGACAGACTATCGTATGTTGCAAACAATTTTGGGCCAGGGTCGTTAAAATGCAACAACCTTTGCAAGTACGTTTTTTTTTTTGTTATGCAAACATAGTTAATCCACAACCTCTAGTGTGTGATGTTTTAACAATTTACTTCATTCTTGCCTGTGCAGATACTATGTTGGGGTGCTGAACAAAGACACCATGGAGATGGAAATGCACAGTGCTCAGCTCTTTAAAATGCAACCTTTTATTTCAGGTAAAAATCATTTAAAGAACAATAGAAAACAGAGCAACCACCTCATGGCTCTGTTACCACAATCAGTCAACTGTTGCAACCCTAACCCTCTGCCTTTGCTAAAAAAAAAACATCAGAACATTTTGGTCAGAATTATATTTATATTTTCAGTGTCTCTTGAGGCCATACAACCCACTTATAGGAGACTTTCACTTTATATCACCTCTGGGGTAATTTTCCCTACTATTTGGGCTTTTGTGTGCACCCTAGACAGTTTAACGGTTGCTTTCTTCAATATTTAGATATTTGATACCCGTGTAAGCAACCCCCCCTTTCCAATAGAAGCCCATTCAACATCAAACTCCACGGTAGACTTGTAAACACACATCCCCGCTTCTCATGATGGATATTTACCTTCTAATGAATGAATCGCCCGTCATTTTTTATTAGTAATTATTTAATTTTGTTAATATTAGAGATGCACTGATGAAGATGTTTCATGCTGATCTGATTGCTTTTCTTTTTACAAGCAAACGGGCCTACGATTGCCGATATAATAAAATACTTTTTTTTTTTTTTTTTTGGTCCTGTATGCTTGTTATCATTTACACGGGTATCAAATATCGAAATTTTGAAGCAACCAACTAAAATCTGTCTGGGTGCACACAAAGCCTGGGTAAGAGTGAAATGACCCCAGTAGTGTTATAAAGTGAAATCCCCTTTATGTTCCACTGTGCAATACAGATAATCCCGAGCAGGAAAAACGTTGAATGCTCATGCTCATGCTCTTTGTTAATATAGAGTTTGTTCTATTGCTATTAAAGAAGAATGATACGAATGTATGTACAAATACATACATTCATTGGTGTTCAATGGATTGTCAGGCGGTGTTAATGCAGGGTAAAATATTTAATTGGATCTCTTTTCAGTCTCTTTAAACCTTCACTTTGTATGTTTTCTAAAGAGCCACCTCCAATGACGTGAGTTTTAGCTACTCTTATAGCTATATCATTTTCAGATGATAGTAACTGTCTGATATTTTTGAATAGAGTAAATAGCTGCAGTTGGAAATTTACATAGTGCAGTAAATACGTTTTATTTTTGTCCAGTTTAAACTGTAACTGATTTGTTAAAAGTTTGTAACTGTTTTTCCAAACCAGCGGAGACGAAGACGACCGAACAGGTTGACAACGCTAACCTGACCTATTCTGAAAAGGTACCATCACTCGGACTAACCACACCCACCACAAGCCTCACCCAAGTTCTTCAAATCCAATATCACCTTTTGTCTGCTTTTGATCGCCTTAGCAATACGATCTGTGTCCTGTTTCTCGATTGTCTTGAGAATAGGGCTGCAACTAACGGATATATGCTGATTCATTATTTAGTATATAAATCATAAAATGAGTGATGTCCTGATAGTGCCTGCTTTGACTAACAAGCAGCCAAGAAAAACTAGAATTATTCATTTTTATAATGATCCATGAACCAATTATTTTAATTCCACTTTGTATTTGTGTCCATTCAATTTTATTCAATAGATTTTCTGTCGATCGACTAATCGTTGCAGCCATACTTGAGAATGCTGAGACATTGGAAACATGTTCATACGCTAAGCTGTGTCTGGCTTGTATTTTCCCACAGCTGGACTCCCTGGTCGAGGCGTTTGGAACTACGAAACAGAAGAGAGCCCTGAGCTCTCACCGGCTGAACAAGGTGGGCGCCGAGTCCCTGAAGCAGGTCGTGGCCAAGGCTGCCAACAGCGTGATTGAACAAAAGGGCTTTGCAGGTAAACGAGTCTGCTATTTTTGTGCATTATGCATATTATGTCCTTTCGCTTTGCTCTTTTTTGTTTAAATATGCAAATGATACTTTTGGTCAACCATTGGAAGTGTAGGAAATGCAAGAAATAATCTTTTGCTCAATAATAATAGAGAAAAATGTTTTCAGTGAGATTCATCAAGTCCATACATGTAAATAATTTGATCATTGTGCTGCCTATATTTTTTTAATCAGTTATCTTTAAATACTCTTCTCACTTTTGTCTCCTCCCTCAGCTCTCAGTGAAGAGCTCTTTGAGGCCAGTGCCCAACTAGACGTGGCTTTATACATCCCCCCGTGCTACCCAGATGCTCAAAGGCCTGAAGATGTCTACTTGTTTGATGACCGTATCTTTTACCATTTCTATCAACTTACTTGGTTTCTTCACCACACTAACATCGCCATCGTGCATGTTTTAAGAACTGTTGCATGTACATGTCGTTTTCCTTTATTGTTTGCTAGTCTTGTCTCCGGCGGATTATGAAGAGTTGGCTGAAGCTGGTTCCAAAATGGCTGCTCTGGTAGAAAAGAGTCTGCAGACATTGAAGGATGGCAAATAGTAGGTCTCTCTCTCTCTCTCTAAAGCATAATGGCTGCCTGATACAGTGACTGATTCTTGATAAGCCTTTTTTTCATGCAACAGTTTGAGCGTCGTTAAGCATCTAGAATCTCTACCGAATGGAAGTGAAGCCAGGGAGAAGATGTTGCGCTGCTCTGCTTACCTCTACATGCTCCTGCAGCTGGCTCGAGCTGGAAGGGTTAATGGCAAATGTGAGTGCTTGACGACAATTAATACAGGTCAGTGGTGCCAGTTATTTTTGCCATTACATGCATTTCCTTATTGTTTTTCTTTTCACTGTATTCCAGTTGGCCAGAATGAAGGGTGCACCTTCAATCTCCGGAGAAAAATCTTTAAGACCTTTACTGTGGAGTCCTTTTGGAAAGGCTGGTATGACAGTAACCTTTTATGCACTTTTGTCACTTTTTATAGCTCTGGGCCTATTTCTAAGCCTCCAGTCAAGAATGTACATCAATAATCTTCTATTTATTTGATTAAACCCAAATCTAACACAGAATTCTCTTTCCCATTTCCTTGTAGTCTGAGTAACCATGTGTCCCCGTCCATGCGTGCGAAGCTTGCAGCCTACTGCCTCGCACTGCAGCTACACATGGGTCACATGGCGGTGAACCTGACGCTGCTGCAGCGAGACCTGTTAGCCAAGGAGATGTGGTAAGGGTGCTGCGCGTCTCACAAAACCAGACTTCAGATTAATATCTAAAGTGATGGCAGGCAACCTCAAATCTGGGAGAACAGATGTTTACATACATTATGCGTCATATTTGTTTCTACCCATCACGTTGCTGGAGGCGTGGATCTGTAAGCACGTAAATGGCGATCACAAACTCGGCCAGCACTAGTAAACTAATAAGAAGTGTCTGTTTAAGGTTTCAAAACGGCCACCCTCTTGGACTGGCAACTGTATGAATAAATACTTGCTAAGGTCCCCTTCTGAAAGCTTCACCCACTCGCGCAAAGTTGTTTTCTTTGGTAGAGTGTCTCCGTATCAAAACAGGAAACAAGTCCGGCCCAGGCCGTCTCGACCCAAGAAGTTCTGCTATAACATAGTAGAACTCCTAGATCAGAGAGTAGTCTGCAGCTAAACAGGTGCTAAGACACAGCATGCTAATCTACAACGCCAACTGATTTTGAAATTGGGCACTCTTTTTCCCAATCGGGCACACCCAGGCCCACTCCACAAAGCTATGAAAACTCTGATTCTCCCAACTACTTGATCAAAAATTTGTCTCAGCAGGAGTGACATCGGAAGTCATTATTCAGTTTCATTTTCTAACGTGACCGGATTGGTTCCATCGATATGATACAATGTTTTGTTTTTATCTTTCAGGATGATGGAGGTTGCCAAATCAATGGGGCTGACTCTCATAAAGCCTGCCCGTGTCAAAGCAGAGATGCTTAACCCAGCAGAAGATCACAAATTTGCCACTCTGGTTCTCCCCCTGGTCAAATATAAAGCAAAGATGGATAGGAGTTTTAAGAAAAGGCAATAGACACCAAGAGTAGAAGAAAGAGATGCAATTCAAAGAGTACAATACAACTTTGAAACAAATCTATTGTATTTCATCAAAATAAAGTATAAAGCATTTTGTAGATTATA
Organism: Molva macrophthalma; assembly: GCA_027123675.1. NCBI lineage: Eukaryota > Metazoa > Chordata > Actinopteri > Gadiformes > Lotidae > Molva > Molva macrophthalma. Next base: position 4,949,670 of record JAOPJO010000111.1, read on the forward strand.
CATTGGTCTTCTTAAAAATGTCATACAAAAAGTGTTGAAATGAGATGAAAATAATGATTTGTTCCCTTGCTTTGTTGAAAACCATTATGACTACACATGTAGCGAATTGGGACACAAAAAAGGTTAAAGGGACCCTATTTTACAACCAGGTGTACATTAGCCATTATAAACCATTTCAAAATCTGCCCTGCCCTATGATGGTGACATTACAAGTGGGAGTGCGGCTGATAGACTGATAACTCTTGATGTCGCAGGGCAGGGATTTTGAAATGACTTGTAATGCTAATCACACTCACACCTGGTGGACTCTAACCATCCTGTTACATGTGGATATTATACAGCATGTCAAGAGTTTGTCACAATTTCAAAGCACTTGCCCCTAACCTTATTGTACTTAATTGGGACAGTGGGACAAAGATAGTATTATGAAAGATGGTTAATATAATCTAAAACATAATCTTTGGGTCTCTAACTATTTTTGTCAACTTTTTGATAGATGTGGGTGGTCCTGGTGGACACAGTATATGCCCATGGTCACTTTTCAAAACCTGACTGCTTATTGAAGGTTTTCCAGCAGGGGCTTTCAGGCTGTTCTTGTTCCCACATACAGCCTAGTTTCATCTTGCATTGGAATGTACAGGCTAGTAAGACATGGGTTTGCAAAGATCAAAGAATGCAACATTATGCAGTACATGGTTAAGATTACGCTTAGTATGGATGGGTTTCATATGAGATATGATTGTCATAAACATTACCAGCCAAATATGTGCTTAAATAGCTTTAGAACAAAACAGATTCACTAACGAAATAGCTTCTGTGCATTGGTTGGAGGCCATGTTTGTATGATTTTTCGCCTTCCATATACACGTTAAAAATAATTGTCCTCCAGCCATTACAGGCCTGTTGATAAAGTAGTCAAAACTTGGCCCATCTTTAGACAGACTATATATGGATTCTCTAGACATCTCCCAAGATGATTTACTATGCTCACTTAAGAACTCATGTTTTTCAAAAGTGCATTTACAGAAAACCTCAGTGAATGTTACATGAATGAAAAACAATGGCATTCAAATTGCAACATTTGAAACGGTTAAATACAAGTAAAACGCTGTACACTGTGTACAGTAGTGAGTTTTTCTTTTTACATTAGTACTTTAGCATTTGAATGTGAAGAATGGAAATATAAGCTTGAGTGTCATCTACACCCCACTGATGTTATTTCTTTTGTTGCGATTTAGCCGTGAACTTTACGGGGCCTTCCAGTCCAGCAGAATGAACATTGTGAATGCCGTCACTAGTGTTGAAGGCTTGTCATCAGTTCTTGTGTATGCCATAATAGTGTTTACAACAGGCACAAAGTGTAGTTATTACTCATTGTGAGCAGCGGCGGTCACAGGATGGAGCAGAACATACTGCCACTGTTGTGGCAGCCACTCTCCACGGTGGCGCTGATCCGGGCAGTCATGGAGATGGTGAGGCGAGAGGAGTATCGCGACGTCGAGGGCCCGGATGTGGAATCGGCAAGTGGGCGGGCTGAGGGATTCTCCAAAGCCCACAGAGTGTGTGATGGACAGCTGATGGGTCAATGAAACGTTAGATGTTTTGGATGTCTGTTTTAAACGTTTTAGATGTCTATTCCAAATTCTAAGTCCATAGAAAAACAATATTTACATTTGTAATGTAGTATATGGTGATATGTATGAATCATTACACACCATCAATAAGATGGTTCATTTGAAATGGCGTATAAGGGAGGACACCTGGGCAGAAGTAACTCATTTGGTTAAGTCTATTGGCGTGCTGGTTACCTGTTAGTATGCTGCAGAATGATGTTGTTATTCAACACACAGCTCTCATTGCTCAGGTCCATGTGTAGAAGAGTTTCTTTGTTTCCCGGGTGGCCCTGGAACAGGACATTGTCACCGATAACTCCCTTTACTGGCCCAAGCACAACTATGGCCCCACCTCCCTGTGATGGTTGGACGCGGTTATGCAGCACCTGCAGCCAAAATACCATGCAGCACATTTTACAATGTCGTTGGACTGAGTATAAGCAAAATAAGCAAAATAAATGTTTATGCAAAATGTTTGCATTGTACTCATCCATCTTACCTTCACATCTGCATTGCTGGAGACCTGAATCCCGTTTCCACGGTTACCAACCACATCATTCTCACCAATCTGCCCATCGCCACAGAAACTGACGCCGTGGCCTTTGTTGTCATAGATACCATTGCCACGCAGCTCTACCCGGCAGTCCTTCTCCACGGTAACTCCACCCAGGCTGTTGTCAAGTGTACAGTTTGCAACCAGCCGGGTCAGCTGACTACTCTGTAGGACAGCGATGCCAGCTGCACTGTTGCTGTTTAAAAGGTTTCCAATGACATTCAGAGGCTCACTGGTCTTCACATACAGGCCGACAGCTAGACATAATTTAAGAAAAAGACATAAGAAGGAGAGTAAGAGATTACATAAACCTGTCTGAGGGCAAAGGCTAATATACAGGAGTGCCATCACTGTGGCTTCATTTACCTCCATTGTGGCTCATACAGTTGCTCTCCACTAGTGCCACACTGATGGAACGCCGGGCAGAGTAGCGCTCATCCTCACTGTCCAGATCATTCTCCCATGCAAAAATTTCCCCTTCGTCGTTAAAGTTCTCCTGTGCTCCCCCTCGCCTTGCTCCATCTCCTCCTCCTCCTCTCCTCTCCCCTCCCCATTCCTGAACAGCCCCATCACCAACTCTGGGCTCCCTGTTTTCAGGGTCCTTCCGGCAGAATACAGCCAGCCCATAGATGCGATTGTGGGTAATGTAGTTTGCCAGTAGTTGAGGAAGACTTGAGGCCATGACCCATACACCGCAGCCCTTGTTACCTAATGAATCCAGAGGAAGGAAAATATGGCCATGTGATTAGAAATGCATTTCTTATTGCTATTGCCTGGTGCTAATCCCTGTCATGTATTAACTGCTATGGCAGTGCTAAAATGGCTAAAGAGGAAATCAATAGAACCGGGATGCCACTTCTCACAGTAGACTTCTCATAGTAGATGTGGTTTCCATGCCACTACTTACAGTAAATGTGGTTTCCATGCCAATGCTCAGTAGATGTAGTTTCAATGCCACTACTCACAGTAGATGTGGTTTCTATAACACTACTCACAGTAGATGTGGTTTCCCTCTATGAGGCCGCGGCCTCGCTCCCCCACCACCACACCGTCAGAGTAGCCGTAGCAGATGTAGTTGTTTCTAAGGACCGGGTCTCCCCCTCTGCGGATGTCTGCACCCCCCCACTGGTTCTCTCTGATCACATTTTCTAATGAAGGAGACACGTCACAGAGTTGAACATTAATGGTGGGAAGGCCGGACTCAACTGAAGCAAGTACTAGCAAGTATTCCTTTTTCTACTTTTACTATTTTAATTTTGATCGATAGCAATATCTATAATAATGTCTTCCATTTGGAAATCATTTGAGATTTGAGAAATGGTTGATAATGACAACAAATATTTACCAATTATCATCCCTCTGCCATTCTCATTCACAGCAATTCCTGCTGCTTGACCCTGGAAAATATAATTCCCACTGAAAGAGAGGGGACAAAGGCTTCCGAGTTGATATGCAGTAAATATAATTGACACAATGTGCTGAAGCGATGTATCTTTGTCAATTCTTGTTATCTTTCATATCTCAAATGTTCATGTTCCTTGAATAATAAAATTAATTTAGTAACAACACATTCCTAAGGCAGTCTCTCTTACCTGACCACAGGATTCCCACTGAAAAGAATATAGACACCCGCCTCTTTGTTGTTATAGATCTGGTTGCTCCGGATAGAACCCTTGCCATTGCCAAGGACAACAACTCCAGAACGCAAACCACTGTGTATTCTGTTACACTGTGCAAGGGAGAGAGAGAGAGGAAAAATGTAGCCTTTGAATTGCAAAGAAATTAGCCCACGTTTAGCTGTTTAGCAATCAAGTTCCATGCACGGCTTTTAGTGTGTTTAACTTTGTACTATGAAAGGAATTTCTGAAATATCTTAGGTAAACTGACATGAATAAATGCTTAAATGAATATCCAGCAAAGTTCAGAAAAGAAGCAGGCCACAACAGTGCCTAAAGTTTACCAGGATAATGGGGTCAGCCCCTTTGCGGATGTCCAGCCCTGCCTCCCCATTGGAGTGGATGTTGTTTTCAGCAATGAGCCCATGAGCAGAGAGGCGAAGGAACACGCCCGAAGCACTACACTCCCTCACTTCATTACGTAACATCACTATCTGAAAAAAGCAATTAAGATAGGGAATGTTTTAACAACAATTAATTGCGGCTCCATTTCTTGGACCTCAACTTGCCTTTGTGTTTGGATCTACTTTACTGTATTAAGCATACAACCAACATCCAAAGTAATCTGTGATCAATCTGTGGAAATACTTTTGTATTTCCACAGATTGTTGTATACTTCACAGTAAGGACACACCATATGGAAACAACTTGTGATCATATTTACAGTGGAATTCTGGATACAGCGGACGGCATAGTTGAGACCATGGAAAACGTTTGCTTCCAGCCGAGCTTGACCGTAGTTACAAATGTGCACTCCACCCTTCCCGTCCCTGAAGACGCATCTCCTCACAAAACAGCCCTGAATGGATGTGGCCAATAGCTGGGCCTCCGGGTCTCGTTGCAGCTCCTGCGGCAGTGAGAGAAGATTGGGGATCACGTAGCGGGGGTCAGGGGAAGATGCTGGGGGCAGAGAGCCATCGGGTTGGGGCTTGAGGAGGTGGGCGAGGCCGTGACGATCACAGGGGAGTTTGTAGTCCCATGAAGTCTGATTGTTTCCTTGTTCATGGCTCTTAAGCTCTCCGTCACAGAGTTTATCCGCTCCCCAGCCGTCCTCGATCACAGTGTCTTGACCAAGCAAGTGCGCTCCGGTGCTCCGCTGCCATGCTGCCTTGCTCCAGTCCTCTGCAGTGAACATGGAACCCACTTCAGCGTTCCCCGTCCCCCGGGTGCCTCTGGGTGGGTTACCATTCGTAGGAGAGCCCTCAGATGTTAGTGTTCTGGCCAAAGCTGCCAAGTGTTTGCAAGCCCAGTTCCTCTCAGACACTGGGGAGCCATCCACAGTGACAGAGGCGGTGTCACTTCCTGAGAAGTCACAACTATCCAATAAGCTCAGTGCAACACCCAGGAAGTTTGCGGAGCTGCCATGTGAGAAGGAGCAAAAGCGCGCCTGGCAGGTCCCTGGGCCCCGGACCTGCAGCTGAGCACCCTCAAAGTTACAGTTATCCAGCTGGACGTGCCCCCACGATGTCTGAAACAAGAGAAGAGAGAAAAAATCATTTAACAAGAAACCGGGTAAGGCATATTTTCAATACTTTCCAAACAAAGACGAAATCATGACATGTTCCATCTGATATAAATTAAAAACTCATGCTCTTAGCACTCAACCGCACCTGAAACATTCCCTTATTCGTGTGATATTTGACAGCAAAACATTGCATTGCAAAACAAACAAACACCAACAAAAAAATACAAGACAAATCCTTTCTTCCGCTCACCTTGTACACCACAGTGGAGAACCACGCTGGCATGAACACCAGATTGCACAGCCTGGCTGTAGGGCACTGCTGCTCCACACACACCAGCAGTGACACTTCGCCCAGCTGGCCCAGCCCCACTAGCTCCACAGGCACCTTCAGCGCTAGTTCTGCCTGCTCCTCGTAAACCCCGGGGTGAAGAACCACCCGGTCATATGGCCCTGCCACCCCCAGGGCCCCACGCAAGGTATCAAATTCACAACCGGGCCCTACATGCAAAATCCGCCGATCCTTTCTTCGGCGGAAAAGGTGGAGGCAGGCAGAGGATTGAAGCTCCACACCGTTTTGGGTCCAGGTGCGGCTGGCCAGGGCGTGCTGCTTCAGGGCCTCCCTCCAGGACGGCGGCTCCTGGTGGGGTTCACTCGGCCAGTTGGGGTGGCGACACTCTGGGCAGCCCAGGCAGAGCTGTTTCCAGCGAGTATTATCTAGTGATAGGACGAGTTCTCTCCAGGCATGGCAAACCAAGCAACAGCGACCCAGGTCGGGCAGTGGGAGGTAGGCCAGGATAACCCTCCATAGCTCCACAGGGAGGGTGGCCACCTCCATGGCAGCAACTCCACCTCACTTGTGGAGTTGTACCTGGGGGACTGAGGAAACAAATCCCACAGACACATGACGAACCAGTGATCCATGAAAGCAATATGCTTTTTTGCAGTGAATTTCACTGCAACAATAATAATATAGTTATATAGTAGTTAATAATAATAAGCAATTGGCATCCCTAAATTAGGTTCAGTTATATACAAATAAAACGATGGAAACGCACGACATAGCCACATAGCCATCCTATGTATAGAATAAGCAACAATAATAATAAACGACCAATAAACCCTTTGCAAGTTATGGTTACAGTTATGTATAGAGAGACCCAACGCAAACAGACATGTTTGGAATAATCACCAAACCAATGTGTGAACAAGATGTATTCTGTATTAGTAGGATGTGCATATAACTAGGAGTATGCAATAGCTATCTGCGACATCGTTTCAGATAAAGCTTCCTAAACACATGCGTCTTGAAATGTAAGCTTTATGCAAGGTTTATTTGTCCCGTTCGATATTTAGAAACACTAAAGTGCAACGACGATGATATTTTTCCTTACCGTATTTTGGCTCGAGAATGACGGATTCAACAGCCAAGATAAAACATTGCAAAATTGCAGCACTTTACGGCATGGAAGAGAAGGCATAGAAACAAGGACGCCCCTTGAGGCGAAGCAGGTTATTATTTTTTTCTTTTAGGAGCATTCATTCATGAAACAAAAGCCAGAAAGAGAATACGCACTGAATATAAAAATGCAGTCAATTTAATTTCGCTGATTACAATTGTCTGTAACAGGTACAATTCGACATTTTGGTTAAAATCAAGAATAAGCTCACTGTTTTGGTCCCAAGAGTCTATTCACTGATTGTCTAGCATTATCCTTATACCACGTTTGTTTTTTTATCAAATCATTTTTTTTTACAAAGAAATGATAATATTAATAATACAATCACATTCTCAGTAATACAGTTTATCAATCCGTATCTTTTGCTGTAATCAGAAGTTTTTACTTACTAATTAAATAATGGCATGTGTAAGTTAACGAGATTTCTGGAATAAAAAACGGGAACATTTGTGGTTTGGCAGTCCATATATCGACAAAATATCAGATGTTATTATTTCTGAAAACAAGGGGACATATTGACATTTTGCCTATTCTTATCATGGTAAATGTAGTACTGTAAATGATTTGGCAGTTACCTATGCCCAATGGATGACTATGATGTGTTTTAGGCTTTGGTAAAGCAGCCCAAAACAATCTAAAGTAGCTACAAGAACAGGAAATCATTCTATAATGTATTGATAGTCGCGTTTATAATCAGCCTGCTTATGGTCAATAGATAGACCCCCGCTTATAGCGAGTTCACGTCACAGCAGATAGACATGAGACTAATTACCAACTGTCTCAAAATGAATATTCATGAGCAAGCTAGAACCTTTGCCATTAAAAAATGTATTCATATATATTTTTTTAACTTTTTGAAAAACGGGGACATTACCGGGGACAGCTCCGGCCGGGAACAGGCCACCAGAAATGGGGACTATCCCCGGAAAACGGGGACGTCTGGTCACCCTAGCTTAATGACTAAATGTAAAGTACACATGTTCGTATAATAATGCAATAATTTATCCTATGGCTCAAAAACTGTTGATTTTATACCGTTTGTTGCAGTTGTGCGAAGTACTCCCCCTGGTGGTCTTTTTGTACATTTCAATGTACGTCTCAAGCCTCATCATTAAAACGAGTGAACGTTACAATATAAAGTACATCGTCTTAGCGAGGGAAAACAACAGTAAAACAATTAAATAATATCTTCAGAGTCAACGACTATACACCAACATGATATGGTTTGGCCGTAATAACTGACAGAAGGATTTTCAAATGAGGTTTAACATGATGGGGCAATCGGCATGGAACCACACAAGCCCAAGGCCCAATCCCAATTCACCCCTTGGCCCTAGCCGTTAGCCCAACCCCTCGCTTTTGCGCGTTCACGCGTAGTGGTAGCTGTCTCAATAGTGGTTTCATTGAAGGGTAGGGCTAAGGGGAAGGGCTAACTAGCCCTTGAAAGTAAGATTTTCGAGAGGCACACACAAAACCGAGGGTTGTGAGAAATCTCCCACAATACCTTGCGATAAAATAGAAAATCAAGAAAAATCATCGGAAAGATGGCGGCGAAAGATGAGAGAGGATTTCGTTAATAAAGATTAAATAATTATGATAACCATCGCATTATCCTATTGTCGTTTCAATGCATTATAGACATTTTCTATATAACAAGCATAACAACAAAATCGCTAGTATGCATGACTAGCGAACTTTCTAGCTAGCGAACTTTACCGCATTGACGATGGTGCATGACAGTACTGGACATATTTCCATGTCCCATTTCCCCCTTTGATAGCATTTCGATTGATGGCATGAAACTTGTTAGTTGTTGTGTTTGGAATCTGAACAATGTTATGTTCCATCATTCCAGGGACTCCTCCGGTGGTTGTTCTGCGAAGATCCCACAACAATGGTAAGGTTTATCTACAATCACATTTACCAAGTAATGCAATAGTTATTGTTTTAAAAATGCTATGTAGCCTGGAATTTTATGGTGGATCAATTTGATATTGTTTTTGACAAACCAGTGTCTTATTTAATTTATTTTGGCTGAAATGTATTGTGAAGTTACTATACATTGTACATAACATGTGTCCATATCACCCAGTTCTGGCATATAATTCCTTCTCATTTGTTATGTTTTCTTTCAGAAGAGGCCAGCCTTCCACCTCAGGCACCTCTTCTGCATTGGTAGCCCTAAGCCCCCCAACCCCTAGGAAGAAAGAAAGATGAACCATCAACTGATGGTTTAAAACCCAAGTTTACTTAGCATATTTATTTCAGAACATGGCGTTTACATGACGCATGTATAAAGTTGTGTAGAGAGCAGAATCAGAATGTAGCCTCTACTCTAAAGTAGAGGCTGGCTGTGTAAAACAGAGTTGCAACCTATTCCTTGTGTTTTCATTTCTAGTATACATGCAACTGTTTAATATGTGTTTCTAATCAGATTTGAAAGATTACAGCTAACATAATTATGTGATTGATGAATTTATACTAACGTTTTTAAACTTTTAAACTATCTTTCTCAAGGCCCAGTTAATTCCTGAAGAGTGTCCTAAAAACTCTTCATGTATATGCTAAGAAATTTCCATTTCTAAATTAATTCAGGGTCAATGCTCAAATGTGTGCATGTTGGAGGAACCAAGGACCAAGAAGAAGATGATGACTCTCAACCATCTACCAGCAGTTCAGTTCAACAAGATGAACCTTCAGTTATGTGTGTGTGACTAATTGAACAGTTCTGTTTCTCTTATTTGTATGTATTTATATTTATTTATTAAATTTGAACAACAGTAGCATCATTGATCATTTAAATATATTAATTTGGTTTATTTATTGAATAAGATTGCACTTTCATATTGAATAAGATTGTACTTTCAAATACATGTGCAATGTATACTGTATGAAGGTTTTTTTCTTAGAAATACAACTATTCATGCAAATATTTGTTTTTGTTGTTGTTGGGGGGGAGGGCACCACTAAGCACCGCCTAGGGCACCCAAATGGTTAGTAGCGGCCCTGAACCTACCTCAGTTAATTTCATTATTTTATTGCACAGTTGTAACAAAGACAAATTTAAACAAACAAGATATTTCTTGATAACATTTAAATTAGATAAACCCCGCCTGATTTTTTTTTAAATTGATATTCAGATCTAAAACAAAACATATTTAATTTAGCGCCATCGACTACCACACAACTTTCTCCGTTAATTGTTCGAGACGTTACTCATGGGCCCAAGTTATCTAGTTTATAGCCAATATAATAGCGAATAGCACGTGCCATAACGCGTGTCCTAGCACTTCACCGTATGAATACGAACGTTTCCGCGCACGTGCTCGGTGTTTCTGTAGACTGGCGTTGAGGTTCTTGGAAAGCGTGTATTTACAAGCGAGAATTATCAAGAGAGAATTGCAGCTACAAGTGGACATACATTATGGCTCTTACGGTAAGCCAATAGGACTTACTATTTATTTCCCTCAGAAATCGAAATTTATTTAAACTTAGCGCCGTTGACTACCACACAACGTTCACCGTTGCCAAGTCCAGATGTGATTGCGTTATTTAGTTTATAGCAACTACAATAGCCAATAGCGTGTGCCCTAACGCGTGTGTCCTAGCACTTGACCTGTTACACCGTTTACTATTGGCTACATGTGTATGACGTTGCGGCTTTGGGGTATAAATACGAACATTCCAGCGCCCGTGCTCAGTGTTTCCGAAGACTGGCGTGTAA
>JAOPJO010000111.1:5101106-5117260 GCA_027123675.1 Molva macrophthalma
TATATATACACAATCATCTGTAGAATATGATTATTTGTATGCAGTAAAGCAATTAATTCGACATGATGCATCAAACAGAAATAAACATAAATCACAAGAGAAATGGCTCACCTGTCTAGCTTACTAATCATTTTGAGAGTCGACTTCGCTCACGATCAATGAACCGATTACATGAATTTAAACGAGAGGGGGTGTGTTTGTGTGTGTGTGTGTGTGTGTGTGTGTGGGTGGGTGTGTGTGTGTGTGTGTGTGTGTGTGTGTTTGTGTGTGTGTGTGTGTGTGTGTGTGTGTGTGTGTGTGTGTGTGTGTGTGTGTGTGCCCTTGAATGCATACATGAAAATCATAAAATCTATTTACACAATCGTATATACACATGGCCACACTAGGCAAATACACACACCGACATATGCACTAATGCACACATGCAGACACACACACACATACAACTGGAAGCCAAATTGTGCCCCAGGAGCCTCTGGAAATTGAGTGACTTGGGGCACGGCAGGCATGCCAGCGAGCAAGGCAGGAGCTCCATAGCTCTTTAGACCACAGCAATGGAGCGTATGCAAGCCCCCCCTGCTGGTTGCATACCATGTTCAGAGAGTCACTTAAGTTTCGGTTGAAAAGAGAGAAAGGAGAAAGAAAGAGAGAGATAAATGTTCCAAATGAACGAATATATTGACTGTAAAAAGCATGTAAATATATCTATGAAATCTGTCTGTAATCTGAACGTATCATGCTGGACATTATACAGTTACTGCTAGGTATATTGCAAGTTTATTTTTTATGTTCTATCATAGAAGACCCTCATAGGTTGGAAATATTAATGTCCCTCATTTGTACCCTCACTCCGCATGTCACATATGCCCCCCCCCCCCCCGCCATACATCGGACATTATGTACATTCCACTGTAATAAATTGGTGTTTTTTACATTAAAGTCAACCAATGAATTTGTCATTGTTTCTTCCTTCTTTCTGTAAAAGATAACAATTCACATCTGTTTAAAATATTGACATTTATGTGCATGTTCTGCTCTCCGCTCTACGGCTTTACTGCTTGTATTAGTGGTTGCTGTGTCTCTTGTATTGGATGTGACCTCTGCTGTGGATCCAAGCAATGCTGCATAAAAAGGGTTTTATTCCACATTTAAGGATGAAGAATGGTTATGAATTAATTATCCTATAACCGTAATGTGGGCCCTCGTTATTTGCAAGTGTGTCTTTCCTTTCGGTCACACTGCTCGGTGAGCTATCTACAGCCAGGCAGAGCACCGCTGACTGTGGGACACGTGCCTGAGAAATGTGCAACGTTTGGATATGTTCTCACCCAGCATAGGGTACTTAGGGCCATTGGCCAAGTTTCACCCGGTTATTTACCGCCGGTAGCCGGTGCTAAATGTTAAACTGCGCTGACAAACGACCAGCGCTAGCGATGAGAAATGCCTGTATGACCTTGTCTCGCCACTGTAACATCCCCCAAAGAATGTTATGTCTGCTAGGGGCTGGAGAGAAACAGACCCTGACTGGGTGCTCTTGTTGCTGAAGGTTTATCGGACATCCTCCCTGTAGATGCAAACTTTTTGGAGGCCGCTCTTAAAATCAGGTTAAAGCTGTAATATGCAAGCTTTGCTATTTGAAGCTAGCCTAGTCTAAACTTTGACAATAACCAGCTTTGTGCCTCACCTCCCCTCTCCCTGTTCTCTTTTGTGACAATAAACAGCTCCACGGATTCATTAGATAGCAACACTAAGATAACATGTCATAATGCTGATTTGACCTGAAACAGTGTACCTCAAATCTGGATGGTAGCGCTAGTTACCCAAGTATCCTCCTCATCGCAGCCACCTATTTAACCATTTTACCGGGTCACTTGGGAAACTATTCAAAGGACAACCCATTTCTTTATTAAATCATATTGTCCGTTCCAAAAGTTATTGATATTCAGTTGCTGCCATCCAGTATGTCAACACATAGATGTCACGTTATCACCTGCACGCTGTCTCTAGTGGGCAGTACGAGAATCCCTACACCTTCTAATCCCATGTGTTTACCATAAACCCAACTCTCAACAAACCCAAATTATCCGCACAATACCAATCCAGTCCTAAGGCAGGGAGAGGCATACAGAAAGCGTTAAGTGATTTTTTTCAGGTTTTTAAAGATGAGGTTGCTGCTGCTATTCAACTGGACCTAGAGACGCGATGTTGGAATGCCTCAACGATAAAATACCGCCACGCTGCAACACCGCCACCACTGGCGGGGACGAAGCCACACCTGAACAAAGATGTTTCATTTCTCGGTGATACGGTTAGAATTGCCCTCCTGTTAAATACCATTGGATTGCTGATGTAGTCTGTATACAGACTACATATTCTGTTTACAGTTTCTGCAATTAATTGACATTAGAACCTGAGACCCAGAGCTATTTAGAGAGAGAGAAGACCAGCCTACACCAAATTGACAGACATTTTGTGGATTTAAATTGTTTTTTCAGTCTGATATTAAATAAAATTAACATTACTTGCCGTTTCTGTCACCCAGAAACTTAGTACAATAATACAGAGTGTTGGGTCCTAAATTTCGGAAACTGTGGGTTTGAATCCTAAAACTGTCAGGATCCGTCTGTCAACGCCATTTCTCTCAAAATAGCTCTGCTGAGACCCATATACTGTAAGATATATGGACGTAGCGTCTGTGCGACACCTATTGGTTTAAACACAAATAACGTAACGAAGCCTTGATTTCACGTAATTGTTTTTGACATGGCTTAATTTGGCTTTAAAGTAAGATTTCCCTAATGAAACCGATATGGGGACTATTTTAAAGAATGAAAGGTTTGTATATTTACGACTACTACTGCAGCAGTAGCTTCTAGTACGTAGCAGGACCCTATACAGTGTAGAGCTCTAAACATGGCAAGTTGCTGTGTTCTGTTTGTAACGGACACCTTGCCTTGTTTTACATGTTTATTTGCCAGTGATATTATAAGGGTAAATATTTGTTCATCTGGCAATTTTAACCGTCTACTGCAGAGCAGTGTTGGAGGTAAAAATGTATACTATTTGTTTTTTGTATATGCATTTATTGAATAATAAATAATAATGAAATAGGTTTGCGTCCGATGCTGTTTCATGTGGATTGTGTTCAAAACTTTAGAAATACTAACAAGGAAACTTGCAGTATAGAATAAAGTATATAATATAGTATGATCTAGTAGTTCACTGAGTATACTTAGAAGTGTACTTTCATAAACTAAAAGTGTGCCACAACTATATATATATGTACAACAGTTTTACGTAACTTCACGTGTTTTCATGTTAAATTTTATAATATGTTCATTATTCTATAGATAAATTAGGAATATTCTTTTAAAACAATATAAACCACAAATGGGTTCAGTAATCTTCCTGACAGGAATGACTTCCTGTGATTGAGGGTGTGCAGTTAATTGAAGGGCTCGGAGGCTGTGATTGTACATACATGATGGACATTTATTTTGAAGCTGTGTACGGTATGTGTACATGTTTGTTGTTTGTACACATCACAGTGAAAACAGATCTGCATTCTCAGTTACAAAGGAAACCGGTATCTGTCAGTGTCACAATAAAAAGTTTCAACAAAAGTTCCATAGTTAAATGAATAACAGCTACATTCAACAAACCTAGTACCCTGGACAACGTTACGTTATGGCCTCCACCTCCAGTAAATAACTACTAAAAAACACGAAAAATCCAAACACATCAGAGACAAACGGGGAGCAGCTGAGAAATAAACCCATTCACAGTGTAACTCATTCTGACTAAAAAGATTCCCCGAATCAGGGAGAGATGCCCTGATTGGTCAGAAATGTTTGTACGTCCTGGCACTTAATGTACGCACTTATTGGATGTTTGTACATCCTGGCACTTAAAAATAGTACTTAGCATTGTGTAGCATCTTATCCTACCTATCTTTGTTGAATACGGGGAATGGGTTAACCTAGCAATTGTAAGTGCTTGGCACTTGTTTCTATGAACATCCTTACTGTACCGACAGCGATATATTGTTGTTTCTCTTTCTTCTGACAAATGTACTTATTGTAGGTTACTTTGGATAAAAGTGTCCTAAATGTAAATGTTACCAACAATACACCTGGAGTTCCCCTGTGTAATGTTAATCTAATACTGTTAATCTATGTTAATCTATGTTGTTAAATATGTTAATCTAAATCTAATCTAATCTAATCTATACTTAATGGAATACTACAATGTTTAGTCTCTCTCTCCACATGTCTATGCCTGCTGCAGTTTACAGACAGCTCCAGGCTGAGTGATCTAACCTTATTTACCCAGGTTGATCTCTTTGACGTTAACCATCTCTACTGGAGAGACCTGGTTGTAACCTTGTTAAAGAACAGTCTGTTTTCAAAACTCGCATGAACGTGCAGATAAGAGGAGAACACACTGTCGTATTCTCAACATTACTTCTCAACTTTAAATGCAGCTCTCAGTGGAATCCAGGCACAAGCAAATTATCCCAGCAGCGTATCAAATGGGTTTATAACTCAACACCACTCCCCCCAGGTCCATCACAAATAAATATATTCTCTTTATATCTGGGAGGTTAAAGTTCAGCACAGCAGCGGAGTACGGTAGCCCTCACGGTCCAAACACCCGCAGGCCACATGGGGATCTCTCATCACAGAAGCTCATTGGGGCTTGTGGTTAATTGATCTGGGCTCACTCAGCCAGCGGGTCCTGGCCTCACCGAGGGCCAGCTAACGTACGGATATTCAATTGGAAGCTAATTAAAGGAGGGAGTGACATCGTGAGACAGGATGACGCTGCATGAGAGGGGTCTCAACAATCACCATGAATTCTCAACAGGGGCCCCAACACTAAGGGACCCCCACTAGATGTTTCAAATGGGGCTCCCATGCTTCATCTCTGTTGATAGGGCCTTAAAGCTGCTGTAGGTAAGGTTGGAGAGTTGTAAAGAGAGAGAGAGCAGAACAGAGCATAAAAGAGCAAGATTTTTAAACAAAAAAACATAAAAAACCTCCCCTCCCTCTCTGTTCCCTCCCTCCCTATGTTTCTCCACCATTGAGAACTGTTGCATTCACGCACCTGTGATTGACAGGCTAAATAGATTCCCCGAATCAGGGAGAGATGCCCTGATTGGTCAGAAATGAGCCAGGTGTGGTCTAAAAATGTAAATAGTCTCATTCTATTCTCAAATTATTGCTCTTCAATCTTCCCTACAGTACTTTTAATCTATGTTATCTGTCTGAACAACACAAACATTTTACAAACAGAGTATGTATATATGGGGCCCCTGGGGCATTAGCTGGTTAGCGTTAGCTGCGAGGTTATTGCTAACGGTGTTGAGGTGTTAAACACCGTGAGGGCAGGATAGCAACAAAAGCGTTGAGTCATTCTTTACAGCAGAATAATACAATTTAAATAAATCTGAAACCGTAGAAACAAGGTTCAAGCTACGGTACGCTAGGCTAACCCCCTAGCTTCCAAAAGGGCATCTGAAAAAAATACCTTAAAAAAATAGCTCTATCATTGTGCTATCACCGTATTGATTAGTTAGTAATGAGAGCTACAGCCAAGGATTCTGTTGCTCTCTGCTAGCCACAAGAAGCCAGCTCCCCCATCCTCAAGCTCAGAAACACTTTGCTATGGCTCTTTAAAAACACCAGTCATGGCACCGGTCTCTGTTAGCATCTACTTTACAAGCTAGGCAAGGGAGCTAGCAGCGAAGGGAAGGGAGAGGAGGATGAGAGGGGTGGAGGACAAGAGGAGGTGGAGGAGAGGAGAGATGAATAAGAGAGGAGGTGGAGGAGAGGAGATGAGAGAGGAGTGGAGGTGCCGGTAGGAGGATAAAGGGAGGTGGAGGAGAGGAGGAGGTGGAGATTAGGGGTGGAGGACAAGAGGAGGTGGAGGAGAGGAGGGTTCGAGGACAAGAGGAGGTAGAGGAGAGGAGAAGAGAGGAGTTGAGGAGAGGTGAAGAGGGTGGAGTGGATGGACAGGAGCTAGAAGACAAGATGGCGTCTGAAGGGTGGGGACCCTGGTTTTTACACGTTCGTCCGACACTTTGGGAAGATGGGTCCTCCTTCAAGCCTTCTCTTTCTTACTGTGAACAGAGAGAGAGAGAGAGAGAGAGAGAGAGAGAGAATAAAAGATAAAGAAGAGAGAGAAAGGGGAAGGTGAGATTAGAAATAGGTAATACATACTGTTGTGACTACAGTTCAAGAGGAGAGTTGGAGGCTTTGGGGATCAAAAAGTCATTCCATTGAGACTTCTTCACAAGTTGGGGATGGTTCGCCCTCTAGACCAGGGCTTCTGAAACCCTCTCAGGACCCAAAAGACAATGGATTGCAACCCATTTTGGATTCGGACCCACAGTTACGAGACCCTGCTCTAGAGTAAAACACATCCCATCCTCATGAAGGAGTGTGTGTTTGTTGTTTTAACGAGTTGTCAAGCAGGCAGGCTGGGCAGAGACACAGAGGAGACCAAGCACTTCTCTACAAGTGGCTGTCAGAGTCAAGAGCTGAGATCATCTCCTTCAGGAGCTTAGACCTCTAGAGAGGAGAGTGGAGGAGAGGAGAGAGGAGAGGGGTGAGAGGAGAGGGGAAAGGAGAGGAGGGGATAGAGGAGCAGAGAGGGGAGAGGAGAAGAGAGGGGAGGAGAGGATAGGGGAGGGGAAAGAGGAGCAGAGAGGAGCAGAGAGGGGAGGAGAGAGGGGAGAGAGGAGAGGGGAGGGGAGGAGTGAGGAGAGAGGAGAGGAGAGGAGTGGAGAGGGGAGAGGAGAAAGCAAGAATCCAGAGAGCAGTCATATCATTAAGAGCATATCAAAGAAACTCCAAGAAGAAGGAAGTGACATCATGGAAAAGCGGCCATCTTCTGGAGCGAGGAAAACAGAAGAGAAGACGTGGAAGACGAGGGTGCATCCATTTTAGGATAAGCACAAGAGACATTCTGAAGAGGAGGAGGACGAGTTCCCTCGGAAGGAAGACACAGGACAGGAGCAGAGTTCACAGCATGGCAGCCCAGAGGTCAGAGGTCATTACTTGGTGTGGGGCTTGAACTTCTTCCCAAAGGCGCGCTCCAGCTCCGGTACGGAGAGGGTGAGGGTGAAGGAGCCATCGCTGCCCGGGTCACACCGCACCACCCGGGCTAGCACCACCCACGAAAACACGTTAGGACGCACCACAGACTCAGACACACACACACACACAAAACACACACATGAACACACACACACATACAGACACACACAGACACACACAGACACACACACACACACACACACACACACACACACACATAAACACACACGGACATGGGTACACACACACATACAGCCTATCTCTCTCTGACACACACACTCACACACACACACACACACACACACACACACACACACACACACACAGAAAGTCTGTCATAATCCAGAAGGGCAGTGTGATTGGCTGGGGCTGACCAGGATGTGTTCCTAACCAATGACATCATCCAGATTTTACAGGTGTGTTTAGCGCTTTGTATTCATCGCACCTTGAATTAACCCAAGTTGTGTTTTATTGACACATCATGGGCCACCTGAACGCCGGTCAGAGTCATGTGTGTGTGTGTGTATATTAATGTGCATGTGCATGAGAGCATGTGTGTGTGTGTGTATAAATGTGCGTGTGTGTGTGTAGTAATGTGCGTGCGTGTATGTGTTTGTATGTGTGTGTCTGCGTGTGTATTAATTTGCATGTAGGTGTGCGCGCGTGTGTATGTATTGATGTGTGTGTGCATGTGTATTAATGTGTGTGTGTGTGTGTTAATGTGTGTGTATGTGTGTGTGTGTGTGTGTGTGTGTGTGTTAATGTGTGTGTATGTGTGTGTGTGTGTGTGTGTGTGTGTGTACCCAGGTCGTTGTTGGTCATCATGGCGTTGGAGCCTCTGAGCCGGGGCCCCTGCTGGGTGAAGTGGTAGCCGAACCTCAGCAGGGTGCGGTTTTTCTCCAGCATGCTGGCGATGTCCATCTCCACCTTGTTACCCAGCGGCTGACTCTGCAGGCCCAGCAGGAGGGACAGGAAGTCAGCTCAATAATACACATTAAATGACAAAGCACAGAGGAGGGGGGAGGAGATGAGGGGAGGGGAGGAGAGGGTAGAGAGAGGAGAGGAGAGGGTGGAGCGAGGAGAGGAGAGGGTGGAGAGAGGAGAGGAGAGGGTGGAGAGAGGAGAGGAGAGGGTAGAGCGAGGAGAGGAGAGGGGGAGAGGATGGAAGGAGAGGAGGGGAGGAGAGGAAAGAGGGGAGAGGACAAGAGGAGAAGAGATGAAAGGGCTAAAAGAGATGATGAGTGGCGACTGAGTGAGCATGCATGTGAGTGTGTGTGGGTGGGTGAGTCGTGAGGAGAGAAAAGCTGAGCCAGTAATGTGTATGTGTTGGGTGTATAAGGGCATTTGTGTGTAAGACGTGTGTTCTATATCTATAACTGTTACATGCTATTAGAACTTAAAATAAAAAACATTTAATTAATTTGATTGTTAATTATTCTACGTTGTCATTGATACTATTTTGGTAATTTGTATTATGCTTTGGCAATATACATTTTTTTTGCGGGAATGTTTGTGTGTGTGTGTGTGTATGTGTGTGTGTGTTTGTGTGCGCGCACGCATGTGTGTGTATGTGCTTGCTTGTGTGCCTGTGTGTGTGTGTGTGTGTGTATACGTGCTTGCTTGTGTGCCTGTGTGTGTGTGTGTGTGTGTGTGTGCATCCGTGCGTGTGTACCTGAGTGTGTATGTGTGTGTGTGTACCTGGTTATCTATCTTCAGCTCCAGTAGGGTGGTGTTGGACTGCAGAGCTTCTATGAGGGACAGGACTCCGGCGCCGGTGATGAAGTTGGACTCCACATTGAGGCTCTTTAGGGTGGTGTTGACCTTTAGCATGTCAGCCAGCGCCTGAAGACACCAGATACTTAGCCTGCGTCGGTGTGTTCCCTAACTACCTTGACGACAGATGCTCACCCAGTACGCAACTACCCTGCGTACTGGGCGACGCTCGCTGGCTAAATGAAAACGGGCCAACAGCTGACGAGCCCTCTGCAGGGGGTCGAACTGTGACATCACATTTCCATTAGAAGGACATTTACATTCAGCAAGTTAGCCAACTTAGCAGCTTTGAGCCAAAGTGAGGCTGTCAACAATTAAGCGTTCGATCGAACTCGGAGTAGAGACCAGAACTGTCCCGTGCTGCGCGGGCTGGTGTTAGACAGCTGGCCAGGGTGCAGAGCAGCGCTAGGAACCAGGAACACAATGTCAGTAAAGAGTCTAACAACGTGCTGTCTGATTCAACACAACCTCTCTGACATTAACCTGTGAGCTTGGTTTTTGTTCATTCGTCCATTCAGTCGTATTTACATACAAAGGACCAACCTCATTTAGAAATAGTTTGCTAATTCAGTTCACAATAGTATAATACGTAAATATATATATATATATATATAACCCATAAACCCCAACAGAAGACAGTACTGTTTCCAGAAACAGGGTACAGTGTGTGTGTGTGTGTGTGTGTGTATGTGTGTGTGCGCGTATGTGTGTTTGTTCGGTGTGTGTGTGTGTGTGTATGTGTGCGTGTGTTTCTGTATGAGTGTGTGTGTCTCTGTGTGTGTGTATGCGTGTGTGTGTGTGTATGCGTGCGTGTGGGTGTGTGTGTGTCTGTGTGTGTCTATATGTGTGGGTGTGTGTGTGTGTGTGTGTGTGTGTGTCTATGTGCGTGTATGCATGTCTGTGTGTGTGTGTGTGTGTGTGTGTGTGTGTGTGTGTGTGTATGTGTGTGTGTTTCTCTGTGTGCATGTGGGTGTCTGTGTGTGTGCGTGTTTGGGTCTAGAGGACTCACGTAGGCAACGGGGTCGTTGCTCCGGGTTCCCACAATGCTCAGCCGCTCCACCACGCTGTTCTCCTTCAGCGCCGCCGCGTACGCCTTCAGGGTGGGGACCGGAATGTTCTGGAACCCAGTAGAACAGAACACAGTAGAACATAATGCAACAGAATACAGCAGCGTTGAACACAGTAGAACAGTAGAACAGAAAGGAAAAGAATACAGCAGATATGGGTCCAGAATGTTCTGGAACACAGGCTCAAAGTAGAACAGAATAGAACAGAGTAGAAAGTAGAACACCACACACACACACACACACAACACACCCCCCCACACACACACACATACCCGGATGTTGTTGAGGTTGACCTCCAGCAGGTCCGGGTCGTTGCTCTGCATCCTCCGCAGCGTCTCCTCAACGTCCGTCGCGTTGGGCTGCTCGTCAGGAACCGCCTTGTACTGGGTACACTGGATCACACCTGATAATACTGGTTAATACTGGGTACACTGGATCACACCTGATAATACTGGTTAATACTGGGTACACTGGATCACGCCTGATAACACTGGTTTATACCGAATCACACCTGATAATACTAGTTTATACTGCCTTGTACTGGGTACACTGGATCACACCTGATAATACTGGTTAATACTGCTTTATACCGGGTACACTGGATCACACCTGATACAACTGGTTTACAATGGATCCCACCTGATACAACTGGTTTACAATGGATCCCACCTGATCGTACTGGTTTATACCGAATTGCATCTGATAATACTGGTTTACACTGGATCACACCTGATAATACTGGTTTATCCTGGTTTATACTGGGTACACTGGATCACACCTGATAATACTGGTTTATACCGCCTTGTACTGGGTACACTGGATCACACCTCATAATACTGGTTTATACTGGGTACACTGGTTCACACCTGATAACACTGGTTTATACTGGTTTACAATGGATCACACCTGATCATACTGGTTTACACTGGATCACACCTGATAATATTGATTATACTGGTTTACACTGGATCACACCTGATAATATTAGTTTATACTGCCTTGTACTGGATACACTGGATCACACCTGATAATACTGGTTTATACTGGGTGCACTGGATCACACCTGATTTTTTTACTTTAATCCAAACTGAACCGGTTTATACTGGGTCACACCTTACACTAGTGCTAACTTACTGTTGAGGCCCTGCTTGTTGACGATGGTGCTGCTGGTCAGAGCTTCATAGTACTGCTGGTTACTCATCAGGGTGTGCATCCCGAGGATAGCTGAGAGAGAGAAAGAGAGAGAGAGAGAGAGAGCGAGAGACATACAGAAGAGAGGGAGAGAGTGAGAGAGACACACAGAGATAAAGAGGGACATGGAAAAAAAGAGAGAGAGACAAAGACAGAGAGAGATAAAGAGACATGGATAGAAAGAGAGTAAGAAAGAGAGAGACATAGGTAAAGTGGAGAAATAGGGAGGGAGAGAGATATAAATGAAACCAGAGGGAACTCAGTCACACTTCATGTTTAGAACTACAGTAACATGCATGCTTTAGCTCTATCTAAACATCAGCATACTGTTATTATTACATCGTTTAAAATGTTTTGAGTCAGGTCATAGGTCAAATCAGGCTCAAGTCAACAGTTTCTTACAGCGTTTGTTCTTTTATGAAAGCCTGCAGTCCCTATAAGGACATGAAGGTCTATATATCTAAAGATATAGATATATAAAGAGGTTGCTTACTACCATGGAAGTCAATTCCTTTCTATTTACTATATATTATTTACATTTGATAAATACCATTGAGTTATTAATGTGTTTTTTGTTAGTACATGCATGTAGTACAGGCGTGTGGACTGAGGACAGTGAGATTTAGACAGACACAAAACGGCTTGTACAAAATGTGCCTTATTCAGCTAGCGGCCATCTTGGTTCAATCTTGGTTCTTAACACTAGCTGGGTGGGTGAACGGAATGTGGAAGAACCAAGATGGCTGGCAGGTGAATAAGGTCCATGGAACCTTGGGAACAAAAGACATGCTGGTCTGACTGTTGTATTCTAAAGTTGCTAGTGGCACATACTAAAGCAGCTAGCAGCGCATGATGCTATAACTGCTAGCAGTGAAAGCTAAAGACGCCAGCAGCGCATGCTACAGCGGCTAGCAGCGCATGCTAAAACTGCTAGCAGCCCTTGCTAAAGCAGCTAGCAGCGCATGGGATTAATGCGTTGAATACCCAGGGTGGAGCTCAGCTATGAGATGGGAGGTCCACACAGTGATGGAGGAGGTGGTGGAGGGCTGGAGGAGGTGAGGGGGTGGAGAAGATGGAGGAGGTGGAGATGATGGAGGAGGGGAGGGGCGGAGAGGGAGTGATGAAGAGGGGGTGATGATGATAAGTGATGATGAGGGTGATGAAGAGGAGTACTGGTTCGAGGACAGTGAACATGTTAATATTATTATTAAGGAAGAAATGATTTACAAAATGATTAAAAAAACGAAAACAAATAAAACATGTCTATCTCTTGTTTCTTTAATGCGGCACTTTAAATGTATGTACATGTAGTATATGTAGTAGTACATGTAGTAGTATATGTAGGACTTGTAGTAGTATATGTAGTTCTTGTAGTAGTATATCTAGTACTTGTAGTACCTGCAATATCACAGAGCTCCGCGTCGCTAGCGTTAGCCAGAGCTTCCTCCAGCTCGGGTTCAAGGGTCACGCTCTCCAAGATGGGGTCGGACCGCTGCTTAGGAACCCATGCCTTACCTACACACACACACGCACACACACACACAGACACACACACACACACACCCACGTGCATCTCAGCACACACACACATAAATATATAAATGATCTTTCTCTCTTTACGTCTCTTCTATCTCTCTTTATAGAATCTCTGTCTCTCTACCGTTTTCTCTCTCTCTCTGTAGTATATAGTCTCTCTACCTCTCTCTCTCTCTATAGAGTCTCTAGGTCGCTCTACCTCTCTCTCACTCTCTGTAGTATATAGTCTCTCTACCTCTCTCTCTCTATGGAGTCTCTATGTCTCTCTACCTCTCTTCTCCCCAGTGAAGGGCACCAGGTCTTCCTTGTCCGGGTGCTCGTGGGCACTCTTCTCCAGGTGGGCCAGCAGGTCGTCCCTCTGGAACGTCCCGGTCGGAGCCTTCTTGGTCTGGTCCTTCTGGCGCATCCCGGCGGGCAGCAAGGCATTCTGACCAGGGAGGATACTCATTGGTCACTTCATACAAACATGAGTGAGTGTGGGGTGTGTGTGTGTGTGTGTGTGTGTGTGTGTGTGTGTGTGAGAAAGTGTGAGTGAGAAAGTGTGAGTGAGTGTGAGTTTGTATGTGAGAGAGAGAATGTGTGTGCGTGTGTGTGCCAGTGTGTGTGTGTATCAGAAAGAACAATTGTGCGTGTCTGAGGTGTTAAAGTGCCAGTTTATGTGGGAGCATACATGTGTGAGAGTGTGAGAGTATGAGTGAGTGTGAGTTTGTGTGGGAGGGTGTGAGAGAGAGAATGAATGTGTGTCTGCCAGTGTGTGTGTGTGTGAGTGTGTGTGTGTGTGTGTGTGTGTGTGTTTGTGTGTGTATGTGAGTGAGTGAGTCAGTGAGTGTGTGTGTGTGTGTGTGTGAGTGTTTGTGTTTGTGTGTGCTTGTGAGTGTGAGTGTGTGCGTGCTGGTGAGTACGCGTGTGTGAGTGTGTGTGTATAACAGTCAGCTAGAGGAACGTGATTTTGTTGTATTTAACAGATCCTGTCTGCTGAGACGCTCCCCAGAGCCTCACTTCCCCGTCCCCGTCTCCCCCGGAACCAGACCCTTAACCTCAAGAACAACGGAACCTTCCAAGCTGTCATATTAACCTCTTGCGGAGAGGAGTGTGGCGAGGTCGTACGAACCACATGACATGAAACGCATCGCGTATAGAACATGTTTATCTGGACTTCTTCGGTCTCGGCTGGCAGAATTATAATCTACTTGTTTTGAAGTGTGCTGACCGCTTAACCCCTAACTTCCTGAACAAAGCGAAGCGCCATACAAGCTAAACCTAACTTAATTGGGAAACGCAACACTAGGCTCACTCTAATATAAGAGAGATCTCTTCAAATGCGTGAAAACCACCGCGGTCTGCAACATCCTCTCTGTTTCAGTGGAATACAAATCTCAGAATAGTTCGACCATTAACATCATATTTATGAATCGGAACAATGCAGCACCCAAATCTTGGACCGAAGTTTTCCAAGATTCTTTCGCAGAAACAGAGTTAATGTTTCATCCCGGGAACACCTGTATGAAGCAGTACTACGGTTCCCCTCTAAAGAACAAAGCAAACATCCACACAACTTTGCCCTTAACTTAAAGAACAAAGCAAACATCCACACAACCTTGCCCTTAACTTAAAGAACAAAGGAAACATCCACACAACTTTGCCCTTAACTTAAAGAACAAAGCAAACATCCACACAACTTTGCCCTTAGCTTGAAGAACAAAGGAAACATCCACACAACTTTTCCCCTAACTTAACAAACAAAGCAAGCTATTCTTAACTCGAAGACCAGGAGCTAGTGCTACTTTTAGTGGCTAATCTTATCTCTTCGCCCAGAGATCAGACTGGACCAAAACCTCCAACAGGACCCAGCTGACCTCCAGCAGGGGGGGAGGAATACTAGCAATATGTACTAGTCCTCACATTATATAAGCTAGCTAACTTCATCCATTCCTATATTAAGTGGTCGGAATGTGATCATGTTGTGATTGTTAGAATGTTATGTAATTATATGTTAGAATACTATTTGTAAGAATCTCGTTATTGTTAGAATTTTGTAATTGTTATACTGTTATAATTGTTACAATGTTATACTTGTTGCAATGTTATAATTGTTAAAATGTTGTGAGTGGTTAGAATTTTATAATTGTTAGAATGTTATAATTGTTAAATGTTCTGATTGGTAAGAATGTTATTATTGTTAAAATGTGTTATGGAAAATATATATGTTGTAGGTTTTTCACTATTTTTATTTAAGACTGTTATGTTGTATCATCTAGCCCCAATGAATGTTTTACCATATGGCCTGTAGTAAACTAAACAAAAGTGGGGTAGGCTCAGTTACTGCTGGTCAATACATACCGGTCATAACTGCCGGTCCTAACTGCCAGTCCTAACTGCCGACCACAAACAAATGGAGTTTGCACTTATTGGCAACGGCGCAGGGGCCTCTGGCCTTTAGGTAAACATCTCCCTCTTTTGATGTAAGGACAATTACATTGCGGGGAGGAGATGAAACGCTGTTAAAATGCTCTGTGAAACTGTATTCTGAGCCCACTCTGCTAGAGAGGAGAGTATGGTGTATGCATACATTAAATAGGTTAATTTTCTACAACTATTGTGTCTCATCTGTCCTAGACACAATATCTCATAAAGAAATTCTCACGACAAATGTTACTATTGTTATAATGTTAGAATTGTATAATTGTTATAATGTTAAATTGTTATGTTATAATTTGTATAATTTTATAATTGTTAGCATGTTATAATTGTTAGAATGTTTTTGTTACAATGTAACAATTGCTAGAATGTTATTATTGTTCGAATGCTATAATTGTATGAGTGTTACAATTTCTAGAATGTTAGAATTGTTAGAATGTTAGAATTGTTAGAATGTTATTGTTTGAATGTTCTGATTGGTCAACATGTGCCTCATGTTTTCTCTGAGGACGGGGGGAGGGGGGCTGCACGTCGGTGTGACGGCAGCCTGTAAAACGTTCCAGGAACAGAGAGGGCAGCCATGCCAGGAAGACCCTGAGTGTTGTTTAATACTGGACACACACTCACACACGCAAAGGCACTCTCACATGCAAAGGCACTCACACCTAAATACACACAGACACACAAATACACAAACACTCACATACACACATCAATACGTCCAGTCAAGAGCGTCCTGTCTCTACACGAGCCATGACATCGCTGTGGCGTCCTAATGACATCATACTGACGCCAGGATGCAGCCGTGGAGAAACGCTTGAAGCTGCGCCCCCCCAACCCTCTGCTTCAGTAACCACGGCAACCTCATGGGCCCAGAACAGTGGATCAGCAGCACCAACCATCGCCTGTTCACTTCTCACTGGTGGACATTTGTGATGTCATTTGTGAAGTAACCAGGAACTAATAAAAGTCAACCAATTCCAACCTGTGCATATAATGTGTGTGTGTGTGTGTGTGTGTGTGTGTGTGTGTGTGTGTGTGTGTGTGTGTGTGTGTGTGTGTGTGTGTG
>JAOPJO010000111.1:5146579-5167965 GCA_027123675.1 Molva macrophthalma
GACCCAAAAAAAACGACAGTGGTACCCCTTATGTTTTATGAAATGAGGAGAGTATGAAAAGAGAGTGGTACCCGTTTTGTTTTGTTTCATTAATACAGGAGTAATCGGGGGGGGTGCGGGGTGGGTTGTGTTGGGTGGGGGGGGGGGGGGGGGAGAGTGCAAAAAGTAAAGTTACACGTGTATAGTTGGTAGCTAGCGGTCATCAACGCGTACGATAAACCCACACATTAAGACAAAAAGTACGTCAGAATAATTCGTAAGCATTAAATGACGTAGTATTGAACTATCTCGAAGCAAATGCCGGGATAACCAACGAAAATTAACCTATGTATTTTCGGGAACTGACTTTCTTCTTCTGCAGTCGCGCGCGAGAGTTTGAGGTTGAAAGGTCAAATAGGAGTCAATGGCTGCCAGGTGTTTTGTAAACTTTATTTCAACTGCACTTCTGACAAAAAATACAGACCGAAAAAAAATAAGATCTCTTAAAACAATTCCTTCATAGCCCGATTCAATAAATGCAAATAATGAAAATGAATTTAAAATGAATTTAGAAAAGATTAAACCAAACAATACATTCTTGCAGTGCAAGGTCAATACATATGTAGTAATATTTGTTACTCCACATATTAAATAAAGGAAGAATGGTGCAGTGATGGCTAATCTAAGGAAAGCTATGACTACAGAACTATAGTAGGAACTTTGAATGTCTTCAACAGTTTCAATCAGATGGATTTATTCGTTATTAATGTACTTTATAGATATGTAGCTTATGCAAGCGTTTGTTACCAGTGTATTTCAGAGATATGCATGTGGTAATCAATGGGTTTTGCTTGCAGCTAAGAAATATGGAAGAAATTTTTTCCCCTTTTCTTTTTGTATAGAAATATACATGTGTTTATTAATGTATTTCATATATGTTTTTTATCAGTGCATTATAGAGAAACGCAAACATTTGTGTGTATTTTAAAGATATACATGCGTTCGCCAACAGTGTATTTAATATAGATTGACGTCCAGTCAATCTATATTGTTACATTCATTCCTGTAGTTAGACCTCAGTCACACCTGACTCATACAGTAAACACACAAGACTTAACATAATGTACAATTTTACTTTAAAAACATTTAACTCCATCAAAAACGTGCAAAAGGTAACACAGCAAGTGTAAAAGCGCAATGACCAAACTTCAAATCAGTGATTTATGACATTTTACAACGAGCACAATTCCATCAAACATTTTTGGTTTGAAATCCTCAAACTCATCTATGAGTTTTCAAAATAAACACAAATAAAGTATAAACAGTACATCTCACTTTTCCAAAATATAATATTTCCCAGCTCAACATGTGAAAAAGATAAAAAAAATAAACGCTATAATTCAACTGGTTATTAAAATGCTATGTCTATTAAAATATGATATTGTATATTGGTATGCAACACTTTAAAACGACAGCAGTTTGAGCTGCAACATGATCAACAATGACTAAATAAAGGGGATATGTATGACTGAATGGTGTGTAGACGGTGGCTTCTTGTGGTTCTCAACCTGAGCAGGTTACAGAAGCACACCAGCATTGGGTTTGGTCTGTAGAGATCACACCACCTATAGCCTGGAAACACAGCACAGAGGGGAACCACTTCCCTGGGATGTACTTAATAAAACCCAGGCGGAAGATGTGGGATGATTTCCAATCTTCCGAGATCTTCATTTAAGACCACCAGGTTCGGCACAACTGGACAGACAAACCCTACAAGATTGCCAGTTTAAAAAAGTTACATTTTGTGAATAGTCATTTTAATTCAATAATACAATTCTACGACAAAAAATTATTGGGTTGAGCATAGCATGGCACATTAGCGTAGCGCAGTTAGGTGTATTATAGAGCAGCTTACCGAAGGTGTTACTCACCAGCCATAGCCCTCCACCCAGCGAGGTCCTGGGTCATGGGTCCGTCCTGCATGGTGGTGCAGTCGGTGCGGGCCAGGGCTACCCCAACGCTGCTCAGCAGGCGTAGCTTGCCGCTGGTCCTCCCGACAATCATGCCGCTGGTCCTCCCGACAACCATGCCGCTGGTTCTCCCCCCAACCATGCCGCTGGTTCTCCCGACAACCATGCTGCTGGTTCTCCCCCCAACCATGCTGCTGGTTCTCCCCCCAACCATGCTGCTGGTTCTCCCCCCAACCATGCTGTTGGTTCTCCCCCCAACCATGCTGCTGGTTCTCCCCCCAACCATGCTGCTGGTCCTCCCAACCACCATGCTGGAGAAGACGTTGCTGCTGAAGCCACGGAGCATCCTCCTGGGGGAGAGAGGAAGACGGCTTTGAGAAGTTTGGGGTCTGAAGGAGGGGTTTAAAGAAAAAAACATGTAGACCAGAAACATCCAAATGTCTTGGGGGAAATATTAATGGTACCATCCTACAGAGGGCGCTATAGGTTGCTCACAGATAGTCAATTTGCATCAACAAAAATCGAAATATCATATTGTGAGGTCCCTTATCATCAGGGACCTCACAATATGATATTTTATTTTTATATATATTGACGATTCGCCGATCATCCCATATGTGACGAGTGATAGAGCTCAGACTTCAAACAGTTTTAACCTGACCTCTCAGCACGTCACAGGGCCAAACAATGTTGTTCCGGTCCGTTTCTGTGGCCATGAAAAAATGATGACTAAACTGTTCTATTTTATATATAATTCAGAAGTACAATATAATGCCAGACAGCAATAGAAAAGAATAATAAAAGAGAACAAGAATAATAAATGGCTAATTAACTTAGGCTGACCGGTTTCAGAAAGAAAGGATTATAAGACCAACAGAGTAGTGAAGATGATACCCAAGTGCTTAAATATATACACTCCCGACCCATTACCCAGCAAGAATCATTTCACCAGCCTTCAATCAGGGTGACGAGGTTCGTCCACACACAGAATCATACAACTATGACAGGTCAATGTGTGGATTTCAATTAAAAGGCTGAGATGTGTGAGCAAGAGGGTATCACTACTTTACCTGTGAGGACGCTGGCTCTTGGAAACGTCTATCTGTACAAGACCCTGCTGGAGAGACACCAGAACCATGAAATACTTTAATTTGTTTGTCATCAGTGTATTTTATTAAATTTGTTTATTTACACTAATACAAACAGACACCAATATATAAACATTCATACCAATAGATGTTCTCATAAATATCTTTGTTATTAGTGTATTTTATTCCATTGGTCTATTTATACTAATAAACACACACCAATACATATAGTCATACCAATACATGGAAGTGTTCATTAATGTTTGTTATCAGTGTATATAATAGAGATATGCATGTTTGTTATGTGCATTTTATTATATTGGTGTATGTATATTCATACAAAAAAACCCAATATTTATTCTCTTACCAATACCTAGATGTTCTCCTACAGATATGTACATGTACTCCTACCCATATGCACCCACATACCTGCAGGCCTCTGGTGTGAGTCCAGCTGAAGCACGTTCCTGTTGTAGAGACACTCATTAAGACACATGGATCAGTACAGACACAGCAGGCACTGGCAAAAGATACCTTGGAGTGATGCGTCTGTAATAAGATAATGAGTATTATCTCATTACAGACACATCTAGCAGCAGGAGCCCAGTTCATAGCATACATCAGTGTAGTTCTAAAAATGGTTGCTTTTCTAGTAATCAACAATCAACAAATACATACAGACCCAGCATAATCTGATAAAAAGCTATCTAGCTATAATCATCAGTAAGGGACCCTCTGTAGTTGTAGGACTCACCTCAATGAGGCTTAGTAGGAAATTAAAATTACCATTTTGGAAAAGATCAAAGTTCAATATTTGAGTGGTATCTTAAGAGTCTTAAAACACTAGCAGAGTGGTTCCTAACCTGGGGGTCTATAGGAACTAGCAGAGTGGTTCCTAACCTGGGTTCTATAGGAACTAGCAGAGTGGTTCCTAACCTGGGTTCTATAGGAACTAGCAGAGTGGTTCCTAACCTGGGGGTCTATAGGAACTAGCAGAGTGGTTCCTAACCTGGGTTCTATAGGAACTAGCAGAGTGGTTCCTAACCTGGTTTCTGTAGGAACTAGCAGAGTGGTTCCTAACCTGGGTTCTATAGGAACTAGCAGAGTGGTTCCTAACCTGAGGGTCTATATGAACTAGAAGAGTGGTTCCTAATCTGCAAGATGCGCAAAAAAGTTTAAGTTGGGGTGGTAAATATTTTCAGAACTGAAAACAAAACATCTCAAAACACGGGTCACAAATTTTGAGAACCACAGAACCTAATAGAAGTAGTCCCACAGCTAGAGGTCTACCTTCTGTACCCGTCACACCTGTTCAGCCTGGAGGTATGCTGGCGGGGTGGAGTTCTGTAGTCTGGCTGGTATGAGGGTCTGTAGGCTGGCTGGTATGAGGGTCTGTAGGCTGTCTGGAATGGAGGTCTGTAGGCTCGCTGGGGTGGAAGTCTGGGTGGAGATCGGTAGGCCGGTTGGAGTGGAGGTCTGTAGGCTCGCTGGGGTGGAGGTCTGGGTGGAGATCGGTAGGCCGGTTGGAGTGGAGGTCTGTAGGCTCGCTGGGGTGGAGGTCTGGGTGGAGATCGGTAGGCCGGTTGGAGTGGAGGTCTGTAGGCTCGCTGGGGTGGAGGTCTGGGTGGAGGTCTGTAGGCTGGCTGGGGCGGAGGTCTGGGTGGAGATCGGTAGGCCGGTTGGAGTGGAGGTCTGTAGGCTTGCTGGGGTGGAGGTCTGGGTGGAGGTCTGTAGGCTGGCTGGGGCGGAGGTCTGTAGGCAGGCTGGACGGTAGTTCCTCTGTGTTGGATGGGGATAGCTGAGCTGGTCCCCCGGTCCTGTCTGAACACAACACTATGGATGGACTCTGAGACTCTTGACTCAGGTTAATAGGGACATGGTCCAATGACGTTTCACACTGAATGGAATAGTTTCCCAAAGAACCATAGATAATAAGATAAAAATTGAACATGGTCAATTAACCTCTACCAAATACCAACCCATCTCACATCTCCTCATCACCTACCAGTCGGTCTTTCTAAATTATAAAGTTCTACTGAAGGGCCCAAGAAGTCCTGAGGAGCCCTGAAGAGGGGGAGGGGAGAAGAGGAGCCATAACCTGGGGTTCTGCAAGAACTAGCAGAGTGGATTCTTACCTGGGGGTCTATAGGAACTAGCAGAGTGGTTCCTAACCTGAGGGTCTATAGGAACTAGCAGAGTGGATTCTAACCTGAGGGTCTATAGGAACTGGGATGTGTTGGATGGGGATAGCTGGGCTGGTCCCCCGGTCCTGTCTGAACACAACACTATGGATGGACTCTGAGACTCTTGACTCAGGTTAATAGGGACATGATCCAATGACGTTACACAGTGAAAGGAATAGTTTCCCCAAGAACCATAGATAATATGATATAACATGAACATGGCCAACCTCTGCAAAATACCAACCCAGCTCACATCTCCCTCAGCGGCCTATCAGCCTATATTTAGTCTTTCTAAATTATAAAAGCTCTACTGAAGGACTCGAGACGTCCTGAAGTATCCTGGAGACAGGAAGTGGAGAGGAGATTTTGCCAAATTATTTTACTCAAGGATGTTTTAGTAAAGCAAAGAGTGATGGCGACAATGGTTTGCTCACAGGCTGGTATGACCTTTAACCCTCTTAGCGTACCCTCTTGCATGCACGAAAAGAACGGCACCCGAGTTTGGAGCAGTTGAACGTACACAAACTGGCCGGCGGAGACATAAAAAAAACCCACTGTATTTTAGCCCACTTTTATCTGTATTAAGCTGTTATTTAAGTAGCTGTGACAAAATATCATAGCTTACTATGTCGAAGATCATAGAAGACATTCAAAGACGTTGTGGATTCAGTGGCACTTTAAGCTCCATTCTAAGTTCTACTGCAGGACCCAATACGTCCCAAGTGAAGCTTGTTGAGGTGGAGCCTCGGACACGGGGCAGGGAGGGGAGGAGCTGCTGAGGTACCTGTAGTCTCCTGAAGCTCTTAATCCTCCATGGCCAGAGTAGGGCCGGGGACGGGCCGCCAGCCAGCCTGAGGAGCTCCCCAGCGAGGTCTGCCTCGCTGGGGAGCGAGAGAGAGAGAGAAGTTAGACATACAGACACGACCTGGGCTTCACTACACAAGAGCAAGAGAGAGAAGTTCCAGATTCCAGATTACTTTATTTGTCCCAAGTTAAATTTGTCTTGGACATAAAGGCTGCCACAAAAAAATACATACAATTATAGTGTAGTAACAGTCTGTTACTGCACTATAATTGTATGTATTAACAGACATAAAGTTAGAAATACAGACGGCAGAAATGATCTGAAATGTAACGCATCATTATAAGATTAATCCCAGGTGGTACATTGTGCAACACACAAACTACCGTTGAGCACGTAGGATTTAGAGGGCTTGAACCTCATCCTAACTTTGACCAGCTGGCTGCGGCCAGACTTTTTGGACGTCTTCTGTCGCGCCACCATCTCAGCGATGTGCCGCGTTTCCTTACAGACAGCAGCAAAGCACCGCATCTACACAACATATGAATTATTAAGACACACATAGTACATCTAGCAGCTTACAAAGTGAGTGGGAAAACACTTCAACTATTAATTAACATGAATAATAAAGAATCGTAGGCTATTATGAGTATTATTAAATTGTTTTGAAAAATGTATAGTCCATCAACAGCAGACAGTTTTCAGAAAATAGTTTTGGACGTGGGCTCACATTAAAATAACATGAAACATTTTACAACAACCAGGGCCATGTTTCAAGAGGTAGGATTTCCAGGCCAACCGGATATGTTAAGGCAGAATTCAGGGACTGGCAGAATATTCAGTCACAGATCCCAAGGGCCACGCAGTCTAGTAGTACGGCAGCGGCAGGTGCTCTATAGGTTTCAACATGGCGTCTATAGTATTTTTGACGCTCTCCGTGGCAGCTCGCAGCACAAAACCACCGGAGATTAAACCAACATTAAAGTGAAGGAAGGCCATTATGAAACAAGTCAGAGTAAACTCGATTTTGAAAGTATCCAACCGAAAAATACCATCCCTCCCTTCAGGACTCC
Source organism: Molva macrophthalma (assembly GCA_027123675.1). NCBI lineage: Eukaryota > Metazoa > Chordata > Actinopteri > Gadiformes > Lotidae > Molva > Molva macrophthalma. The sequence continues at coordinate 5,153,675 of JAOPJO010000111.1, forward strand.
CTCTAAAGCCACTCACCCGAGACCTGTGATTAGCTTGCTAGCTTTAGCAATAGGTCTGCTAGCCTTAAGGAAGACTCCTGTCATGTGCAGAGTGTGCGCAGGTAGCCAGGTAGGTAGGTAGAAAGACATGTACGGCATCCAATCATTTCATTCGGGCTGAATGAAGTGATTGGACGAGCTTATTACAGCATTGCGATAGCCACAGATACCAGATTTGTATCTTTTTTTTCTTAGCATTTGATTTATTGATTGCTGTCGGGATGTAATGACAATTTCAAAAAATATGAAAAGAAATGCTTCTAAAATAAATTGCCTACCCCAGCTTTAGGATTGTTACCGGATACGGCTCAAGTTTCAAAATGTTCCCAATGGATATAAAATTTAAATCACAATTAGAAGTGTATACTGCAAGCTCCCGCTATCTCTAAAACAGTATAAAGCACGTCAAAAAAAGCTCTGGTGTGGGGTTAACCCACATACAGTATAAAATAAATGTTAAAACTGACCCAAAAGAAGGGCTTGGCCTACTCATGGAGATTTGAACCCTGTAGTCGACTAGGTTTTTGGTATTTCTTGCATCCCCAATAATAACTCGATTTATATGTAGAAACAAAATATATCACACAACACAGAAACACACTTGTGACTTTTATATATGAAAAATAAAAAAAAAGATTTACGACTATAGTCGACTAACAGTCGGGATGGAATGCTTTTAGTCAACTAACAAAGTTCTTAGTCGGGGGCATCCTTAATGATAATACGTTTACTTATTTTTAATCACCAATATACAAAACTGTCTGGTGAACATTAGATGGCTTCAGCTAGTCTCAGAGCCAGCCTTTCCATGGTGACAATACAAGCACTGACAGCAATGGCTTGGGAATTCCCCGATCAATCACATTTTCTGGGAGATGGATGATGGCTTTTGGAGCCTGTCATGAACACTAATTTTTCAAGCTCGCCCTATGAGAGATTAAAGACGTAATGAGTAACATTGAGACACTCCCAGTTAGTGCTGTTCGATATGACAATATATATCGGGGGACTACAGAAAAATGTCTAACAATAGATATTTCCCTCTATAGTTCCTATCGCCGTTTTCCCTTACGGCAGTATTTTGTTCACTACTTTACGTTCACTACACGTGCTCAATGAATACAAAAACAAACATGGAGGCGCGTGACATAAACGTCCCGAGAGTCAAACGATGTGATCTACATTCAAGGGAAGCGATGAAAAGAAAAGAAAATTTAAAACGAGTTTGAAAGAATCGTTTTTTAGACTCGGGTAGTGTGCGGATATGTGAAGCTCATCTATAACAACGGCTGGACAGCCGTTGTTATAGATGATCACATCCGAGAGAGGGTTCGGCGTCTCAGTATAACGCTATGGTTTATGTGGATATGTGAAGCTCCATCTGAGCAGCGGCTTATTTTGATGTCCATGTCCGATTGAGGGTTAAGCTCAGTATAACCCCACGGGTTGTGGCACATTTCATATACAGCATCGCTCATTATTAGGCTCATACACAACGACGGTACTAAAAAAGTATCACAAAGTTCTGTTGGTCGTAAAATGCCCCCCTCCTTCCTTGAACACTCAGCCCAAAACACTTTTTTTTAAAAAAAATCTCATAGGTTTCTGATTCCAGCTGTAACAGAGGGTTCACTGACACTTTACAACGGACCTGTGGACGAGTCGAGTTACGCCGAGTACTTATTTTGTTTATTGGCTGTCTATTAGAGATTTCTGAAACTTGTAACAGTGTTTTTATATTTGTTGTTATATTGTTATATTTTATATTGATATTGTACTTATTTTGTTTACTGGCTGCATTACTGGAGATTTCTGAAACGTAGTGATGTTTACTTTTTATATTTATATACTTACTTTGTTTATTGGCTGCACTATTGGATATTTCTGAAAATAGAAATAAACTAGAAACAGTGTTCACATTTATTTAGTTTTATTTATGGTTTAATATCCCGTTTGTTTTTACTTTTTGTCATTTGTGACAATTCTGCTCAACATCACTTCAAAATAAAGGAGAAATTGCTTTTCATTTTTACTAAGTTGACAGGATTATCAAAAGGTTGTCATGAGGCATATGTGGTTAGTTTGGGACATTGTTTTCATAGAATGTACAGAAAACGTACTATATCGTGATTTTGATATATTGTTATTTAGATATGAAATAACCCATATCGTGATATACGATATTTTCCACATGGCACAGCCCTACTCCCAGTTAGTAGGCGGGAGACTTTCAGAAAAAAGGAAATAAGTGTTGTGTGACGAACTAGCCTAGCTCGGCTGGCTTGGTAGCATGAGTGGGAGGGGTTCTGGGAGCGTCGATAGTTCTCGTAAACAAAGAAAGGTACGGGCTGGCCAGCCTTTTTTATTTGTATGATATATCAGTAATTATATAGTGATTTTTTGAAAACCGTAATGAAATCACTATTGATCAGCATTGAGAACAGATATGTATAGGTTTGTATCAGCTACAAACTAGTTGAAATGTCACACATAGGGACTTTAAGTGAACTTGTTCCTCGAGATTGAAATCAGCTATTATCAAAGAGAAAATCACGAAAGTCCAGGGAAGCGCTTGCTTGAGTCAAGAGATCGGGGTTAGTTTAAACATATCCGAATTGAAATATGTCCCTGTAGTTTAACCATGGCACTCTGACCAATTTTGTTTAAACAAATAAAAAACGTATTGTAAGGAGTATTAAATAAAAGGAATAACCTTTGCAGCACCCTCACCTCGCCCATGCCGGTCTCCATCCGTACCACGGAGGGGATGCTGAGGAGGAAGTCCTCCAAGCTGGGGTAGCCCAGCCTCCTGTGCGGGATCAGCTCCCCGCACAGCGAGCGGTAGTCTGTTTGTAGCTGGCCGATCGGTACGCCTTCCTTGGATGACAGCAGCACCGACCTCAACATTTTGTTAACCGATTCACCATCCATCTTAAAGGTGGGGTGGAAGAGTGCGAAAAGTAAAGTTACACGTGCAACGTTGCTAGTTAGCGGTCATCAACACGTACGAGTAAGACAAAAAGTACGTCAGAACAATTCATAATAAGTATTAAATGACATAGTATTGAAAAATCTAGAAGCAAATGCCGAGATTAACCAACGAAAATGAATATGTATTTTCGTGAACTGACTTTCTTCATCTGGAGTCGGGCGCGAGAGTTTGAGGTTGAAAGGTCAAATAGGAGTCAATGGCTGCCAGGTGTCTTGTAAACTTTATTTCAACTGCACTTCTGACAAAAAATACAGTGACAAAAAATACGATGTCAAAACAATTCCTTCATAGCCCGATAAATGATTCAATAAATGCAAATAATGAAAGGTTTATGAAATTATTAAACCAAACAGTACATTTTTGCAGTTCAATGTCCATACATATGGACATACTCCACATATTAAATAAAGGAAGAATGGTGCAGTGATGGCTAATTTAAGGGAAGCTATGACTACAGAACTACAGTGGGAACTTCGAGTGTTGTTGTTTTTATCGTTATCAATATATTTTATAGATATGTAGCCTATGCATGTGTTTGTTACCAATGTATTTCCAGATATATGCATGTGGTTATCAATGGGTTTTGGTTGCGGCTAAGAAATGTCTGTTTATTTTATTTGTATAGAAATATGCATGCATACATGTTTATTAATGTATTTCATAGATATGTTTGTGATCAGTGCATTATAGAGAAATGCACGCATTTGTTGAGTGTATTTTATATTGATTGACGTCCACGTTACATTCATTCCTGTAGTTAGACCTCAGTCATACCTGACTCATACAGAAAAACCAAAAGACTTTACATTATGTAAAATGTTACTTTAAAAACATTTAACTCCATCAAAAACGTGCAAAAGGTAACACAGCAATCATAAAAGCGTAATGATCAAACTTGCTTACCATTTATTGGTGTGAAATGCTAAAACTCATCTATAGACTACAAGTTTTCAAAATCAACACTACTAAAGTATATAAGCATCTCACTTTTCCAAAATATAACATTACACATTATCGGTATGTAATAGTTTTTAAAATGACAGCAGTTTGAGATGCAACATGATCAATAATGACTAAATAAAGGGGATATGTATGACTGAATGGTGTGTAGACGGTGGCTTCTTGTGGATCTGGACCTGAGCAGGTTACAGAAGCACACCAGCATTGGGTTTGGTCTGTAGAGATCACACCACCTATAGCCTGGAAACACAGCACAGAGGGGAACCACTTCCCTGGGATGTACTTAATAAAACCCTCTATGAACTTTTACAATGATCACAATTCTATAGAACAGATTTTTTTTGTATAAAATACTGCCATACCCATACATTACCAACAACAATAGTAACAAAAGCATCAACAACACTAACAGCGTTCAAATGCAAGGTACCTCACCTTTCCAAAACATGATATTTATGATAAAAAAAACATGAAATGTTATAAACCAACTTTGGTTGTTTAATTGTTGTATGTATTAAAGCATAAATTCTTATGGTATTATATTGTATCTATTGGTTTGAATGGCATCAGAGTTTGAGACAGGATGGAAAGACCACCAACCTCTTAATTTTGCCTTCTGGATCTTCACACAGTTTTGTTTTTTTTAGTAAAACGATGTCATCATAAATACTTCTGGGGGGGGACCGTTCCTTTCCTTTTTTTTCTAATGAGTTGTGGAAGAGTGTGGCAGCAAAGCATCAAAGTTTTTATTGGTAAGCTAGGGGATGCTAGCGATACGTTTTAATGGCAAAAGCTCCACAATGGATTCTCTCTTAAGTCTGGCGGGTCAGTGGAACCGAGGCAGAACCTTTACACTATGGTGGTCTAGACTTCGACACGATGATGGTCCATTGCATTGATCCTCTGTGTCTTCAGCTGCTGTGGCGGTGTTCCCCAGCCAGAGGGTGCTGTTGAGCTGGTCTGAGCTGCTGTTACAAATCTTTGTATTGTTGCGGAAGTGGTCAGATGGCTGGTTGGCCGCCTGGGCTGAGGTGGAGCAGGGGGAAGTAGGGAGGTGTTTCCTGAGCAGGATGAGGGGAGGGTTCCTCAGTAGGGTGTATGCCAGCGCCCAGCGCTTCCTGGCTCTGCTGCGCACACCAGACTCTGGGTCGGGGGATGGTGGATGAGAGATTGGACAAGATGGATAAGGTTGGATGTAGTGGACTTAAGGCCCTGATGTACTTAAAATCAAATCAAAATGGTGTGTTCGCACAGACAAAATTTAGACATTGCAGTATTCAGCAGTTCAACAGCCTATGAGAACATGGCAATTTAGTTTAGTGATAAGTAAAAGGATTGGATGCGTCGGATGAACGGACAAGGTTGGATGTAGCAAGAAGAGTTTGATAAGGTTGGTCTCTATTTTCTGTTCTGTACGTGTCTTTTAAAACATGTACAACAAAATCCATTATCAACAACTCAATAACATATATGTATGTAAATATAAGATATGTTTCATCTTTCACACACACACACACACACACACACACACACACACACACACACACACACACACCCACACACCCACACATATACACACACACAATCATATAAACACACATTATTCCCACTTTACACACACATTATACACACACACACACACACACACACACACCGAGGGTCATATTACGGAAGGCCTGGTAGGGGCCTGCTGCTTGTGGCTCCGGGGATCTGGACCACAGCAGGTTACAGAAGCACACCAGTGTCGGGTTGCCATGGTAGTGGTCTGCAAAGATCATGCCCACCCACCATGTATAGCCTAGAAACACAGCAGGAGAACCACATCATGTCCAGACACTAGGGTTTCAGATCATCCTCTAAGTTTCATCAGGTTCGGCACAAATGGACACAAGAAAGACAAACCCTACGTGTCAACACCTCTCATCTGTACTACTGCATCCAGGGGGACCACACGCTCAGACACCCTCCTGGACATCCAGTCCATCCATCTTCCTGAGAGGCAGGGGAGCTACAGATCTGAAACCTGACTAGCTGGAGACTAAATGATGACTGGCTGGTGACTGACTGGTGACTGGCTGGTGACTGGCTGGTGACTAAATGATGACTGGCTGGAGACTGGTTTGTGACTGGAAGATAACTAGCTGGTGATTGGCTGGTGATTGGATGAAGACTGGATGATGACTGGAAGATAACTAGCTGGTGATTGGATGATGACTGGCTGGAGACTGGCTGGTGATTGGATGATGACTAGAAGATAACTAGCTGGTGATTGGATGATGACTGGCTGGGGTCTGGCTGGTGACCTTTCTTCGCTGCCCTAGATGCAGAACTCAGTGGAATATGAGATATCGGAATAGGGTTCTGCTCTCTGAGCATCATTCTGTTCTTAGCGTTCTCTCTGAGCATCATCCTGTTCTTAGCGTTACACATAGCGTAGCCCAGCATAGCGTAGCATAGCACCTCTGTAGCACAACCCACCCAGGTCCTTGGTCTCGTGTCCTTTGGGCATGATGGTGCGGTCGATGCGAGCCAGCAGCACCACTCCTACACCCAGGCTGCACAGCAGGCGCATGACGCAGGCGCCAATCCCCAGTACCACATTGTAGAAGAAGAAGAAGTAGCTGAAGCAGTTGAATGCTCTCCTGGGGACGAGAGCAAAAAGGCTTTGAGACGCTGGGTGTCTGCTCCCGCTGCGGGTGCCTCTTTAAACAAACAGGCCTCACAGTGCAGTGACTAAATGGTACCTTGCTGAAATAGGGTTCCACAGTGTGAGTCGGCCGAATAATGCGGTTGGAGGGTTTGATGAGGATGAGCCGTTTGGGTAGAAGAATCAGGCAGATAAATTCTTCGAACAGCCTACCTGAACATGCCCAATTCTGATTTCATTTCAAGCGTGTGGGGCCTGAAATAGCACGGGCCACAGCAACATGATGTCAGTGTCTGGATGTTCTGGAGGCTCCAGGCGGGCGCTGCTCACCTGTTGTTGACGGCCAGAGGTTTGTGTTTTTCTGTCGTGGTCAGCTTATCCTGCAGGAAGAAGATCTGGACGGTGTATACCTGCAGGCAACCCACGGCCAAGAGTACTGCCAAGCTCAGCCTGAGATAAAGAAGGGTATCCATGTTACACATACACACATGCATCTACAGGTATGTATGCACCCATCCATTAATAAACCTGTCAGTAGGTCCAGAATAGCATAAGATGAGGGGACGTTACAATGAGTTGCCCAGAGTGGTCAGTCTCTCCAGTATCTGGCCACGGAGGATGGGAAGGATCATTGTATATACAAAGATCAGGACAGCCAGGAAGGTCAGAAACAGAGTTATGGTGTAACCTAGCAAAAAACACACACATGTATGCTGCTATTTGTCTTGCTAAAACTGCTATACAGTAAACCAGCAACAATTAAAAGATGATTTCCCATACTTCAAAGGTTTGTTTGTTTATGACACCACAAACTATTATCAGATATCCTTTAGCTGCACCTATTGAACTATAAAAACACCTATTTGCCTAGTTCACTTGGCAGCCATCTTGAATTTCAAATGATATTTGGGGGGGGACTCATATCGTAGACAGCCTAATAGTTGGTCTAACTTTCTAGCTGTTTAGTTTTGAAATCGTATCTTGAATTTAGGTCTGGTATCTGATTTTGCAAACCCACTCTGTATTGAGTTCAGGGTTGGGTGGTGTGAAGCTACTGCAAAACTTCTCCTTACTCCTTAGGCACACAGCAACGGGCCAGAAATGGCACGCGAGGATGGTATGGTCTACACAACCTTCGGTTTCAGTATCAGTAGCGGTTACAAACTCTCAAAAGAGCAACTGACGATTCCGGAATCCCCAGGAATGCCCCTCCAGAGTAGTTTTGAATTCAAGATGGCCACCGAGTGAAAAAAACAAATAGAACCATCTATACAAACATCTATAGACATATTTCGTTTTTGATGAATGCCATACCCCATAAAGTGTAAGCGATTTGACACCCAGAGTACCTGGCAATGGCAGCCTGTAAGAAAACAACCAGATCAACCAAAAATGTACTTTATAATTTATTCTGAGTGAGTGTGTGTGTGAGTGTGTGTGTGAGCGTGGGCGTGTTTGTGTGAGTGTGTGAGTGTGTGTTGCTCACCATACTAGAAGCAGGGTTGATATTCACGCGTAACGTCTCAGGGAGGAAGTCCCTCTGCCCCATCCACAGCCTCTTCATCTGCTTCCTGTGACAACAGCCCCCCCCCCCCCCCAGCTTAGTCAGTACAGGATCCCACAAGATCACATGGTCAGTACAAGACCCCGCATGGTCAGTACTGACCTGACCTGGTCAGTACTGACCTGACATGGTCAGGACTGACCCGACATGGTCAGGACTGACCCGACATGGTCGGTACAGGACCACAACACGCCCAACCTTGGAAACCTTTAAGGTGTGCGGAGGCTGAGGAGCTACCTGTAACACACCAGAAGGTGGAAGATGTAGCCCAGAGAGATGGGGCAGGTTGAGATGGAAGCTATTGTCCATGAATCTGAAGAAATTAAACACATCCACATTCCTTAAGTACAGTAAAAAAACAAAAACATTCTGTGTGTCTGTGTGTGTGTGTGTGCGTGTGGAGGACTCACTTCGTGCGATGATGGTGAACTCCCTCAGCGTGGCAGAGGGGTCGTGACAGAATGTGCAGGACTCCAGATCCTTCAGGCCAACCAGCAGGGCATCAATCCAGTCAGCAAATGAGTCCAAGACATCAAAGACTTTCTGGCCCACCACGGACAAAAAATACACCATCTGATGGACACACACTGTCTTATCACTAAAATGAACCAGCAGGCAGACAGACGAACAGGCAGATAGACTAACAGACATACATATACTATTGTTCAAAATGTAGTCAGACAGACAAGCAAATAGACAGACAAAGCGACGGGTAAGTAGAAACAGTTGGACAGGTAAGAAAACAGACAGACAGACAGTCCTCACATTGTAGAGGCCTATGAGGCTGATGATGGTGGTTCCTATCAGTCTGTTGGGGAACCTGAAGTGTGGGTCCCACCTGTACACCCTCCTTTGGAACCAACTGTCCCTGCTGTCACACACACACACACACACACACACAGACACACACCCACACGTTAATTAGACTTCGTAGTGATAATTTGTGTGCACATTTAGACGTGGATGTATGAACATGTGCGTGCAAGCATGTGTGTGTGTGTGTGTGTGTGTGTATGTACCCAGGAGGAGTTGGTTTCCGTAGCAACCGCTTGACATGCTGCACATGGTGTTCCATCCCCTCTCCTGGAACCTGGACAGCACATTCAAACCAGATGTTGTCACCCACTAGAAGCAGACGTCATCCTAGCCTATTTACGCTTCTCAACACACAGTCCTCTGACTGCATCCTGTCACGACTCCTCCCCTGTGACACCTGTTTGATGGTTGCGTGTGTGTTTGTTGTCTGTTCGTCAATTAACCTGTTCATCATCTGCAATCATCTCCACCACACTACAAGAACCATGCCCCTACAGCCAGCCACCGCCGGATCGTTGTGCCATTGCCGTTGTTTGTCTGCTTATTGTTTACCTTACCGTGTTTGTCCGTGTCTGAAATTGGGTTCTGCCTAGATCCGTGACAAATCCATAGTGGTAAACTACACTCATAGACCTAGAATTATCGCTATCTGTTCTATGTATTGATTATTCATCTTGATAGCAGTCGGCACTACAAGTCAAGGTTTACTTGCCCTGCGGTATGTGAATACAGGTTGCTTTTAACATGACGGTGTGCCGCTGTATTGCAACAGTTTCGTTTTGGGTAACCACTTTCTTCAAAAGAGTGATAGCCTACTACTTTAGTTAACGAACAGGGAAACAACTTCAAAAATGAACTTCTCCAAAACATGGATGTATTAAAGAATGCAAGGCCACTTATCATAATCCCCCTCATCCTCAAAAAAAAATTGCTGCACTGTTTAACACTTATTAAATAGTGAAATACAGTATAATCAATCATCTAAATACATAGAATATTTTGGTGAAAGGACGGAGTTTAAGCTCGTCTTCACTGGCCATATGAGGATGACGGTTAAATCCTTTATCCCCGCGCGATTATTATTGGAAAATGTTGCATATTCATGACGTGGCTGATGTAAATAGTTTTGTTGAGTCAATTTTGTCAGCATTTTTTCAGCATCTTTGATTCGCTAGGTGTCTTGTGTAAAATGACCTTTACTCCTGGTTACCTGATGTGGGTGTCCTTGCACAACTTTTACCAAAATGTGGAAGAAGCGACCCAGGAGGAAGGCGAGGGATAGGATGGTGGGCCATGATGCAATCAGATTCAAATACCTACCAAACTACACACACACACACACACATAGTGAACAGTCAGTAATAGTTCAAACATTCAGGTGAATAGTTACGTAACTGTATGAATTGTGGAAGTCACCTGACCATATGAATTAGTTACCTGACTGTAGGAATGGGTGAATGATTACCTGACTGTATGTACAGTAGGGATGAAACGGTTACTGGTTTAACGATAAACCGCGGTAAAATTCCAGACGGTTATTATTACCGTGTCAAATGTAATAATCACTAGGACTGCAAGCAGTCACACAAGCTATTCACAGCCCACACACCGCCTGTCCCAGCAGCCGCCCTTTTCAAGCGGATCACGGGTGCAGTCATTACTCCTAGAGGTAACTATGCCTTCGGCAGGGGAGGGTCTTTGTTATTCACTCACACACGCCCACACACTCGCACACACCTGCACACGTACACGCACGCACGCGAGCACACACACACACACAAACACACACACGGGGAGGGTCTTTGTTTTTCACTCACACGCGCACACACCCGCATGAAAGCACGCACACGCACACGCACGCAAGCACACACACGCACATGCACGCACGCACACACATTCAGACATACATAGAGACAGGCACACTCAGACATACAGAGAGACACACAAACTATGTACACATGTTAAGGGAGGGGTACTCTATGTTCCTGACAAGTTTCAAGTTCCTGCATCCTTCTAACGCGGACTTGCGATGTAAATGGAGCATTAGCGCTTAGCTTGGCATTTTTTCACATTTTTCAAATTGGCGCTGTGACCTCATTTCTTGAGCTATCGACACAGAATTGTTACACACGTGTTCAGGAGGGTGGCCTCTATGAGCATGGCAAGTTTCTGCTTCCTTCTGAAGCTGACTTGTGGTTGATAGAATAATGTTTGCATATTAGCATATATTGAATTTGCCATAACACGGCCATTTTTTACACAATCAAAACCATTTCAAGGAATCTGAATCAGGCCAATCAAGTCCACAGATCATGGATATGGAACCTGTTTGTCATTTGAAGCTATGGTTCTGAAGAAGAAGATTTTTTCAAGTTTTTCTAAATTTTCACTGTACAGTAAAATCTATCATGACGGACATTATGGGTCCCAATGACAAAAATGTTCAGCATGCAAAATACCGGGGATATATATATATATATCCCCCAAATTTGAAAACTTTTGACCAGTCCACCGCTGAGATAGAGGCATTACCAATCCAAAATAATAATAATACCCAACCACTAGAATAACAATAGGTATCCACAGATACACTGTGAATACCTAATTAAACCGTGATGATAATTTAACCGCGGTTTACCGTTAAACCGGTAACCTTTTCATCCCTCAGCCACGTCAACCAAAGTTAGCAGTAGTGTCCCGGACGCGCAGGCTGCAACCTGAGTTTGTTTTGCATAAAATTAAAACATGACCGAAGGAGTCAATGCGCTCCGGAGATTTTTCGAAAAGGCCCCCTTATCTGTAATGTGGACCAAGTGCAGCTACCTCAAGGACACATTGTGCCATATTTAATGTTTAATTCATTGATTTCAAGTGTCCCCCCCCCACCCACATAGACGCTAAGAGAGGGTTTCAGAGGAAATAGGTAAATTGCCTTCAATCAGAACACATGTTCTTCATCGCCATCTGATGGCTGTATGGTGCAATTGTTATTGTTTGGCTTGGTATTACATTTTCATACCGTTTCATCTCTAATGTATTGGTGAATAGTTACCTGAATGTATGATGGGGGAATAGTTACTTGTCAGTATGAATGGATGAATAGTTATCTGACTGTATGAATCGGTGGAGTTACCTGACCATATGAATGAGGGAATAATTACCTGACTGTATGAATGGGTGAATAGCTACCTGACAGTATGAATGGGTGAATAGTTACCATACTGTGTGGACAGATGAATACATTCGCGAGCATGACACCGAGCCTGCAGTAAAACAGATACGGCAGGTAAGTGTAAAATGTAGCCTATCATGTTGTAAAACATGATCGGCTAATGCTTCAAAGATTAATGGCAGGCTAGAGTGTAGAGTATAGCTAGCTTACATGCTAGGCTAATGCTTACAACTAGCTAACACACTAGGCTTATGCTTATAGCTACCTAACATGCAAGGCTAAGGCTTTTATGAATAGAGATGAATGGATGGTTAGCAGACTAGCAGGTTAGAGTGTAGACCAGGGTATACCCAGCTAGAACTCTAGGCTAATGCTTCTATGATCAGCAATGAATGGATGGTTAGATGGCCAGAAGGTTGAAGTTTCCACAAGAATATAGCTAGCTACAATGCTAGGCTAATGCTTTAGAGATGGATGTTGGTTAGAAGGCCATAGTGTTGAGCAAGGCTAAGCTAACATGCTAGGCTAATGCCTCAGAGATAGAGGGTTACCAGGCTAGAGTGTAGAGTATAGCTAGGCTAACATGCTAGGCTAATGCTTCAGAGATTGATGGTTACCAGGCTAGAGTGTAGAGTATTCCCAAAACAGCTCCAACTCCCCTAGCAGGTGTAGACAGGCATGCAAAGAAGGGGAAGTAGACTAGCCCCAGCTCGAACGCTCCAAGAAGGAACACAAAGGCTGGAGAACCAACATATTAGCGTGTGAGGAAAATCTAATCTAATCTAGTCAATCCATCCTCATCAAATCCATCAAAATCCATTCCACAATAATTTAATATAATCCAGTAATATTCAATTCACTCTAATCTAATCCAGTAATATTCAATCTACATTAATGATTAGAATGAAGTGTCTTACACTGGGCCCAGGCCGGAGCAGGAAAGAGGACGTACTGCCTGGAGAACAGTATGAGGACCATGCGGGATGTGGCACCAAAGGCAAACCCGTAGGACCAGCGGTTGCTCAGGCTGTCCATCGCCTCCAGAGGTCTACAACACAGAACATCTCCCTCATTCTAAAGCATTACCATGGCCTTCATTAAGTTATCATAGAGAGGCAGCAGAACATCTCCATCACTCTGAATGATTACAACGGCCTTCATTAAGTTAATGTAAGCTTCATGTGAATGCTGGGTGTCGGGTCGCGTTGGGACTTACACCACGATGCCGAATTGACCTGCCACCCAGGGCAGACACTGGTCCACGACCCGATGGCGCTTTCTCGTCTGGACGAAGGACAGCACCATGACGATCACCACCTGTCACATCAACAACACAAGGGACAGGAAGCTAAATAGAGGAAGTATGAGGAGGAACACTTTAAGGTCACCGTTAAGGGTTGGTCAGGATTTCGGCATTTCCTCCTTTTTTGATCTTTCCCGGGGTTGGACAAGATCAATGAGACCACTTTTTTTTTTTTTTGTTCAGTCCAGTGATCCCAGTATTTAATCGGTACCTGTTAGCATTAGCACGCTAATGTAAACTCCAAAGGGCCAGAGCATTAGCTCCACAACACAACTTAATGCACCTTCCAGATAATGCAAACATGAATCTTTAGGGTTAAGGTAAGCTAACTGACAGCTGGGTAAGGATTAAGGTTAGGGCACTGACTACTGGGTTAGGTTAAGTTTAAGGTAGGTTTTTGGGGACTGACAGCTGATTAAGGGTTAGGGTTAAGGATTTAGGGTCTAGATTTAAGGTAGAATTAGGGTACTGACGGCTGGGTTAGGGTTAAGGGTTAAGATATGGGTAACGGTACTTACAGCTGGGTTGGGGCTAGGTAGGGTTAAGGGTTAACGGTTAATGGTTAACGTAGTGTTCGGTTACTGACAGCTAGCTTGGAGTTAGGGTTAAAGGTTTAGAAAGGTTAAGGGTTAAGATAAGGGTTAGGATACTCACAGCTGGGACCAGGCAGATGTGAATCACCAACCCCTCGTTAAATGCCTCACAGTGAACTTCAGGGCCCCTGTTGAAACACAACCAATCAGACCACTGTATCATCAGCATGAACTTTATTATTATAATTATAATAATTATAATAAT
>JAOPJO010000111.1:5220405-5231351 GCA_027123675.1 Molva macrophthalma
ATATCACATAACAATACCAACCTGTTTCACCCTGTACAGGCTTGTGTTAGTTTATGGGTGTGTAAATAATGGTCCATTAAGTCCTAAAACCTGGCCACCACCCTGGTCCCCCCCCCCCCCCCGTTCCCTCTCTCTGGCTCAGCAGTTCTGGATCGCCCCCTGTTAGGGCCCTTCTCTCTCAAACTGCTGACTGTGTAACCTTTCAGCTGCTGCTTCTATCACACACACTCACGCACATCGTATGCAGTGAGTCTACATCATGGAGACGGTGAGTCCAGTGAGTTTTCACTGGAAGAACATCAACTCTCTCTCTTTCTGGTTCTCTCTCTTGCAAACACACTAGCACATGCACATAAACACTTACACTGCCAACACAGTAGTACATGCATGTGAACATATACACTGCAAACACACTAGCACACGCATGCAACACATTGCAGCAAACACACTAGTGCATGCATGTAAACACGCAAACAAATTAAAAATGAGATCCTGCAACGAGCCAATGTCTATTTTTGCCCCGGAGAATTTAATACTGAGAGAGAGCGAGCGAGAGAAAGAGAGAGAGAGTGCATGAGAGAGAGAAATTACTAAATTGAGTCCTGGCAGAGGCCACATTTAAACACAGAGTATATATTTATTTATACTAATCTGTCTGTCTGTCTGTCTTCCTGTTGGTCTGTCTTTAACAAATACAACACACACACATACACACAATGTAGATGTACCAACACACACAATGTACATTCACTAAGACATACACATCTACTCACCAACATGCACGCTGACTCACACGTGCATGCTCACTCACCGACGTGCAAGCTGACTCACCCACATGCACGCTCACTCACCCACATGCACGTCACCCAGCTCTTCCCTGTCCTTGACCTTGAGATGACA
The DNA here is from genome assembly GCA_027123675.1 of Molva macrophthalma. Lineage (NCBI taxonomy): Eukaryota > Metazoa > Chordata > Actinopteri > Gadiformes > Lotidae > Molva > Molva macrophthalma. The sequence continues at coordinate 5,221,306 of JAOPJO010000111.1, forward strand.
GGAGGATGACATTAGGGGGGAGGCGGGAGTGTGTGAGAGGAGGAGGGAGGCGGGGGTGTGTGTTAGATGGGGTGCATGAGGAAGGGATGGGGGGGGGAGGGTATAAATTCCACCTCCTGCTCTGTAGTATACAGAGCAGGAGGTGGAACATGCTACCATGCCAGCGATCTCCCTGAGTGTGTGTGGGGATGGCTGGTTTAACCTGTGCGCAAGGATCAGTCAATGCGCAACAGGTGTGCAGCCTCAGCCAGCCCCAGAGTCAGCCTGACTCGGGCCAGGTGAGGCTGCTTAAACTAGCCTTCAACCATGCACACTCCAAATACCCCCCCAAATGCCAAATTGAGGCTGGGGTAAGGCAGGTGTCAGCGGACGTGGCTGTTGGAGGGCTGCTAGACAGCTTGGCTGCGTGACAGCTTGGCTGCAGTGGCAGCTCCTCAGAGGGCCCGGAACAGCCCTCGCTAGGGCCACCCTCTCCCCGGGCGACAATGGCCATGCTACACGCTACCTAGGTGGCATTTACTGGGGTCCCCCACATCCAGGACACAGGGTGGTGAGGTTAAAACCAGTTTATTGCAGAGGTTCAGTTTAGTGATACAGAGCAGGAGGTGTAACATACTGCCATGTAGCAGATCTCCCTGAGTGTGTGTGGTGATGTCTGGTTTAACGTGTTCACATTGATTGCTGTACAACAGGTTCGAGGCATCACCCAGTCCAATCAGTCTGACTCAGGCCAGGTGAGGCTGCTTAAACCAGCCATCAACAACACAAACTCCACATATACATACGAGTGTGATGGTGTGTACGGTTATCCAGTAGATCATACGTATTGATACATGTTTGTATGCCTCCAACCGTGACTGTTATGCCAACTCATTTGCCCCGGTCACAGCCGTTAGAGTCCGTCTACCAGAAACGTCTACTCCGTAGACGTAGTAGAAAACAGGCAACTGGCGCCATCTAGCGGTGGCGAGGCTGGTACATCAGTAGACGAGATAGAAACTACGGCAAAATTATGTGATTGGAGTTCTGCCATTTTATGTTAGAAGTAAAACTTTTGTAATATTATAATTCAGGCCTCTGATACATCGTATCTTAGGCGACTATGATTACAAAGCACAATATGCATATGTATGTTGTATTCATATATAGACAATTATCTATTGGACAGCTTTTTAGATACTGTACATACGTTCATTCAGTTTGGTTCTGTACTCCAAGTTTCATTCTCATTGCTGACACTTGACTTTGCCTCCAGGGATTAATAAAAAGGTTCATCTTATTCATGTCAGCAGTAAAATATTGCACCAACTACTTCAGTAGACACACACACACAAAGAGATCCAACAGACTTACGTACATTTATTCCAGCAGAGAATAGTTTCTGTACAGTGTTTCAATATACAAAGAGTGTCTCTCTATAAACTTCCTTTAGAAGCCTATGTATGTACATGACCTGTCAGGTCTAACTTTAAATAAAAATCATTGCTTTCTCCCATAAAGAGAATAGTTCATAATAAAAATTGTACACGACGCAGAGTACAATAAAAACAAAAAATATAAAAAAGTTAAGCCAAACTGAAAAGATCATTGGTTTGCCAGTCAAGCCTAGAAATAAAGTAGTAGTAATGAATGACTGGCAGTCATGAATAAAAACTGAGTTTAAATAAGTAACAGTGGGAGGAGGGGCTTGTAGCTCAGGGAAGCCCCGCCTCCAGGATGCTGCCCAGTAGTGTGCGGTCCTTCAGAGCGTTCTCCACATCCCTCTCCTCGATCTTCAGGAACACCTGAACACAGACACAGGGTCAGCTTCACTAAATCCACATCACAGCAGGGCTTTCTGAACATCTCTTTGCAGGTTTACTGGTGACCCGTGTTCACGTCATCATTGTGATCACCCACGCCAAATCAGATCGGTTGTATGCTAGTTTGCATGCTAGCCCTACCAGCAGTCCTAGATGGGTGGTATCATGCTAGCCCTAGCTGTTGTCCCATGATATTCAGCCTGCAAGCCCTAGCTGGGTGGTATCATGCTAGCCCTAGCGGTGGTCCCGTGCTAATTAGCATGCTAGCCCTACCTGGGTGGTATGCCTGCCCTAGCGGTGGTCTCATGCTAGCTAGCATGCTAGCCCTAGCGGTGGATGTACCTTGGTGAGTCGCGCCTCCTTGGCCTTGCGGAGCGCGAAGATGCCGCGACTCTCCAGCAGCGAGCAGAGAGAGAGACACTCCCCCTGAGCCACGCCCCCCACCTGCCGCTTAGCACACAGACGGCTGTACACCTCATGCAGCTGAGAGAGAGACAGGAAGAATATATCAGAGGAGAGAGAGAGACAGTAAGTATCCATCAGGAAAGAGGCAGCAAGTATGCAGTAGGAGAGAGACAGACAGTAAGTATGCATCAGGAGAGAGACTGTTGGCTGTGTGTATTATAAGTATGTACCTTCCCGAGGGCCACCTCCTTGTGTTTGCCGCTCTTTGTGAGAAGCAGCAGGCAGCAGACGAGGAGTTTCTGCTGCAGGGGGAAACTCTCCCCCTCCCCCCCGACGGGGGAGGCCATGCGGTCCCCGTACACCTCCGATAGCACGCGCGCTACCTGGGGCACGCCAACACGAGACGCTGCGTGGGGAGACCAGCCGGTTAGGAACAGTTGCTATGTAGAGGACATGGCTAGTGTTGGGGCTAACCTGGTGTCGCTGGGGCTAGGAAATTACTGTTGCTAGGCTGTTGTCATGGGCTAGGCTAGCACCTTGGCTAGTATTGTCACATCATGGCTAGGCTAGCATTGTCGTCTCTGTGGCTAGGCTAATATTGTAGCTAGGCTAGTTTCTTCGTAGCTAGGCCAGTGTTTAATATTGTGATGCTAGTCTTGCAGCTAGGCTAGCGGTTTACCTTTAGTGTCTGCAGTGTGGTCCGCTGCTTTCTTGCGGTCGTCAGCCTCCACGATCTCCACGGCTCTCCTGAGATCCAGTCACAGAATCATTTCAACATGCGTCCAGAACAAGCATTCGGTAACAAGAGGCCAGCTTTTAGAGCTGAAGATAAATATTGTAAATATGAATTAATGATACAAGTGTTCCTAAGAGGATGTCAGTAGTCGTGTTAATGAGAAAAGGAGGCGTGTTGGTCACCTGCAGATGTCTAGAGCCTTCCTCGCATCTCCCGACACGGCAGAGACCTTCCTGGCGCAGAACTGGACAGCCGACGCGTCCAGAACCCCGTCCCCAGACGCCTGAGATGGGAACGCAACACGCATTAGACCACCGTCACACACACACGCACACACAAACACGCATTTGACCACCGTCACACACACACATACCTGAGTCAGACGGTCCTGGACGATGGTGGCCAGTTCCTGGCGGCTGTAGGGAGGGAAGTGGAGCAGCAGGGGGCGGCAGCGCGGCAGGGCCTGCAGGCGTGGCAGGATGCGGTCCGTCAGGTCCAGGGCGTTTGCAATACCTGCCATGACATCATTCAATATTAATATAATGATACAAAAACCTGCCATGACATCCACAGATATTAATATCAACATAAATATGATACATTAGAGATCAGAACCCCTTCAGCTGGGTCCGGGTGTCTTACCAACGAGACAGAGGCGAGAGCGGGCCAGGTAGGGCCACTCGAAGATGGTGTACAGGACGTCCTGAGACTTGCTGTCCAGCTGGTCCATCTCGTCCAGAACCAGCAGCCTGGAGGAGGGGGGGCCAGAACAAACAGGTCACATGATCTGCTGGGTCACTATTTAGAATCTAGTCACCTGGTAGGCTCAGACACAATGGGGGGGATTTGAACCCAGAACCTCTTAGCTGGGAATCCAACACCCAATCACCAGACCCAACCTGCCGCTCCCCCCCGGTTCAAATCTAACTGCATCCAGGGGCTCCTGGATGACCCCGACCTCAGCTCTACTCACACAGTGGGTCCGGCGCTGGTCAGCACCTTCTGCAGAGCGCTGCTGGAGTGGCCCCCGGCACCGGCTTCCCCCCCCAGCTGCTGGGCCAGCAGTGGGAAGATGGAGTGGGAGCTGCGGAGGGTCATGCAGTTCACTACCACCGTCTGGACCTCACTCAGCGCCTCCTGATGGGTGGAAGACACATAGGGGGAGTCAGAACAAATACCAATGACCAGTCACAGAAAGTGTCCTTTACGCTTCCTGATAGGCTGACGTTGTTGCCGTCGCTTATTATACATTACAAATGACAAATGTATACAAATTATGACAAATACATACTTTCATTTACTGCATAACAAGTTATTCAGCACTCTTATCCAGAGGGACATCAAATCGAATGGAGATACGCGTTATTAATCTCATCAAGGAGCACGAGTGGTAATGTTTGGTTTGTGGGCGTTGGGTTTAGGGGTAATGTTTTGGGTGCGTTTGATTTAATAGCGATGGTTTGGGTGCGTTGGGTTCAGTGGTGATGTCAAGGTGCGGTTGGTTAGAGGTAATGTTTTGGGTGGGTTGGGTTTAAATGGTAACGGATGGGTGCATTTGGTTTAGTACTAATGTGTGTGGTGGGTTCAGTGGTGATGTTAAGGTGCGTCGCGTTTATTCACCTTCATGTCTGCGAGCACGCGGTGGAAGCAGGCCGTCTTTCCGGTGCCGGGCGCCCCGGAGATGTAGAGGCTGGCGGGGGAACTGCCCACCACCCGCTCCTCCAGGAAGGAGCGGATGGCAGTGCGCTCAGTCTCCCGGGACAACAGGCGCTCCGGGACAGCCGTGTGCAGTGCCTGCTTCACCAGCTGGTACCGAGACTCTGTGAGGGGGGAGAGAGAGGGACCGGGGGTGAGAGGTGAGTAGCCTTGCTTGACAGCACAGCAAGAGAGCAGTAACAATAGTGTATTTATGATAAGTTGCGGACATGAAGCCCAGCGTATGATGTTAAGGGAAGGGAGGTGCGTGTATTTGCTGCCCACATTGTAAAACTAGACCTAGGTTCCAACTCCTCATAATACTGATGGTCCTATATCACCATCCTACTGATAGTACTGAGGGGAACTAAGGAAATAGTGCAGTCTTCAGCGTACAACCACAGTTAGTAAACATGACAACAATGTGGTCAAAGTGGACCTACTCTCTGCAAACAGACGGGCGACTGCAGCCTTCCTGTTGGAGTGGGCGGGGCTTGCTGGCAGCGCGGCCTGCCGTTTGGGGGAGGGCTTGGCGGTGGGGGACATCGGCTTGGGGGAGGGAGGGGCCAGTGTGCGGCACAGCTGCAGCGGCGAGTTCTCACAGTTCTCGTTGAAGAGTTTCCGTGGCGATGCTTTGGGGGATGGTCTGCTCTGTTTTGGTGGCGATCCCAGCAGGCTGACGCCCAGGATGCTGACATTGTTGTCACCTTGGAAACCAAGGACATGGGTGTGTCAGTCACAGTACCAGCAAAGACATAGCACAGACACACACATGAAAGATAATTTAAATTTAATTCACCAATTTAAATCTTTCTATCGAAACTTAAACTTTTTAACAGAAATACGGGACAACTAAAATACAAGATGTATGATAATACATCACATGTTATGGACAGTGGTGGTCGATATGCGATCCGGTTCTTACCTGTTCGCTTGCGGGGGCTGAGGGGTATTCTGCTTGCCAGGGTCGGGGAGAGTGGGGTGACGGGACCTAGCCGGACCGAGGTCAGACTTCGGGGAAGAAGCTTGCACTTCTCCGAACTGGGAGCCGGAGGTTCGTCCTCCAGGGGGACCATGGACTTGTTGGACACCGGCCGGCAAGACTTTCGCCGAGGGAAGGGCAGAGTGGGCTGGGCCTGGCCCTTGGAGCGTGTGCTGGGCATGTTCTGTTTAAAACGAGGACGATGAGGCGTACACATAGGAAACACTCAAATATGCTATGGCGTGGCTGGTTGGTGGGGGGGGGGGTATCATTGCCGGTGTTCTGCCAATGTATGCTACCTACCTATCTTGATCCCTGCGTGGGATCAAGTTTTGACAAACAGCAAGTTTTAACAATACCTTGCTACACTTTTCTTGTTTTAAGTTATTTATTTAGCTTAATTGACTCTTGGCAATATTGTTGTTGTGACATTCATGCCAATAAAGCAAATTTGAATTGACTATTTCAACATGCTCCCCATATTCTTACAGTGTACATGGAGTGAGTAGTGGGGTAAAATAACGTGATTCTGTAGTGGGAGCATCATTTGATAGAGGATATTGGTCTACAGAGCCAATACGCTACCAAACACATTTTTGATAAGGTAGCACGATTCTATCAATTCGCACTACGGTAGGAAAATCGGACACGGAGAATACATTGGCAGAACATCGGCAAAGGCACATAACAAAGTAACGTAGCATTTGGTCCAAAGTTACTTCGAACAATGCCAACAACTGGTACTTGATGTGAAAACTGACGACCCTTTGTGTGTTTTACAAATGTAGATACAGATACAATACTGCAGCGCCTTAAAACAACTAAGATTATATTGGCGCCATTCGAACAATCCAATTGTATGTGTCCCGGAAACCCCAGTCACCACAGGTCGTCTTGCTACCATGTTTCATACCGGTTAAAACCTTTAAATATAGTGGTAGAGCGGCAGTAAATTGTGTGTTAGTTAGATCGGCTTAAAGTAAAATGTGAAATAAAACATAATACAAGCTGTCATTCGGTGCTCGGATCCCACAAACGTGTCCACTCAGAAGTAACGTTAGTAGGTCATTGGAAATACATTAAAACCCTCTCCATATTAACGCTATATTCACAATATTTTGGGCCTAGTTACATGAAAATGTTACCTTTGCTGACGTGTTGGTAGTTAGATGATCAGGTTACACCAGACCGCCGAAGACGACCTTTCTTTCAATACTGACACAACTAAAAGTTGCGCCAAATCTTACCTTTCTCTTCAGCTCACCAGCACCGCTGTGCTCTGATTGGTCCCCGAACAACAATGGCCTGATTTCCCACGCTCTCATTGGCTCAACGTGAGGAGTCGTCACCTTCCGGTGACTCGGAGCTCAGTGGCGGGACTTTCAATGATGTTGTTTTGGCGGAATTAAATTTTCCCGGGAACGAGAGATGTTTGTTGGATTTAAAAACTCTGTGCCTTGTTTGACATAAGCTGAAAAACTAGTCAGTGGTCAGATATTAATGATAAAACACACTGATATGATTGTGTAGGCCCTGTTTGACGATTAGATCAATACAGAATACAATCGTATTCGTTATTTACTAAATATTTGAGTGAGACAAAGGTTCGTGTAATCAACGCGATATCTATATAAAACCTTTAGGGCGGTATTCAGCAGAACTTTTGTATTCACTACCACCATTGTATTTCTCTACCGAGAATATATTCCAAGCAACACTTAGAGCAAGTATAAATTAATTTAATCAGGACAGAAGACCAACAATCAACTCAATCTCTGGGCGGTTGGAACCCCTTCATTACAATTGTCAATATAGCCTACGTGACAACCACGTATTAAAACATAGGAAAGCATTGGCCATCACATTAATAGTTAAACCACTTTTATACATCAATAGTTTAAACCAGAGATCTTCAACAGGGGGTCCGCGAAATTATTTTATCCCAAACTTTTATTTCTTCCAAAAATTAAAAGATGTACTTTGTAATGATGTATGTATACAATGCTAAGCCATTGTGGCACTTTTATACATGGCACTATAGGCCGCACTACACATTATTATTGGCCCGGTTTAATAAGCAACACCATCGTATACGATATATAATAGAGGGTCCCTCCACCGTGTCACTATAAGCCAAGAGGTCCTTGGCCAAAGAAACGTTGAAGACCTCTGGTTTAAACTGTTGGGCGGAAAAACCAAAAGGACTTGCGGACAAAAGTTCCCATGACGCAGTATAATGTTTACGTCCAGTTAATAACATTTAGGTACACACTAAGAAATGTTGACCCAAGTCAAGGTTTGGGGTTAGGTTTACTCTAAAATATACCGAGATATAGCCTATTTGAGTGACATCTCTTATCTTATCTATTTGAGTGAGGTTCTTATCTTAGAAAGTTTATGAAAAAATAAAAAAGGCTGCTTATTTTGGGTACATCGATGAACATTACATTTATGACGATAATATTTGCATCTCTCGGTTATTTTCAGAATTTTAATAACATGTAAAACGCCTGCGTAGTAACTTCTTCAGTTACATCATTGAAAAACCACAACATAACAAACCACAGTGCAACCAGGACCCTTTTCCCCAAAGTACATGTTTATTTCAAATTATCACATGATTAAAAGATGACTGATTAACATAACATGGCCGACAGCGTGACAGAGTGAGGAACAACTAGACCAAACCGTCACCTCACATCCCCAGCTACACTCACTCTCCTTATCCATACCTTCTCACCCAGCATTCATCCATTCATCTGCAGACACACCCTTCACCATCTCATCCACTCAGAGAAGTGCTGCTAGTCAGCCCTAGGGGCGGGACCACAGGGCTGAGAACCTGTCACGCTACTATTACTTCCCCTCCCCCCCATTTTCACTCCTATATTACAAGCTTTTTACAACATACAAAATAGATCAATAACTATGGTTATATTCATTAGCTTTAATGTAAATATACAATATTTTCTTGCATTTTCAAATATAATCGATTCTTTTAGTTTCCCCCCCCCCCCCCATGAAGCCCCTCCTCTGGATTCCCCTGATAAACAAAGAAGACGTGATAAAAACATAACGGACCCCCGTGTCGCTGGTACCGGTCGTTAGGTCAAGGTATAAGGCAAGGACCAGCGAGAGGTTCTGCCCGTTTGAATGGTTTTCCGTTCAAACGAGTGGATATCCAATAAGAAGTAGTGTGTGTAGACGACAAGCAGAGTAGAGACTGTGGAGGACGAAGAACTCCGTGCGCCCACAGACCCCTGAAGCCTCTGGGGGATCTCAGTCATATCATCACAACATTCCTTGCATAGTAATAATCACAACAATCAAAACACCTGAAATCCTGTCTTCACCAGCAGCACAAGTACGGTCAGATATTGCAGGTGATAAAATATAAAATAAGACTTCTGGAAGAGCCATCTGTGTGTGTTCGTGTGAATGTGTTTCTTCCCTTCGTCATCTGCTCCACCAACAGGAAGCATGCCCTGTTTAAACAGAGCCTGATTGGCTGATCTGGAGCCCCTACTACTCCCCATGCTGTTCTTAAAGACAAGATGGCAGCAAGCCCGCAGTGGCACAGTTGAGTTGACAAAAACACATTTCTTATGAAACGTGTGTGTGTGGGTGTGTGTGTGTGAGGGGGGAACGATCCATTTACATAGCTAGTAATATATTCTGAATTTTTCAAGCATGCAGGTATTGTACATAATCCTACACGGTCCGATGGAGGATTTTACATACATGTCGTCAACGGACACTGTGCCGCTTGGCTCACTATGCACACGTTTGGCACTTAGTTGCATGCAACCCCTCCTCACCCCCTCCCCCATCCCTTTCCCTGGCACTACTGGAATGGCTATCAAAGACAAACTCAATCACAGATTCTAAACAAAAGAACAAAAAGGAAATAATAAATCCTAAATGGTGCTCCCAGCCACTGGCGTCAGCCTAGGAAGGTCAAAGCATCACTCAGCTAAGAGAATTGTACCCTAGAGGGCTGAAGGGAACGCAGGATACAAAAACATAATCAGAACATTTCGTGGAATGAGTCTCAAGGAGAGAGGAACAGAAGGGAATGCATGGGTTTACTTTTTCTGTTTTTTCTTCTTCCGATGTAGGTCCTCAGTGTCAGTGTGGCGTGACGACCCGGGGTCACACAGTGCAGAGGGTCAGGAACCAGACGGTGGTCTGCGGCATTCAGGAGACGTCTCCTCAACCCTTGCATGCCTCCAGCTGGTGTTCAGTGTAGCTCTGCAGCGTGTCTTTAGTGTCTTGTTGTCCCATTACCTTAGTGTGTGGGTCTTTAGTCTTTTGTGTTTAGTGTGTTGGTCTTTAGTGTTGGTATTGGTCTTTAGTGTGTGTGTGTGTGTGTGTGTGTGTGTGTGTGTGTGTGTGTGTGTGTGTGTGTGTGTGTGTGTGTGTGTGT
>JAOPJO010000111.1:5237537-5248821 GCA_027123675.1 Molva macrophthalma
ACACACACACACACACACACACACACACCTGGTTGAAGGTGGGAGGAGGGGGAGGCCCCGGGGGAGGGGGGGGAGGGGGGGGCCTGCTGGTCTTGGCACTTCTCTGTCGGGGGGTTCACCGACTCACTGTGGAGGTAACACACTCTCGCCTGGAGAGAGAAACACAAACAACATGAGGTCAGTACTGTCACAAGAGCACTGAGGAGCACGCTGTAGGATGTTAGGATTGAGCAAGGCAGCACCACTGCCTTGCTCAATCCTATATATATATATAACCCCTACCAAGGGGTTCAAATGGTATAGAACGGCTTTAACAACGCCAGGGTTCATGGTTTGATTCCCTGCGTAGCTCCACTAGTAGAGCAAGGCATTAACACTGCCAGGATTAGGGGTTCAACTCCGACTGGGGCTACCCATGACAAGATTGCATGCACGCTTGGATGCTGTTGTCATTTGGTAAAATGATTACAATAAAACCAATTAGCATACATCTAAATTAGAAGAGTCTCTCTATGTCTGTCTCTCTATCCTTCCACTTTCTCAATACCCGTTAATCAGAACTTCACACTTGGCGGTTGTATTGCGGAGGACTCAAGGAAGTGCAGTGTTGAGTGTGAAGTTGTTTGGATGAGAAAGCTGCAAGCAGCAATATGGAGGACATGCCATCGGTCTGTTCGAAACAGGCAGGTTTTGAACGGGCACTGCACTAGTTATAATAAAGCCATGTATGCAGTGTCTGTGACCTGTGACCCAAAAATAGTGGATGTGTTTTCCATCAGAGGCAAGTAGTACTGAATAGATCTCCCTCATGACTTTTGTTGACTTTTTGCTCAGGACTTCATGACTGTTATTGCTGTAGTTAATCCAACATGTATTCTGCAGCAGCAGCAGCATACACGGTGCAGGAGAGGCACAGGCCGAGAGATGTGTGGTGGCTACAGGGAGCAGGTGAGTGGATCTCCCCGAACCAGTTGGCCTCTCAGGGATCATTGGATCATTGTTGATCCAGCATGTTAGGCTGGCGGCTGCCCCACCCCACCTTCCCCCGCCTAGCTAAACGCTACAGCAGGTTTTCACGGAGGGAAAACTAAAGGAATGTAACTGAGCAAGCTTGCCAGTCACAAGCAGGGACAGCTAGCTTACTGCAAAGGCACTGCTGCTAGGCCAGGGCAGGGAAAGCTAAACAGTTAAAAAAATATATCTAAAGAATAATCGAATATCTGCTGGGTCCGCATAACCTCGGCCAAAGCCACAGATATTCCAGAGCTGCGGAGGATCTTTTGGAATAGTTGTGGCTTTCTTGGGGTTAGTTTTCTGTTTCAAATCACAAGAAAGGGGAAAAGAGATGTGCTCCTCTTTTACAGCAGTGGAAAACCGAAAAAGGAACAGATGCACTGAGAAATAACTAAATTCCAGAACTACTAGTTGGTATTCCCTCTGCCAATGTGACCATACCATTGCGTTTCCTTTTGTAAGGCCTTTTGTAAGATGCATATGGTGGACAAAGCTCTAATGCATTGTGAAGTTATATGGATGGATGACTATATGACTATTCACTTGAGAATAGGAGACATAATTGTTCAAAAGTGAAGTTACTTATTAAAACACGTACAGTGTGTATATCTCTACTTACAAGATTACAGTACAGTGAGGTCTGAAGTAGGTCACGGCTCAACTTGTACTTATTTTGGCATAGGATTGGGCCATGGTGAGTTACACCTGGAGAAAGTACAGGTAATAAGGAAGTAAGCCTTGGTGCTCGAGGAAATAAACCCCCCTTTTGGGCCCAGTGACAGTCCTAGCTTTCTTACCCCAGCCTGCAAGATTTTCCCTACGGAACCACAACTATTCCTCTAATAAAACTGGCCCGGAATGAGTTAACAGAATCACACCATCAGATATTGAGTGATGTACAAAGTACATTTATATATATATATCTCTCTCTCTATATATATATAGAGAGATATATATATATATTCACACACAACCTTGTTTAATGCGTCCGGAGAGAGTCGTTTGGGGTTAATAGCAGAGGAACTACCCTTCAACACATGATCCCTACAGCTGGTAAACATGCGACCTGTCCGTACTGTGAAGCATACCAACCAATTGAAGTGTGACTTACCTTAACTTACGGAGGGTGGACAACCTCGTCCTCAGAACCAACATGAATGGAATATGTTGCTGTGGCAAAAGATCCAGACGAACCAGTGTCTAGAGTGGAAGTGTTGCCGTTACAGTATAATATTACGAGTGTTGACCCACGCTAACGCTAGCATGGAGATAGCCCCAAATGTAGCCTGCTAAGCAAGAGGCTTGGTCGCGACGCAGGCTAGCGCAAGTTGCTACCTGCTAGCTGAAGTTATCCAGGAACACTGGCTTAAGTTGGCTAGCAACACTAGCTAAAGTTGGTTAAAGTCAGCTAGCAGAAGTTAGGTAGCAAAACTAACCAGTCTTAGCTAAAGTTAGCTAGCAGTACTAGCAGAAGTTAGCTGAAGATAGCTAGCAGCAAAGTGTACTCCTGGGCCAGCTGTCAGTGTCAGCGCCGTCCGCTAATTAGCTGCAAAGTACTTCTGAGAATGTAAACACCCGCTCGCTGTACAATAGAAGTGTGGGAGTGCCTTTTCCGGTAACGTCTGCCCACTTTATCCGCGATTTCAGATCGAAACTACAGCATTTTCTGTCCAGTGTTGAGCTGCAGGAGAAGATGTACTCTCTCGCCTGTTTGGGAGTTCATCGTTAGCTCGCCTGGAACCCGGAAATGTGCCGTCCCACACAAAATGGAGTCAGGTAAGCAGCCCACCGTCACACGAAACACACCTAGTGACCTGTACCTGTAGAACACACATACTATCATCTACCTGGAAAAAACACATACTAACAGGTACCTGGCGAAAACATAACCCCTTCCTGCAGAAAAAGTAAACCCTACATGTACTTGTAGAAAACACCTATGAGCTGTACCACCCTACCTGTGTTATCCAAAGTATTTCAACCATAGACTATAACATAGATTAGATTAAAATAAGAAAAGCCAAAATAGTGGAGAATAGTGTCTTAGGTTTTTATACTGTAAAACCCTGTTGAGTTTCCCAATTATGCTTTTATTGTCACTTTCTAGTCATGAAAGAACAAAAAACACATTCCGACAGTGTGCAAAGATCATTTCTTTAATCAGAAACAGTATTGACACATCACTAGTTGCATGAAACTGCATGGCTGTTCACCCCAAAGACGACGGTTCGAAAGGCACTGTTGGAATGTTTTTGCTCATTGGTTAAATCAATATTTGATGCATAAGTTAAATTCAACCAAAAGGTGTGATGCTGATATCGAGAGCTTGTCCAACAGGCACAAGTGAACACACAAGTTATCAAACTGAATTGTTCAATATTTGACAAACTAGGGTAGTAGCATTTCTTTGTCTACCAAGTGAAAACCAGAGATTTCAGAATGAAGTACAAATTTTCAGCAACAGGTGTATTGCCTAAATTGTTTCCCCGAGAATAAGCCCACTCAGATGTAGCTAATTGGATAGAAAAATAGACAAAAGTAAGACAAGTTGTGTGATCTCATTACTTCACATGCAACAGTGTCAGATGCTCAGCCAGATGTGCTATTATGCACATGTCTTCATCTAAGATTTGTGAAAATATTCTTGCCTCCAAAAATATTTAGTCTGATTCCCTTCGTTCACCCAATACTTGACTTTAGTTTGTAACGGGAGACAGCTCTCTCTAGATGGACGAACTGTACCTCCTCTACAGATGACAGGAACGCGTCAAAAGCCAATCCAAATTCTGAACAAAACACATCACCTCATGGTTAATATGCTTTTCATCATTAAGACTATCAATCTGGGGGGGAGTGTCATATAAATATGAATATTAATAAGCATGGCCAGAATAAATTACCAACGTTTATCAGGGGAGACGGATGCCGTGATGCTGCCAGTGATTAGAGACAGACAGAGCGGCGTGCATTCTGATACAATCATAGACCCTGTTCAGAATAAAATCTCCACTATGATTTTCAACAGACCAATCAGAATAGTCCAGAAGATCGACTCCTCCTCCTGAAAGTCCTCCTCGGAGCCCTGGGGGAACTTCTTGCGTCCACCTGGCTCCTCGGAGGAGCTCTTCTCAAAGGGGTCCAGCGCCACAGTCTGGTCGTAGAAGACCCGCATCTCAAACTCACTCTCCAGGTAGGATGGGTGGCCATAGATACCGATGCCCACGGGCCTCACAAAGTCCCCGGGCACCACCACCAGGTCCTGGCCACAGGTGGTGGACTGCAGCTTGTACGTGTCGAAGCTAGGCCGCAGGGTCTTGTCGGACACGTACAGGTCGGCGTCTCCCTTCAGGCTGCGCATGAGGAGGACGATCCTCCCGTCGTGGTTGAGGCGCAGGTAGCTGTAGTTCCCGGCGCCGATGTGGCCCTGGACCACGTGGAGCAGCGTGAACTCCTGGGGCAGGCCATCCTCGTCCGTGGGTGGCAGGAGGCCCCGGGCCTGGGACAGGAGCAGCAGAACTAGGGCGCTACAGCACAGCATCGCGGCAACCGCATGTCAGGCTGTCAACAGCTGGATGTCAGGGAGGAACCTGAGGAGCAGAAGAGCAGCAGAACACGTTACACAGCTGGTTCAAAAACTACAAAACAGACAACAAAATGTCTATACACAATCAGAGTATTAGAAATGTAGAAGCAAATGTAAACAGTTCAGGCTTGAGTTATTGACTGTATATGCTAGATTATTGAAAATATACATTATTGAATCATGGTGTTATAGAGTTAAAAAGGACCCAGCAACCTGACTCACTGTAATTTGATTTGTTACAGAGTTAAAAAGGACCCAGCAGTCAGACTCACTGTATAAGTGATCTGGCAGATGGGCTTTAAACCAACTTCTCAGGTTGACTAGTGGAACAAGTGGTTTGGCTCTTAACCGCTTCTATAAATAGGATGATTAAACAGCTTGACCTAAAGCAGTGAGGGGAGTGTTTTCTAAACCTTTCAGTCATTACAGTCAGATATAGAAAGATAAAGAGACATGGCAACATAGATTATGTATTATAACTGCTAGAATGATTGCAAGCTGGTTGCTAAAAGCTACGTGCTACCACGTTTAAACATTAAACCAGACATGACCATGTCAAATAGTTCTACATTTTACCCTTGGATTATTCACGTTTGTATCGGGAATGGCATGTTTGTTGATGTAATGCTATGTTAACGCCGAACAGACTAGCTCTCAAAGCTAACAAACATGCAATGCTAACACAATGCTAAAGCCAAGCTAATTACTGCTAACGTTGTTGTAAGAGTTGCAATTACGAAGTCAGAAACGGACTAGTAACTTAATGGTAGATATTTTTCGGGCCAATATCCAAACGATTGAGGACTTACAATTCATCGCTGTCATTATTTACACGCCATTTTCCCGACAGGTAGCTTTTATTATTTTTTAAAGCCACCTGATAAAAAGTTCAGTTAACTTCCTCTTCGTTCAGCCGGATATGTAGAACTACTGCCCCCAGAGTGCAGTGCGGGAGATGCAATTTGAACTCATGGATTATTATATCATAATCCAAATTCAAATATTAACTATAATAAAAAATACAATTCAGACTACAGAGGATGAAAAATCATATCAAATATATAATTATAATCCATTGTCAAGACTTGTTATATTATTATATTTAGTTATTATTACGTCCAACAGATAAGAATGACACTACTGTAAAAAATCAGTTCATACTAATTGGATGTTGGTGGTGACTTGTCATGTAATTAAGAAAGTATAAATATACCCCAAAAGGTTGCTTTATTGTACCACATCTTCACATTTATTTCAGCAAAACAAAATTCCCACCCATCATTATGATGTGTCCTCCATCATAACCATGTTGAACACCATCAGAACTCATTGATTGGTTTTATAAACAGCATCCAACTCCACCATGTTTAAGTGTCACCATTTAATAATCTGCCATGATTGCTAGGCCACAGCTAAAATATCTTATGATTCATAGTGTTAAATCGTAGATAAATTGTTACCATACACACCCAAACCACATTCTGAAAAATCAATGGAACCAAATGGACACATTTTGTACTCTCTCACTTTAATGAACACCAACTGTATGTTTAAATCATAAAAGCACAACAAATGTTTCAGGGTAAAGACAGCAAGTTGGATGATATTCTCCGGTAATGTTTTTTTTTCTTTTTTAAATATAAGTATTCAGCGCCACATCAAAATGGTAAATTCTACATAGATGTTTACTAGTTTAATAATTGTCACATTAGATTTCCCGTGGAACTCACTACCACTTAATTATTAATAATAATTATTATTATTGCAAACCAGTTGACCAATTTAAGGCTTCTGAGTTCAACAGCGTAAGAGGAATCACATCACATCAAAGACCGGGCCATCGTGCCGACTCTACAGGATCACCTGATGTTATTTCTAAGTAAAAGGCCCCAAAAGTAGTGTCATAATCATAATACGTTATTTTCTTCAGAATACACAATCATTCTATCATTTAAATAAATCACTTTATCTGATGTCCTATGAAAGATTTTTTTTTTAGTCATTTTATTGAGGGGAGTGGCTGAGGAGGGGGAGGTGCTTGTTTTACACACCTTGCGGTCTTGGATCGCTTCGGTACAGTACGGGCGGAGCCTAACGAGACACGGGTCGATGATATGTGGTGGGGGAGGGGGAGGAGGTGCGATGGAGACGGGTCATCATGAACATTGCCGTCTACGCTTTCCAGGACCGTGGTCCGCAAGAAATGCTTGCAAATATACAGTATACAACATAGTACCATGCTAGCGCTGCTCGCTCATGCTAATCGCTAGGTTAGCGGCGGAGCGGGGCAGCGGAAGAACGCCATCACCGGGCGAGGCCGCGCGCGTCGGCCCCATTCTGCCCACGGGCCCTTGAGCCCGTAGCCGGCCCCAGGGATCGCCGGGGGGGAATTGACATGAAATTGAGAACGGAAGAAAGGTCACAAAGAAACACAGAATCATGCATGAAGAACACGGGATTCACAGTTTCTTTCCAAAACAACTCGTGGTGGATATGCAGGAAGGCCCAGTGAACCGGGGCAGTAATCTAGCAGGTGTGTGTTAGTCTGTGTGTGCGTGTTCCATATGTGTATGAGTGCATGTGAGTGTGTGCGTGCAGTATAGTGACATCACCGAAGGTTGTCTGGTCAGGAGGCGTGTCCCCAGGAGGCGTGTCCCCAGGAGGCGTGTCCTAACATTGAGGCCGGGCAGAATGGGAGCAGCGAGGGCTCTCTGTAGCAGCAGAGTCTCTAGGTGTCCAATACTTGGCTAAATTCTTGGCATTGGTCTTCTTGCGTTAGTTATTTTTTTATTTTTTTTTTATAACAGTTTCTTTGAAGAAGAGAAACAAAAAGGAAAGGAAAAGAAAGAAATAAAGAAAGAGAAGAAGCTGTTTCATCTGCTCTCCCGAGGCGGGGGGGGTGGAGAGAGGGAGCCGGCTGCTAGACAGGGCAGGGAGGCGGAGGAGGAGGTGAAGAAGCAGGGCGTGTCTCAGACGGGGGGAGGGGCTTTCCGCTGCAGCAGGTACTGGTGGATGTCGTCGGTGTCGCGCTTCAGCCAGGCGGCGTTGAGGAGGATGTTCTCGCAGCACTGCTGCACGGTGCGCTCGGCCGCGGGGGCGTGGTGGCTCTCGAAGAAGCTCTGGACGCACGGAGAGGAGGACATGACGTGTGAGGGGTCATGGAGAGCCAGCCAGTACGATGGCAAAATAAACCCAGACGGCACACGGGGCATTATCCCGCTTATTACGCGGCTACATACTCGGGAGATATAATAAATAGAGATTGTCTTGATTCAAAAGTGATATTATTGCTTCTGCCCCATAAAAAGTCAGATCGATTCTACGGTTGAAAATAGTGTCCATAGCAATGGTTTGTTATTCATAGCAGTGGTCTGCTCTTCAGAAATAACAGACCGCTGAATGCTGTAATCGACCATTCAGAATTAGTATTCAGCAAATCTATTGAATATAGATATATGATATTTCAAGAGACCTGGGCTGGGAACAATCAAGGCCCACCATCAATACTAGAGTAGCTACACAAAAGAAGTAATAGTGCTGCATGACCTGGTATAAAAAGCATTTTAAAGACCAAGTGACTCAACTACTTGGATTTGAATACAGCTCCGCTGTTACGAGTTAACTTGCAGATTTCCCCCGCAAAATACTGGCTTACATATTGGTCCAAATGTCCAATTTCTACGGTCAACAAATATACTATGTTATACACTGTATGGATTTCTTAAGCATTCAAGAAGATAGATCTTGACTATAGACCAGGCAGCACAAAGTAGTCCTTTTACTTCACTGTGGAGCTGCCTTCTTGGCTGTATGGTAGTTTGCCACCAAAATATTTTACCAAATTGTGTTCTTCCTCTTTTTCTACTAAGACAGAGGTGGTAGTTATCCAACATCAGTTCCCTGGTCATAAATATGTGGCTGGATACAGAACGTTACTTGATATCAAACCATTTTATTCAAAGTACAACAACCCACAGAAATACAGTAACATCTTTGTTATGGTCGGTTATTTCTGTAAAAATGTTCTTACCTTGACCTCAGCTGCCATTTTCTCATTAGCGAATCCATCTACAGAGAGCTGAAAAAAAACAACAATGAAAGAATAAGGTAACCAAGTAAATAAACCTGCATCACATATTCATATTCTATTAGTGACAGAATACATGCTATAGATGACCCATAAGTCCACGTGAAAAACCTCCCAACAATTTCAATACTGAGACACAGAAATACCTCAAGCCGATTGCAACCTTCTCAATTTAAATCCCACAAACTCCTAGTATCTAAAGGTATCCGATATCTTTCATCCATCCACGGCCTGGCGCACCTTGATGAGGCGTGAGATGAGGAAGCCGCCCTGGTAGCGGTTATGTAGCTCCTCCCAGTTGTCCTTCACAAACTTCCAGGCGGCCTTCCGGCCCTGCTTGCTGCCCTCGGCCACGCCCCCGATGACGGACACCGTGTCCTGGGGCCGCACCTCGTCCTACACCCCCCCCCAGACAAGACAACACAGCACTTGTTCTTTAAGGAGTCATGAATCAAACCTGCGCGACAGAACTCACCTAACTGCACTGGTTGTCATTGGGTGTGACATGAATATCTGACCGTAGTCGACGGTAGGATTAATTCACCCCCCCTGAAACCCGGTTTCAGTGTTTGCATGACACGTTATGTCGGCCGCAATGATCGGCTTACCTAGGTGTGCAACCGCGTCAGGCTTCTGTGTTTACATGGCAGTTATTAAACTTGGTCACGTCATTAACGGGGTTACCTTCGGCTTTCGCGTGTGCATGTAAAGGCACCGCATTTGAACACCCTTCTACTATAGGGTCGATTTTGAACTGCCTTGTTACGGCTAAATCAACCACACACATGGCGGTAAAAAAAAAAAGAGGCCCTTCAAGCCACGACTCTGCAAACAGCACTTGCACATGCAGGGTTGGTTGGGTGCTTGAGCCAACACCAGCCAGCACAGCCTAGGAAGGGAAACCTTTATTCACTCCAGTCTGGGGTCCAACCACCACGCGGTAGGGGTGTGAAGACGGCGATGGGGGGAACGTACCGACAGGGCGAAGATGAGCACCTTCTGGATGAGGTCTGGGGCGGAGATGGCTCCCAGGACCCTCTCGATGCGGTTCTTCTCCTCCTGCATGTCTGCTAGCTTGTGGAGCTGGGGACAGAGTGGGACTGTTTATTGTATTGGGTGTTTCTGACTATTTATCTTGTTTGTATCTTGTTCTACTTTGGTATTGTAAGTGTGCGTTCTCAATGAAACCATTTGAATCGGAGAGCAAGGAATTGAGAGAGAGATCAAGAGAGAGATCAAGAGAGAGAGAGAAAAGGCAATGAGAACAGTAGACAGAGCCAGACCAAGAGAGACACAGATATGAGAAAGAGGGCAAGAGAGAATTTGGGGAAGAGAGCAGGTAGCCAATCAGGGAGTCCGTACCTTCAGCATGGTGTCCAGTGTGGCACTGTCCCCATGCTTCAACACCGTTAGATAAACCTGGTGAAGAACAAAAGGCACAACCTTAACACATACACATCCTCTACACCCACAGAGTCTTTACATTATGCATGCATCAACATAGGTGATGGTGGTGGTGCAACCAAACATGATCAGTGTGTCTATTAGCAGTGATGGGTGGTGGTGGTATTGGTGGTGATGATGATGGTGGTGGTGGAGGTGGTACAACCAGGCAGGATGAGTGTGTTTAAGCAGTGCTGGGTGATGGTGGTGATGGTGTTGATGGTGGTGGTTCTCACCGGGCTGCGGAGGTCAGCAGACAGGACCTGCTTCCCCTCGACGTGCTCCTTGAAGCGGGAGCGAGCCTCCTCCAGCGTGGCCTTGTGGCCGGCCTTGCCCAGCTTTCCCAGGACTAGGCCCCGCAGCAGGGCCTCCAGGTGGCCTGCAGAACACACACACACTGGTTACCACGACTACAAACTGTACGGAGGCTCCCATTGGACAGTTCCAAGGGGCCAATCAGAATGAAGATATATATATATATATTAATTTATTCTGTCGCGCATGAATACAATTAATTTATTCATCTATTTATCTATCACTATCAATCCAGACAAAGATAGATATATTTGTAAATGTTTTTCATTTATATTGTATATACTTTGTCAAATAAAAGGTATATCTTCCATTTGTATTTTATAGCCGTACAGTTGTGTTTGCATCTTTAATATATTGCACTTGTATTTTATATCCATACAGTTGTATTCATGTCTTTTATATCTTGTATTTGTATGTTATATCTGTACAGTTGTATTCATATCTTCGTTCTTGTATTCATACAAACGGCCTTCCTTTTATTGCCAAACATTCCTGGCAATAAAAGTGATGCGCACACTCTGCAGACGCACACCTTTAACCTCCGGTCCACCAGTTACGCCAACACCACCCCGCCCGCCCTCACCTTCCCCGGGCTTGCTGTCCCAGCCCAGGCTGAGGCCCACGGGCGTGAAAAGGTCCCTGATGAACTCCTGGATCTCCTCGTGGAAGTCTGTGTGTGAGAGCAGGGAGGACAGCACACCCAGGTTGCAGCTCAGGTCGCTCCACACCGTGTAGTTGGGCTCGTTGATGAAGGCCTCCATCAGCCGCAGCACCTCCACCGTGCTGATCATACCCGCACGGGACGGGGGGAGGAGGGGGGTGGGGAGGGGAGGAAGAAGAGA
>JAOPJO010000111.1:5295469-5306324 GCA_027123675.1 Molva macrophthalma
TTCAGGCAGCAGACTGGTTGATTCTTCTTTGTGTGTTTCAGACAACAGACTGGTTATGTCTTCTTTGTGTGTTTCAGGAACGTTCAGCCTCTGGTGCCACCCTAAACTGGAGGACCGCTGCCACTCGGTGGTGGAGTTCATCGAACGCGCCATCATGCACTCCAAGAATGGGAAGTTCCTATACTTCCTACGCTCCCGGGTGCCAGGTAGGTCCGGAGAGAGGTCAAAAGTTGGCGGGTTAGCCAGAAGCTAGTTCAGATGCTAACGGGCCCCAAAAACTGATTGGATTCACCACTTAAGAGAGTGTGAGATTGTGTGTGTATGTGTGTGTGGGTGCATGCTTGTGTATCTGTGTTTGTGTGTGTCCGTGTATGTGTCCGTGTGTGTGTCCATGTGTATGTGTGTGTGTGTGTGTTTGTGTGTGTTTAGTCTTTTCAATAGGACACATTTGTTGAGCATCCGTTTTTTTCCATTGAATATGGTGAATAAGAATGTATAAAGGTTCTTATGCATATGTATGTGTGTGTTTGTGCATGCCTGTGTGTGTGTGTATGTGTGTATGTGTGTTTGTGTGTGTGCAGGGCTGCCCCCCACCCCAGTCCAGCTCCTGTACCCGGTGTCTCGGTTCAGCAACGTTAAGTCCCTGCAGCACCTGTGCCGCTTCCGTCTCCGACAGATGGTCCGGATAGACCACATCCAGGACCTTCCCCTCCCCAAGTAATACACACTACTATACACTACAATACACTACTATACACTACTATTTACTAATATACGCCACTATACACTACTTAACAACACTATACACATCTATACACTACTATACACTACTAAACGCTTCTATACACTACTATACACATCTATACACTACTAAACGCTTCTATACACTACTATACACTACTATACATTACTATACACATCTATACACTACTATACATTACTATACACATCTATACACTACTATACACTACTAAACGCTTCTATACACTACTATACACATTTATACACTACTAAACGCTTCTATACACTACTATACACATCTATACACTACTAAACGCTTCTATACACTACTATACACTACTATACATTACTATACACATCTATACACTACTATACATTACTATACACATCTATACACTACTATACACTACTATACATTACTATACACATCTATACACTACTATACATTACTATACACTACTATACATTACTATACACTACTATACACTACTACACACCACCACATTCAGGACCTCCCCCTCCCCAAGTAATACACACTACTATACACACTACTATTCACTACTATAAACTACTACACACTACTATGAACTAGTAAATGCTACTATACACTACTATACACTACTAGACTATTATACACTACTACATACTTCTTTAATATGAAATGATATGGTGTGTGTGTGTGCAGACCTCTGATCTCCTACCTGAGGAAGTTCTACTACTACGACCCCGAGGAGGACACCTACCTGTCAATCAAGAGCATTGTCATGAGGGCGGGGCCAAAGCAAGAGGAGGCGGAGTCTCAGACGTAGCAGCAGTGGTCTTCTCAGTTACAGTAAGTTGTGTTGGCTTTCTCTCTTGCATCGCTGTCTCTCTCTCGCTCTCTCTCTTTCTTGCCCTCTCTCTCTCACTCTCTCTCTCCCTCGCTCTCTCTCTTGCCCAAGGACACCTAAAGGAAGACTGCAGGTATTTGGGAGTCGAGCACCCTGACCCCTACACTGCCCTGTTTACACGAGAGAAAAATCTAGATTCTACAAGCGTTTTGGAAATTTATCTAGATTAAAAAAGTAATCCCTTTACACAAAGGGCACAACATGCTCACAACCATCTCAGCCTGTTTACACGCAGGGGCAATTTCAGAGAGATCCGCGCTAGAAATGCACATGCACATACAGGCTTCAGGTTTGGACCGCAAAACCTCAGAGACTGGGTGGAGACATAGCGGCCGTTGTGTACCAGTTTACATTGCTGTGGATAATGCTTCTAATCAAATAAACACTAATAATAGAAATGTAAGGTCTCGGACTCATAGAATCCTTAGAAAAGTAGGCAATCAATTTGCGTTAAGAAGAGATTCAAACCGCTCGTGTAAACAAGCCCCAATGTCCAATGGTACAAACTATAAACTTCGACCAACAAGAATCCAAAAAGAAAAACACACAGAAATACGAACAAAAATCTTCTGATGACGTCATTATTATTATTTTTGGTCATACTTGTACTTTATTGATATTAATGTATTTCACTTCAAACCTTGTGGTTTTTCTCCTCAGGCAACTGGAGGAATGAGGTTGTGACGCCATTGGTCTGCTGGTCTTCCAGAGCCCTCCAATCAGAGAGCTCAGATCTCTCGTCATGGGAGGGGGGTGGTCTCTGAACTACGGCGAAGGATCAAGACTGCCAGATCGCATTGGAAACCAGTGCATGTGATCCAGGGCGTGCACGTGGGCCTGGGGTGTGCACGTGGGCCCGGACACGCACGTGGGCCGGGGCGTGCACTGCAGCCTCGCGGCCCGCAGACCACAACAGACCCGTTCTCTAGAAAGATCAGAAAACCACAACAAACCAACAGCCTGACCTTTGACCTCTGGCTCAGTTTCCAGTTATTTCCTCTGGATAAGGACCTGGACTTGTGGAACACACTGTGTTTCTGCTGTTTCTGCGCCTCTTGTTTGGGCTCCGTCACCAGAACTTTCCTTACACTTCTCTTCTTAACATGGGTTTTTAAATATCATGAGTCAGGACTGACTGCATCATATTCATAGTCAGAAAGTGAATACAGAATTGGTCCAAGGCACCACATTGTGTTTCTGTGTCATAAATTGAGCCGTCAGTATTATAGTGCCATTACAGGCGGAGAACAAGAGGGGACCGGATTTTAACCAATCCAACCAATCAGGTCCTATAGAAACCCAGCTGACTTCTCTTGTAGGTTATGGGGAGTAGCTTCATTTGATTCTGGTTATTTTGGGGCCCGCTCCGTAGGCCTTAGGCTTAAAGGTTCTGTAAGTTCTAGGTGTATAGAGAGAGAGCAGAAAGAGTGAGGAGAGCAAGATTTTGAAAGTAAACAATCCAAAAAAATGTCCCCTCCCTCTCTGCTCCCCCTCTCCTTACTTTTCTCCTCCGTTGAGAAGTGTTGCATCATGTCCCTGTGATGACAGCCAAGATGTATCCCCCCAAACCAATCAGGGATGACATGCCCTGATTGGTAAGAAAGCAGCCGGGAGCAGTCTTAAATCGAAATTGTCTCATGCAGATATTGAAAAACAGATATTGTCACAGAGCATTTCACTCACCAGAGACTCAACAGAGTGACCATATTTTGTCTTATTACTACAACAAAAAAAACACAAGCAAACATTAGCTCCTTTTTACTGCCTATTTATCTCTGCTATCATTCTCAGACTCTCTCTTTTATTTATCTGCCTGTTTTTCCCAAAGCTGACTGCCAGCTCTGTGTTTTCAGTAAAAAAACTAAATGAATCATTGTTATAGCAGTGGTGTGCTGTGTTACTTTCAAAACTTCAACATTTCATCATCACACACACGAATACATGCACACACATGCGCATGCACCTAAGCACACACACACACACACACACACACACACAAACACATATGTATGCACACACACATACACACAAACAACAAGCAATGCTTGCAAATCCCTACAAAGAATTTGTGCAAATTCTTGTGTTCCCTGAGAGAAGTAAGTGTTTGCCGCAAGCACAGAAAGATATTTAAATAATACACAGCTCTTCTCCTCAGCCAGCAGGGAGAGAGGAGTGGAGTCCAAACAAGGTCAAGATAAGCTCTCTGGTTAAAGCCCATGTGAATAGGGATGCCCTCATTGTGGTTGTGAAAAGAGACAGAGAGAGGGATCCAATGAGAGTAGGATGACTAAAAGCCATCGTGCTGGCTGCTGGAGGCCAACTCTGGATGCTGATAGCAGATGGAAGTGACAGAGAGGGTTAGAAATGTCTGGTTGGATTTTTCTTCCTCAATCGTTTCTCTTTTATTGTTTGGTGTTAAAAACAGTTACTAGTCTCAAAGATCAACGCTTGGAGAAGTTTGTTTGCTGACAAATACACCCAATTTGCATAAATGGTGTGCTTTTAGAAAGAATATTATTCCTTCTAAAAGGAATAATATTCTTTTTTTTTATAATATAAACAGGCATACAACTATACTTCACATAACTATTTGGTTTCATGAAACAGCATAGCCTGTCAGTTGTAAAATATGATTCAAAGTGAAATAAATAAGATAACAATAGGCCTAAGTAATAATTTGTGATTGCATAGGTACCAGTTTAACATACAATTTAAATGTATTAACGTATTAAATTAGGCTTACATAGTCTGTGTTTGAAAGGGTAGCAAACTGCAAATAGTTAAACTGTAACTGGACAAAGCGTATGCTAAACGTAAATTTAACGCGTCGGGGGCAATAGACTTGAAACTGAAACTCATTGATCGAAAAGGTTGTCGTTCTTGTTTCGAAAGTGCTGGTTTATGTTTCAAAACATTGGATATCGCACACGTCAGTAACATTTAAGTCTCCGTTTAATAGGTCAACAGCTTTTAAGATGGTTTATTTTTGGAACCCACCCTCTCCACAGTATTCTCAAAATACTATTGGCCGAGCGTTGATCCATCATCGGTCGAAATGCAACGTCTCTCTACGATTGGCCAAATCAAATTTCAATCACAAAGATGGATAGACGCGATTGCCCGGGATGGGCCGTCACTCAATGCACCACTGTCCTCGGATTGGTTCGCAAGATTCGCGGGCGGACTCTTCCCACGGGCTCCCTCTCGTGAAGGCCCACGGAGAGCGGGTGTCGTCATGAGCGGTGGGTAGGAATTAAAACATCGCTGTTTATATTACTGATTGTACTTCGTTTAAAAACATTTCGTGTTGGTAATTCCAAATTGTTGTACGAGTTGTCAATGGTTGGACACGTGTGAAGTTGATTCCATATGTGTTGGGGTGTAAAAATCATAAAAACAAATGCACTTCCGGGGAGAAGAGCAGCTTTTTTCTTGCAACGTTATCTGAGTTTTGACGCGTTAGCATATGTGGCTAGCTAGCTGGTCACATATGCTAGCTTCTTAGCTCCGTAACGGGTTCCGATTATTTTAAAACTGTAATATAGGAGTTATGTCCCACGTGTTTTCTGCATTGCAACTGAATATATTGAGTCATGTTGCGCAGGTTAGCATTGCAGCTGAGTTAAAGGCAAGCTACTGAAGCTAGCTGCTAAGTGCAGCTTGGAGGGTTTTGTCAGAAATGTTGCTAGCTACTCCTGGCTGTTTTCAACATAGCATAGTAGCAGCAAACCAACTATGTGTTGTGATGGGCCGCCTCTCAACTTCCTAACCTGGAAACTTAACATTAACCTAAACAGTCATGTTTCTGTCATATAAACACACACACAGGGACCCACTCTGGGCGTTGTTTTTATTTTGCGAAAATGCAAATACATTTTTCTTTCAACCAAAAAGCTTCTGCCAGCTGTAGACGCATGCAGTCACAAATCTACCCGAAATATAACTACTGAACCGTCAGTTTCCGAGTACTGCTGTTCAGGTTGAGGGCAAGGTTTCAAGCGTATTGGCCTGATAGTGAAATCACTGCACTCACAACACAGCGACTGTATAGAGTAAGTAAAGGGTAAACTGGGTCGTGCAGCAGTTGCAAGCCATGCACATATACAGACGAGGTTAGTAATCTTTTTTAGAGAGACATTTTAATTTGTCCCTCTCTTGAAAACTTCAGGGGTTACTGAAGATCAGATCTTCCCTATCATTTGTGTTTGATCTTGAATACATGTCATTCGTGCTCAGTTTTAGATTTGTAATATTTCTTTAAGGCGTTAGTTATGTTACAGGAAGTGAACATGCCAGAAATGATGTTACGGCAACAATAAGAAGACAGTGTTGTTCAAACTATCCATACGCCTCCCCCAGTCATGAGCTTTGTAGGGAAAGTTGTTAGTATTAATAAATATGATGGATATGTAGTCAGTAACACTCTTACACACAGTACATTCAGTGGGATGTTTCCTAACACCAGTCTGATGCAGCTTACACTGAATCAGAGCTGAGCTGGGTGTTTCCTGGGCTCGGTCTAACCTTGCCTTGTGATTGGCTCTCAGGTCTAACCTTGCCTTGTGATTGGTTCCGTGCAGAGCTACAGGACAGTATGGCCGCCACTGTTGCTGTGAACCCCAGCGAGTATCTCCAGCCCTCTGCCACCTCCTCACAAGTGAGTCACCCTCGTACATTCATGTGTTCATTTCTCCACACACTCGTGGGTTAATGATGGTATATTCTTGTGTTAATCTCCACACACACGTGCGTTGATGCTGGTATATTCATGTGTTCATCTCGCCACACACTTGTGGGTTAATGGTGGTATATTCATGTGTTAATCTCTCCACACACTCCTGGGTTAATGCTGGTATATTCATGTGTTCATCTCTCCACACACTTGTGGGTTAATGCTGGTATATTCATGTGTTCATCTCTTAACACTCGTGGGTTAATGCTGGTATATTCATGTTCATATATCCACAAACTAGTGGTTGAATGCTGGTATATTCATGTTCATATTTCCACACACTAGTGGGTTAATGCTGGTATATTCATGTTCATCCCCCCAGGCAGGGCTTGAACACCACATGAATTAGCATTCTTCTCTGAAATCGCTGCAGTATTTAGGTTCATTTAAAAATGCTCTCATCATTCACCTCACAACAGCCTGCTCCTGTTAACTGTCAATATTTACACTTGTTATAACACAGGTGTGAGTGTGTGTGTTTGTTCATAATTTGACTAATTGTAACTGTAGCCATGTCTGTTATTTGTTTCATATTGCGTTGTATCTCATGTTGTGTCTTTTGTCAGGACCCCCTCGAAAACAAGATGGTACATCTCAAGGGGTTTTATCCTGAAAATAAAACTTACATGATGAAAACTTACATTCTGAGCTCACCTTACTTCCCTATGTAGTCTATTTGCATGTAGAACCGGATATGAGCAAAGATAAAATGTAGATGGAATGATATTCGATTTGATTGTGTGTGAGTAAACGCGCAAGCCAGTGTGTGCCATTTTAATTTCAGTGTCTTAAAACATACTTGTGAATCAACTTTATTATAATCTATCCATTTACTGCCTGTCTTTCTGTCAGTCTGGCTACTAGTCTGCTTCTCTGTCTACTTGCCTACCCGTCTGCTTGTCTGTCTACCTGTCTGTCTGTTTTTGAACCCAATTGTTTAAGTCTGTAAGTCGGTGGGTAGTTGTAGGAAACTACTGCTTCAGATATTTCTGTGTGTGTGACGTCTGACCTCCCCCTGTCTCCCCAGGACTCCCAGCCATCCCCCCTGGCCCTGCTGGCCGCCACCTGCAGTAAGATCGGCCCCCCTGCCGCCCAGGCCCCCGTCTCCGCGCCCCCCACCCAGCCTCAGCCCCGCAGGCTCCTCCCCATCAAGCCCGCCCCCATCGCGCCCGCGCCGCCCAAAAACCTGGGCTTCCTTTCGGCCAAGGGGAACATGATCCAGCTGCCTGCGGGCCTGGGCTCGGCCGGTGCAGGCAGCCCCATCATGCTGACCATCCAGAGCCCCGCCTCCCGCTCCAACACGCCGGCCCCCACAGCCAACATCCAGTACCAGGTGATGCCCCAGACCATGCATGGGACCCAGACCATCCAGGTGATGCAGCAGGGAGGGCAGGGCACACAGACCATCCAGGTCATGCCCCAGGGAGGGCAGGGCACCCAGACCATCCAGGTCATGCCCCAGGGAGGGCAGCTCCAGCTCATCCCCGGCACCAACCAGGCCATCTTCACCACGCCCATGACCATGCAGGGCCCGGCGCTCGCCACCTCTGCTGTCACACCGCAGAAGGCACTGGCCATCAAGCCGTCCCCTCGGGGGCGTAAGGCCAACAACGCGGCCGGGCTGGTCCAGCTCCACGGCGGCCTCACACTGCCCCTCAGTGTCGCCACCGGGGAGATGGGCGGCACCCAGATCGTCACGGAAACGGCGGCAGTGGCATCGTCTACGCCGGTGAAGGGGAGACGGGGGAGGAAGAAGAAGGTGGTCCTCAGCAGCCAGCCTCCCGCCCTTCCTCCCCCACAGTGCGCCTCCCCTCCACCGGAGCAGCTGGAGACCATCCTGATAGAAGCCACCGACAACATCATCCAGGTGAGCTGTGGGAGCACCGCTCCCTAACTACAAGTCACATTAAGATGTACACATTTAGATAAGTAGTGGAAGAACGACAAAAAATATAGATACAGAAAAGATAACTATAAACACAATATGATGAGTCGCAATGTAAATGTACACCTACATATAGTGTGCTCCTCTCTCACGTTGAATTAACTTCCTGGTTCCTCCTGGCTGTCCGCAGGCCGGTAACAACCTGCTCATCGTGCAGAGCCCTGGGCAGCCGGCCATGGTGCAGCAGGTCCAGCTGGTCCAGCCCAAACAGGAGACCCAGATGGTCCAGATCCCCCAACAGGCCCTGAAGGTGGTCCAGGCCGCATCTGCCACGCTCCCCCAGATCCCTCAGAGGCAGACACAGGTGTCACCCACAGAACCTCAAACACAGGTAACCCACTTTATACTGGTAACCCCTTGTTAATACAGGTAACCCTCTTTATACAGGTAACCCCTCGTTAATACAGGTAACCCTCTTTAATACAATTAACTCTCTAATACAGGTAACCCTCTGTAATAAAGATAACCCTGATGCCCTTTCCCAGTTATAATCAAATCCCCCCCCCCCCCCTCAGTTCCTGATCAAGACGCCATCGGGAGAGTGGCAGGCGGTGCAGATCCAGGAGGCGATCTCCACGGCAACCACGCCCACCACCACGGTACCCAGCATGACCGTCGCCACCTCTTGCACCTCGTCTCCAGTGGGCGCCAAGAGGCAGCTGGGCGGAGCCCGCAAGGAGCGGACACTGGCCAAGATTGCCCCGGCCGGGGGGATGATCAGCCTGAACAATGCACAGCTCTCCCAGGCCCCCCAGGCCGTCCAGACCATCAGCATCAACGGCGTGCAGGTGCAAGGCGTGCCCGTCACCATCACCAATGCCGGCGGTGAGTGCTGAGCCGTGTCCCGATTCCTTCCCTACGCCTCTGACTGCGCACTCCCCATCTGTTTGGCGTGCTCACGCATAGTGTAGGGTGTACCGACTCCAGACCCTGCAGAGCGCATGCGGATGCTAGCCCAGTATCCCACAATGCAGTTTGATTTTTGTTTGAAAAAATTTCGCCAAAGTGATGAGCATAAATGTAATGATATCGTACAAAAAAGGACTGTGTAATTTCTTTGTCACCTCTTTTATATACTTTTGCGATTTCTGTACCTCATGCTCTCTCTCCGTCCTGCCTCCCCTCCAGGCCAGCAGCACCTGACGGTGCAGACCCTGCAGGGTGGGGGTCTGCAGCTGGCCGGGTCTCAGGGTCAGTCCACGGTGCAGGTGGACCAGACCCTCACCCTGGAGCTGCCCGCCCAGCCGGGGGAGAAGAAGAGACGCATGGCGTGCACCTGCCCCAACTGCAAGGATGCTGACAAGAGGCAAGTGGGGTGCTGGGGTTAGGATCCGCCGTCAGGGTCGGGGACGGCTTTTGTGTGAGTTAATTTGATTTCATAGTAAAAGCGCAGATGGCCTTACTCCACAGCGGCATGTCATGTGCTTTATCCTGATTTCCTAGTAAAAGTGTATGTGTCCATACATCGTGTGTCATGGGTGTGTGTTGAGCGGCTGTCAAAGTAAAAGCCTGTGTGTTGAGCAGATTTCAAAGTAAAAGCGTATCGTGTCCTTGACCCCATGGCTGTGTGTCCCCCCTCAGGCCAGCAGAGGTGGGCAAGAGGAAGCACATCTGCCACTTCCCCGGCTGTGTGAAGACGTTCAGGAAGACGTCTCTGCTCAGGGCTCACGTGCGCCTGCACACCGGGGAGCGGCCGTTCGTCTGTAACTGGGTCTTCTGTGGAAAGAGGTTCACACGCAGCGACGAGCTTCAGAGACACGCACGCACACACACAGGTGACTTCATTATCATTCATAATCTAGCCATATAACAATACATTACGGTACACCTGATCCTAATGTAGAATATATACCGTATATATTCCTTATTTTGATCAGGTGTGTAATGTATTGTTATATATCATATATTCTATATTATGATCAGATGTGTAAGGTTATATACTGTAAATATGTATTATAAGGTACTGTAATATATATTCTATAATACGAACAGTTGTGTAATGTTGTGTACCACATGTATTCTATATTGTAATGTGTTCTAAATCCCTCTGCAGGAGACAAGCGGTTTGAGTGCAACCAGTGCCAGAAGCGCTTCATGAGGAGCGACCATCTCACCAAGCATTATAAAACTCACATCAACACCAAGAACCTGTGAACAGTCACTCCCCCTCCCATCGCTGCTGTGAGTTGAGGAGGTGGAGGCGACGGGGGAAGGGGGGGGGGGGGGTTTCAGGACTACACAAACTCTGTTTCAATGCCCCATGGTGGGAAAACCTCTGAGGTGGAGACTCTGCCTTCTACCTCTCCAGACTGCTGGTGGTGTACATAGAGTGGTGTACATGCAGACCTCCTCGGCCCCCAGACTGGTCCTCCTACTCCCCAAGGCCTATTCAGTGGGCCCAGCGCATAGTCAACCACGGACAGACAGACAGACACTCTGACATCAGCTGGGGGGGGGATTGGCCAGGACAGACACGGTCATCCATGCTTATTGGGGTAGGGGGGGGAAAGAGTAAAAGATCGACAAACCAAACATAATCAATCAAAA
>JAOPJO010000111.1:5330583-5354740 GCA_027123675.1 Molva macrophthalma
GTGTGTGTGTGTGTGTGTGTGTGTGTGTGTGTGTGTGTGTGTGTGTGTGTGTGTGTGTGTGTGTGTGTGTGTACCAGGTCTTGTGGGTCTCTCTCTCTCCTACTCCCTCTCCATCACCGGCCTGCTGTCAGGGCTGATCTTCAGCTTCACCCAGACAGAGATGCAGATGGTGAGCGTGGAGCGGACAGAGGAGTACTCCACCTGCCTGCCCACCGAACCCCAGGACCACAACCCCCAGGTCTGTCTAACACCATTACCACCACAACCATCACCATCACCAACATGAACACCAACACCACCATGACCACCATCACCACCAGTACCACCACCATCACTACCACTTCTACCACCATCACTGTCACCACAACTATCACCATCACCACCGCTTCCACCACCAGAAATCCTCATAGTGTGTGTTCTGGTCCAGGTCCCAGCGTCGTGGCCAGAGCGTGGGCAGCTGGAGTTCAACGGGGCGGTGTTGTGCTACAGGGAGGGCCTAACCAACGCCCTGGACGGGGTCACACTGCTGGTGCACCCTGGGGAGAAGGTGGGCGTCGTGGGGCGCACCGGCTCCGGCAAGTCCAGCCTGTTCCTGGCCGTGTTCCGCCTGGTGGAGCTGAACCAGGGAACCATCCTGCTGGACGGCCTGGACATCAGCACCCTGGGCCTGGCCCAACTCAGGTAGCTGATGGGGTCTGCTGGTGCTGGGCTATGATAGGATAGGTTAGGCTAGCCTACCAGAGTCCATGCAAGGCTAGGTTATGATAAGCTACGATAGGGTAGGTAGGGTATGCTATAATAGGCCATATAATGCTAGGAGGGGCTAGTGTATACTAGGCTAGCATAGGTAAGGCTAGGCTACACTAGGCTATGCAATGCTAGGCTTTGATAGGCTACAATAAGATAGGGTAGGGCATGCTTTAATAGGCTATATTATGCTAGGATGGGCTAGCGTATGCTAGGTTAGGATAGTTTAGGCTATGATAGACTTTTCTGTCATAGGCTATGCTGGAGTAGGCTATAGTTAGCCAGGCTAGGTTATGATTAGGCTATACTTTAATATGCTATACTTTGCTATGCTAGGACTGGCTATGCTATGCCAGGCTATACTATGCTAGGGTATGCTGGTATGCTACAATAGGTACACTATGCTAGGCTTGTACAGGCTATGCTGTTGTAGGCTAGGCTATAGTAAATTATGCAAGGCTAGGACAGGCTATGCTAGGCTAGGCAATGCTATGCTTGGGTATGCTGCAATAGGCTTTGGTGCACTAGGCTAGGCTAGGCCAGGCTAATCTATGCTAGGGTAGGCAAGGCTGTTCTGTGCTAGGCCAGGCTACTCTATGCTAGGCTAAGCCAGGCTGTACTTTGCTAGGCTAGGCCAGACTACATTATGCTACTCTAGGACAGGCTGAACTGTGCTAGGCTAGGACAGGGTAGGCCAGGCTAGACTGCCCTAGGCTAGGCTTAATGTTGTATGTGCTGGTTGCGCCCCCTGCAGGTCCAGGCTGGCCATCATCCCCCAGGACCCCTTCCTGTTCAGCGGGAGTGTGAGGGAGAACCTGGACCCCTGCGGACGCCATCCCGACCGCAGCCTGCTGGCCGCCCTGAGACACTGTCACCTGGAGAAGCTTGTGTCCAGGATGGGTGAGGGGGCACTCCTTCAGACAGCACCATAGAACTACCCCATAGATAGAAGGATAGTGTCGTGGAAGTATACTAGTGTTTATTAGAGTGTTGTTGTTATGAGGGCAGGATAGGGTTTTGGACTCCCAGCTGAGATGTTCTGGGTTCAGACCCCCATTATCCAGAGTCTAGCTGTAGGCTTCCTAGAGGAAGCTGCCCCCCAATCTCCAGACCATCGGCTAGTGTCTGATGGAGATGTGCCGGTCATTGTTTACAGTCCGATTAGCAACTTGATTGGGTAGACGACGTCTACAAGTGGATGGTTTCATAAGTAGCCCACTTACGCTCTTATAGACATGCATATATATATATGTGTGTATATGTGTATATATATATATAGATATAGATATAGAAATATATGTATATGTGTGTGTGTCTATTTATGTGTATATGTGTGTGTTCCAGGCGGTCTGGATGCGGAGGTGGGGGACCGGGGAAGCTGTCTGTCCCTGGGCCAGAGGCAGCTGCTCTGTCTGGCCAGAGCTCTGCTGACCCAGGCCAACGTAAGACCTGACCTCCTGGTGTCACCACACAGCTCCATACCAAAGACATGAACCATGCTAAGTGTCACCATGCCCATGTTCTCCCATGTTCCTCTGTGTTCTCCCATGTTCCTCTGTGTTCTCCCATGTTCCTCTGTGTTCTCCCATGTTCCTCTGTGTTCTCCCATGTTCTTCTATGATCTCCCATGTTCTTGTGTGTTCTCCCATGTTCTCCTGTTTTCTCCCATGTTCTACTTTGTTCTCCCATGTTCTACTTTGTTCTCCCATGTTCTTCTTTCTTCAGCTCTGTGTATTGAGCTGGTTTTGTAGGTTGTTTGTAGTTGTTGTAACCTAGTTCTGGCCTGCAGGTTCTGTGGAAAGACCTGGCTTTGTTCTGTAGGTTCTGGTTCTGTAGGTTTTGTGCACACACCTTGTTCTCTTTCTGTAGGTTCTGGTTCTGTAGGTTCGGTGTATACACCTGATTCTGGTTCTGTGTATTGACCTGATGGGTTCTATTGGTTCTGCAGGTTCTATGTACTGACCTGGTGTGTTGTATTGGTTCTGGTTCTGCAGGTTCTGTGTATAGACGAGGCCACGGCCAGCGTAGACCAGCAGACAGACACACTGCTGCAGGAGACCATCAGAGACAAGTTCAGAGACAAGACAGTCTTGACCATCGCACACAGGTAGGGCTATACATACATGGTTACTACTGTATACAGTATTCACAGGTAGGGGTGGTTTCATACTGTATACATTATACACAGGTAGGCGTGGCTTCATACTGTATACATTATACACAGGTAGGGCTGTACATACATGGTTTAATACTGTATACATTATACACAGGTAGGAGTGGTTTCATACTGTCTACATTATAAACAGGTATAATGACCAGTTTGACAATTTAATAAATGTAAGATAAAGAGCAGTCTGCAGTCCTAATCGCAATCATCATGTAATACATGTATCAGAACTCACTGTCTAACCCCTACCTGCTTAAGTACATGTATCTGAACTCACTATCTAACCCCTACCTGCTCCATAATGACATGTATCTGAACTCACTGTCTAACCCCTACCTGCTCCTTATTGCTCTGTATTTGAACTCAGTGTGCATCACTTTGGATAAAAGTGTGCTAAACGACTAAATTGTTCTAGACGATAGTGAAGCCTGGAGCCGTATGTTTAGCTTTCTAAAGGAAACACAGCCTACTAGTGGCAAATAACAGTAACTTCAACAACATCAGAATCAGCTGCACCTTTCTTTTGTCTAATTAAGTGTATGGCAAAAATGTGTGTGTGTGTGTGTGTGAGAGCAAACACACATGCACACCATTGTATCATGGTTGAACTTTAATAAAGGAGTTTCTGACATCTATAAATAGCCAAGCACCATCTTGTCTTGTTCAGGCTCGCGTTAGCTCAGTTTCCTTCAAGCTCAATATGGCGTTCTGTGTCCTCAACCCAGGATCAACACCATCATGGACTCAGACCGCGTGCTGGTGATGCATGCTGGGAAGGTGGTGGAGTTTGATGCCCCGGCTGCCTTACTCCAGAACGACCAGTCTCTTTTCAGCAGGCTGGTTGGGGGGGCAGAGGACTGAGGAAGAGGAGGTGGACCCACTGAATGACATCGTTATCTGAAACGTCACGGCGTCTGTGGGCCTCCTGTGGTCCAATCATCTTCTGGCAGGCCAGCTGAGCCAGCCGATCACGCACATTCACACACAAACTCCTCCCCCCTCCCCTCAGATTGCAGGTTTGATTCCTCAGCTTCTCCTGGTTCCAAACAGTGTGCACAAGAAGCAGAAGACAGAACAACACTGAAGAACATGAAGCAAACACAATGAAAATCACAGAGAGACTCCGACCTGTCACCTCTAACCCCTACACCTGAACGCTTCCTAAAAGAGATGTAGGTGGCCTGGCTGGGACATTCCACTGCGGTGGCACTGTGTGGTATCGGTGCAACGCCTCAACACTAACAGACAACACTAACAGGCAAGCCTCTCTAGAAAGGATTGGCTGGCATCTTGCAGCGTTTAGCTTCGCCCAGAAGAAGCCTGTGTACTTCACTGGCAACTCTTGTTTCCATTATACAGGCCGACAGTCGGCCGTTCAAACAGTCTGGGCTATGGTTTTGAACAATATGTTCAAACGCAACTTCAAATGAATGACTTGCTTTGTCAAATACTGTAGATCTGGAATATAGATAGAGATGTATATCTATAAGATAAACGGATTGTTGTTTCAGACACACAGGGTCTACTGTATTGAGCAATAAACCTTCCAGAAAGTACATAGCTAGCTTTGTAACAGCCTCAACTTTTGTTGGAAACAAACTATTTTCAACCAACTATTAAAACAGATTTGAGCTCATAAGAAGTGTGTGCGTCCAGTATCTCTGTCGACTCTGTGACATTTGTGTTCATGATTTACACAATGATTTGCGATGACGATCCTGACCAATCTTCTACTGCATGACAGAACCAGTTAGAACCAGAAAGAAACAGATAGAACCAGAGAGAACTGATCAGACGTAGACGGAACCGGTTACAACCAGACACAAAAGGTTACAACCAGACAGAAACGGAGAGAACCAGAGCGAACCGATCAGATCCAGACAGAACCAAACAGAACCGGTTAGAACAAGACACAAAAGGTTACGACCAGACACAACCGGGTACAACAAGATGGAACCTGTTAGAACCCAACACAAAAGGTTACAACCAGACAACTGGTAAAGACCAGGCAGAACCTCATGCTGTGGTCTTCAAAGGCTTAGAACCAGCCGCTTCCACAGCCAAACTTAGTGTGTTCATATTTGAAGAGGTATATGAGAATAACTAATAATGTAGCAGATTGTCCAACATGGCCGCCTTCCAAGCTCAGACCAGATCTCCAGCGAGCGGTGGAGGTGTCATGCTATATACCTGGTTACTTTCTATGTACTACTGGTTCTCTGTGTGCTTTCACACATTCTCCAGCCAGGTGACTCACCTAGGACTGAATGGCTGCCACACCCCTGGAACATATAAGCATTTATTCACGTGTGCTTCCATGTGCACGCCCTGATACGAGGTGTGCCTGGTGGTGCTGTTGATGTTTTGTTTTCTCCATGATGGCGTTGTTTACTGAAAAGTGTGATTTTAGCTTTGTGGAACCTGCAGAATTCTTTGTGGGACATCTTTGTGGGTGTAGAAGTGTGTGTTTGTTAATGTGTTGCGTGCCCCAACAGTAGGTGTGTGAGGGTGTGGGTGGGTGTGTGTGTGTGTGTGGGTGTGGTGTGTTCTATACTTGTGAGAAAGTGACTAAGGCTGTGGTTGCATGAATATGTGTTGCTAACGTCAACAGCTGGATCTGTGAGTATGCTTACGTGTGTGTTATGGGTGTGGCCACCAATGGGGGCGGGTGTTTGTGTATACGGTTGGGAACAGGCGGGATTTATGAGGCCAAACCAGTTTTTCTTCTTCAGCTCTGACAGTGGAGTTATGTGGGACTGCTGTCAGTGTGCAGATCACTATGGGAAGCACGGAGACGTAGGTGCATACCTGACCAGCATCCTACCAGCCTCCTACCAACATCCGACCCGCCGGGAAGACCCCACGCCTCAGGTGAGAGTACGACCTCTTTCCCTCACAGTGTGTGTGCGTGGGTTTACAGTGTAGGTATGTCTGATGGACTTTAAGCTTTATTGCCAGAACATGATGTCATCATGGTGGTAGTATCGGTTGAGCGTGGAGTTTTATGATACTATTGAACTACATACTATAATACTCTCCAATGTTCTGAGCTATTATTATAATATGTAATATAATACTCCTATACTCCTATACTCCTAATATTATTATAATACTAATATAATAATGCTGAATTCTATGCTCTGAACTAGAATTTGAATTATAATAGTATTATAATACATACTATAATGCTCCTAAACACTACAATATTCCGAACTATGAATATGATACGTAATACAACACTTAAATATGATGCTATTATTATATTACAAACTAGTATTAAACTTATAATAGCATTATAATACATACTATAATACTGCTGGGGGCTGCTAAATGTAAACAACACTGGTCATAACTAACTGGTGTTTGCTATAACTCTGCTGTTGGCTCTTGTGTCAACAATAACTCTGGTGTTAGCTATAACTCACATGAATGTAGTGCTCCCAGTAAAGGAAAACTAAGATGTTAGATCTGTAAAGAACACTGTGCTTTGTTAAACAACAATATATTGTGTACATATTATGCATATGTGGGCGGCTACAGTTCAGGCTGTTCGTCATGGAAAACACACAAATAGAGTTACTGAAGCTGTGAAAAAAACGACTTAAACTCACCTGTCAGCATATGTGTTGAAGAAAATTACTAAATATCCTTGCATTACCTGTGTAATCGTTTGTGGTTGTAGTGTTTTGGTCCGTGAATATTAAAACAGAATTGAGCTTTCATACATTTACTACATTGGCATTAAGTCATAAGAAAAGAGAGTGCACAGAGTGCAGAATAGCCATTGGAAATGGAAATGCAACGTTAGTAATACTACTAATAATACTAGTGCTACCAGTGAAACCAACTCCTGAGGCTGTTTACCAGTCAAGTCCTGTCTGTTTTCCAGTCACTCTCGATTTAAGACAGGGTGCGCCGGTACCTACCTAACCCTACCCCAGGAATGAGAGGGTGGGGTCCAGTCCTGGTTAGACCTGTTTCCGGGTAGTTACCTGGAACTCCTTCAGAATGCTTCTGATATCTCACAACAGTGTCCAGTACTTGTTGTTCAGTATTTGTGTCAATAATCTATTGAACCTCTACTCAATAGTTAATAATTATAATTAAATAATTATAACATGTGCTATATTTACTTCTAGTACCTCTAGCTCTTCAATGCTCATTTGTCTTGTGCTAGCTGCACACTGAATGTTTGGCCTTTGCCTCCTGCAGGTTGAATGCAGATGGATTCATCCCCACCACAGTAGCAGAAGACAGAGATCATGGTATGAAAGCCTAACAGGGTGTCATGGTGTCAAGATCTGCTTTTAAATATGCTCGCCCAGGTCCTCTGGCCTCCTCATCGCTCCTCAAGTGAGCTGTCACCTGAGACCTGCAGGGAGGCAGCGTTTGATGTCTACAGTCCGCACCTCTGGAACAGTCTGCCAGAGGAACTAAGGGCATCACAATCTGTCAATATTTGTAACTTTCTTAAATAATAAAACGTCACTTTTTAATGTAGCTTTCTTTTAACAATGTATCTGTGATTTCTCATATTTTAGTTTCCTTTTTGTGTTATTTCTCTTGTATTGATGTAAAAAGCACTCTATGAATAATGTTTGATTGATTGTTGGAATGATGGAGTTCCTGGTCAGCTTTAAATGGATGGTGTTTTTAAATCACATGTTGTTCTGTTCCCAAGCCAACTCATCGGAGAGGGAGGAGTATGTCAGAGGGCCTCACCCTGGAGGAGTCCGAAGGTGGGGGACTGGTCATCTCAAGCATCGGCGTTGCGTCCTCCTCCAATCAGGGGCTCCACGAAGGTAGTAACACTACGTTATCACCTCTTGACGTCATTTCAGATGTTTTAAGAAATATGTATGTTTATATATATGTTTATGTTTGTAGTATTCTTCATGCATATATGCACTATAAGAGACCTTGAAAACCCAAAACAACCTTTTGTGACCACATGATGTTTGCATTGCAGGGGATGAAATTGTGGGTGCAGCGATTCATTTCGATGAACTGTCCAAAGACGAGGTTTTGAAAGTACTGAAGCTGATGGAACCATTTAACAACAACATGCAAGTCCTGACCAAGAACAACATGAGCAAGAGCCTCGGCAACCTGGATACAGTCTCCAAGGGCCCAGGAGCGGTTAGTCCAATCAACCACGTGATAAAGTGACCTGTTAAAGGATTTATGGTCAACCACTGCCACTAAATCATTTCAAATATATGTATGGTCACATGAGAGCGTAAACCAATAAATTCAACAGGCTGTGTCTATCTGTTCAAGATGCTGAAGGACTCCTATAGCCGACTCTACAATGCAAAGATCAAGAGGTTCATGAGGGATGGCCATGGCGCTGTGGGCGGTTCCAGTGATGGAATGCTACACGCTCAAGGAAGCAGACCGGAGTTATCCAATTTAAGCCTTAAAAGTGACAGTGGAATTCCTCGGCTTGGCGTTGACTTTGGATTACTTAAAACAAAGACTTCCAGAATGGGCATACCTGCAGCAGATGGGAACCTCAATTTGAAATCAGAATCAGAGCTAAACTTGCAACACTCCAATGGCAGTCTTCCTGGTTTGGAAATATATCCGACCAAGGGGAAGATCATTGACCCAACCTTTGACAGCAATGCACCAAAAATAGAAATTGAAGGAACTGAAAAAACATTCAAAATGCCCAGATTTACAATTCTAGACCTGGGTCTTAATGGAGCCATAACTGGCCCAGAAGGTGCGGTCCAGACAGATATAAATGTCCCAGAAATCTCTTCAGGTGCTATTCATGTCAGACCTTCCAAGAAACTTAGAAACCCTGTCCTAAATGTGGACAATCCTAACATGGGTTTACATAACTTTGAGTTACCTACAGTGACAAGGTCCACGGTAGACCTGAAAATGCCTGATTTAGATGTTGATTCACCTTCTGGAAAATGTAACATGCCTTCGTTTGGGCTGCCCGGCAAAAGACCAGATCTCAATATTGATGCTGACCTCAAATCACCTGACTTAAGTCTCAAAACTGTTGATACTCCAGGGCTTGACATCAACACCGGCCTGAAGAAACCAAAGTTCAAGATTCCCAACTTTGGTCTATCTAGCCCCGAAGGACCAGATGGCGGTTATAGTGGAAATCTACAGGGGCCAGATATCAGCTTGGGAAAGATTAAAGCTGGATTTGTGGAACCAGACATTGACCTTAATTTAGCGTCAACTAAACTCAAGCAACCCAGTATGGATATTGGTACCCCTTCTGGAAATTTCAAAATGCCCAGTTTTGGAATGTCTGGATCAAAAGTAGAAGGTCCTGACTATGAGTTGCCTAATGACAATCTCCCCAAGCTAAATGTTAACACTGATATGGAGATGAAAATGCCCTCAGCAAAATTAAGTGCTCCCTCTGCTAAGGTCAAAAAACCCAAATTTAAATTATTTGGTACATTACCAAAAAAAAGAGATGTGGATATAAATGCAAGTGCAAAATCTCCAAAGATTCAGGGGCTAGAATTTTCTGGCATTGACACACCAACCATGGATCTCAAAGCTCCTAATCTAGACCTGCATGCTCCAGACGTGAACGCTGATTTACCCAAAGGGAAATTCAAAATGCCCACACTGAAAATGCCTCATTATGACTTGAATCCTCCTGACCTGAACATCAATACACCAACATTTAAATCACCAGACCTGAGTCTCAATGGTCCCAACATAAAGGCCCCTGCTATGGATTTACCAAACATGGATCTTAAAGCCCCAAAAGTAGATTTTAACACTGGTTCATCCAAAGGAATGTTTGATATGCCAGAATTTAAGATGCCAAATCTCCCAAACCTAAAAAGACCAGACATTGATGGCAACATAGATGGTCCAGATCTAGATGTGAATATACCAAATGTCAACCTCAAGGGTCCCAAAGCTGGGTTAGAAATACCAGATGCTGATTTTGACAGCCCGTCATTTAAATTTAAGAAGCCAAATTTGAAAATGCCTGATTTCGGTCTTTCAGCACCAAAGTTAGATGGTCCTGACTTTAACTTCAAATCCCCTGATTTCAATGTTTCAGGTCCTAAACTTGGTGGTGGAATAAATACACCAGACCTCAACATGCCCAAAGTCGATCTCAAAAGCCCAAACATGGACCTCAGTGGCCCTAACATTGACATGAATGCTCCTTCAGGGAAATTCAAAATGCCCAAGTTTGATCTCTCAGGCACACT
Organism: Molva macrophthalma; assembly: GCA_027123675.1. Lineage (NCBI taxonomy): Eukaryota > Metazoa > Chordata > Actinopteri > Gadiformes > Lotidae > Molva > Molva macrophthalma. Next base: position 5,340,709 of record JAOPJO010000111.1, read on the forward strand.
GCCAAAAAGGGGAATTGAGGCCCCAAACTTGGACTTGCCAAAATTGGATCTTAAAGCTCCTAAATTTGATGTGAATTCGCCAGATGTGAACATTGGTTCACCCAAAGCAAAGTTTAAGATGCCTAAGTTTCAGATGCCCAAATTGAACCTCCCAAACCTTAAAGGACGAGATGTTGATGGCAAGATAGATGGTCCAGATCTAGATTTGAATATGCCAAATGTCAACCTCAAAGGTCCTAAAGCTGGATTAGAAATGCCAGATGCAGATTTTGACAGCCCGTCATTTAAATTAAAAAATCCAAATTTGAAAATGCCTGATTTTGGACTTTCAGCACCAAAATTAGGTGGTCCTGACTTTGACTTAAAGTCCCCTGATTTCAATGTCTCTGGTCCTAAACTTGGTGGTGGAATAAATCCACCAGACCTCAATATGCCCAAAGTGGATTTCAAAAGCCCCAACATGGACCTCAGTGCCCCTAACATTGATATGAATGCTCCTTCAGGGAAATTCAAAATGCCCAAGTTTGATCTCTCTGGCACCCTGCCAAAAGGAGGAATTGAGGCCCCAAACTTGGACTTGCCAAAAATGGATCTGAAAGCTCCTAAAGTGGATATGAATACTCCAGATGTGAACATTGGTTCACCCAAAGCAAAGTTTAAGATGCCCAAGTTGAAGATGCCAAAATTTGGCTCACCCAAAGTTAAAGGACCTCGCATTGATGGAAAAATAGGTGGTTCAGATCTAGATATGAATATGCCAAATGTCAACCTTAAGGGTCCCAAGGCTGGATTGGAAATGCCAGATGCAGATTTTGACAGCCCATCATTTAAATTTAAAAAGCCAAATTTGAAAATGCCTGATTTGGGATTTTCAGCACCAAAGTTAGGTAGTCCTGACTTTGACTTAAAGTCCCCTGATTTCAATGTCTCTGGTCCTAAACTTGGCGGTGGAATAAATCCACCAGACCTCGATATGCCTAAAGTCGATCTTAAAAGCCCCAACATGGACCTCAGTGCCCCCAACATTGACATGAATGCTCCTTCAGGGAGATTCAAAATGCCCAAGTTAGATCTCTCTGGCACCCTGCCAAAAGGGGGAATTGAGGGCCCGAACTTGGACTTGCCAAAATTGGATCTTAAAGCTCCTAAATTGGATGTGAATACTCCAGATTTAAACATTGGTTCACCCAAAGCAAAGTTTAAGATGCCCCACTTGAAGATGCCCAAATTTGGATTGCCCAACGTTAAAGGACCTGACATTGACGGCAACATAGGTGGTCCAGATCTAGATTTGAATATGCCAAATGTCAACCTCAAGGGTCCTACAGCTGGATTGGAAATGCCGGATGCGGATTTTGATAGCCCGTCTTTTAAATTTAAAAAGCCAAATATGAAAATGCCAGACTTTGGACTTTCAGCACCAAAATTAGGTGGTCCTGACTTTGACCTCAAGTCCCCTGATTTTAATGTATCTGGTCCTGAACTTGGTGGTGGAATAAATCCCCCAGACCTCAATATGCCCAACTTTGATCTCAAAAGCCCCAACATGGACCTCAGTGCCCCAAACTTGGACTTGCCAAAATTGGATCTTAAAGCTCCTAAATTGGATATGAATACTCCAGATGTGAACATTGGTTCACCCAAAGCAAAGTTTAAGATGCCCAAGGTGAAGATGCCAAAATTTAACCTCCCAAACCTAAAAGGACCACAAGTTGGTGGCAACATAGATGGTCCAGATCTAGATATGAATATGCCAAATGTCAACCTCAAAGGTCCCAAAGCTGGATTAGAAATGCCCAATGCGGATTTTGACAGCCCGTCATTTAAATTAAAAAAACCTAATTTGAAAATGCCTGATTTTGGACTTTCAGCTCCAAAGTTAGGTGATGCTGACTTTGACTTTAAGTCACCTGATTTCAATGTCTCTGGTCCTAAACTTGGCGGTGGAATAAATCCACCAGACCTCAATATGCCCAAGGTGGATCTCAAAAGCCCCAACATGGACCTCAGTGCCCCTAACATTGATATGAATGCTCCTTCAGGGAAATTCAAAATGCCCAAGTTTGATCTCTCAGGTACATTGCCAGAAGGGGGAATTGAGGCCCCGAAATTGGACTTACCAAAAATGGATCTTAAAGCTCCTAAATTGAATGTGAATTCTCCAGATGTGAGGATTGGTTCACCCAAAACAAAGTTAAAGATGCCCCACTTGAAAATGCCCAAAATTGGCTTACCCAACATTAACGGACCTGACATTGATGGCAACATAAATGGTCCAGATGTAGATTTCAACATACCAACAGCAAACATTAAAGGTCCAAAAGCTGGAGTTCAAATACCAAATGCTGATTTTGATGGCAAATTTAAAAAGCCTAATTTGAGTCTTTCTGGACCAAAGTTGGGTGCCCCAAGTCTTGATATGTCGTCACCAAGACGACCAAATGTGTCAGTAGACACTCCAGAGGGGAAGTTCAAAATGCCAGACATAGGTTTCTCTCGACCCAAAGCAACAGCACCAGACATGGACCTCTCTGCTTCTAAATGGAAAGGCCCCAGTCTGAAAGGCCCAAATGTTGAAATCAATGCTCCAACTGGTCGGTTGAAAACACCTCAAAGGTCGAACCTTGGTCTTTCTGGTTCACTACCAAAAGGGGAAATGAACCCACCTAAATTTAACCTAAATGCCCCTCAAATAGGCATTGGGTCTCCAAGGAACATCAAAATGCCAAAAGCAGGAATCCAAGGTGGATATATTGATGTAAAGAGACCCTCAAGAAATATCCAGGCTCCTCAACGTGACCTTGAGTTCCCTGATAAAAGATTTAAACTGCCTCAGTTTGGGAGCCCAAACCTTCAGGCTGGATCTAATATTGACTTTGATGCAGAACATCGATCACCAAACCTGCCAAGGCTTAGTGCTCCAATTGTAGACCTCAACAGAATGAGGCCCAATATCCAAAGCCCTCAGTTCAACATGAGAGCTCCAGAGCTTGACATCGATACTCCTGCACTGCATTATAACCAGCCCTCTTATAAAGGTCGGCGGTCAGATCTCACAGGCATGAAAACCCCGGGATTAGATGCCAATGTAAACTTGCAATATAGAATGTCTCCCGAGACACAGCCAAGGTCAAGTTATCCTTATGTGGATGCCCACCTCCCAAGGGCCGATCATTACGGCCACAACATGTATGTTCCCGGTTCTGATCTCAACATCGATGACTTCACTGGAAGGGATCATGTCCTCAGGTCCAGGGTACCCCAACGAGATCTCGCCATGGGCGGGGTTTCAGGGGGGTACAGGGGTCCGAGTCTCAATGCAGCAGCTCCCAGGCACCAGCCAGGGGGTGGGTTTATCCAGGGCTATGGAGCCTCCCCAGCAGGTTTCAATATGGACCCGCGGGACCCCAGACATCAGGTTTACAGAAGGTCTGCAGAGGGTCATATGAGGACCAGGCAGCCCAGTGCCAAGCTACCCACAGGACCTAGAAGACCATCTGACGATGGTTATTTTGTCACAGTTTTCCCCACACAAGGGCAGAATGAACGCATGCAAAACCGCAGACCAAACACACTGGGGAGACTCGACTTCAATCCACCCAGCATGGACCTTGAGGTTCCAGATGCAAATAAGGAAGGCTCGACATTCTGGTTTTCTAAGCTCATATAGGAGTCAGAGTACGACTATCTCTCAACGTAGTTGGCCAGTTTTCTTTCACTTTCATGTGTTGTACATATTTGTTGCCCTATATTTGTTGCTAAACATTTTGTATATATTTTTTATATATGTTTGTGTTATGTATTATAAAATATGTACTTTTGCACTTATTGTCATTATCAATGTAAGCGTTTGGGAATTCAATGTCAACATTTTACATACATAATGATGAAATGTTATTTTAAGGATTGGAAATTTTGTTATTATTAAATTATTTCTTGAATATTTCCATATATTCAAATTGGGTGCATTAATGAGAGTATGTGTTCAATATAATCTGCCATTATGTTTGCTGGCTCATGCATTTATTTACGATTTTCAAACCAAAAAAATACACGCCCATTACAGTTCATTTGTATTTATTATCAGAGTGGAAATAAAAACGATGAAACATTATTTTAACCGTGACAAGGTGGCTGATAAGCATGTACATCAGTCCTAAAAATGATTCTCAATTCAAATGTATTTTGTTATATATTTTAATAAAATTACATTAAACAAATTGAGCTTCATTAAATCCAGTGGCACAAGAGAGCACATCTCTCCAAACCCTAGACAACATTCTTTTATATATTTTGTGTATATATTATTATTATTGTATATATTGTAAATATATTAAGTAAACCGACCGTATGACCTCTGCTGTATTTTAGCTCGGAGCTGTTGTTCCTCTAACCACTAGGGGGCGACGGTTTCCTTCGATGACGCAATCATTGTGCGACGTCCCAGCAGCACCATAGCATGGACCACACGACCTTTTTATACAAACATTTAATTGTATAACCTGAAATGGCTTTTCAAGAGTTTTAAGAGAATAAAGTCTAATATATAACAACCACGCTTCTTGTATATTCACAATGCTTCGTTTATCTGTAATGGCGTGTAGCAGAGGCGTCGCTAGAAGGGTAAGCACTGATCTGCTATTTCATTTGACTGACACTCACTGTCATGTTTGATACTGAATACTGGACGTGTCTTTGTAGGTCATGTCATCGCTGTCTGGTGAGAGTTCGTTACCTTCAAATTTACGGCTTCCCTCAAACCTCGTGGATCCCTCAAGAACAAGTAAGCGAACACGTTTTAGCACATTTAACCTTAAATCAAACGCTAATGGCTGTGATACACACAGAATTACGAGTCCCCCTCATGGTTGTCTTTTTATTATTATTATTATTATAATATTATCACTTTTTAGCAGACGCGTTGATCCAAAGCGACTTGCGGTGAGTTCAGATACAGGAGGGGGGCTGTCAGGTTGGGCTATGGACATTAGGGGTTGAACCATGTGTATGTCATTGATAAATATTAAGGCATATGTATTTATGTATGTTTAAGCAATCTTATATGTTAGTATAACCTGGACAAAAAGTATTAATTAAATGAAATTGTTTAAAACTACAACAAGCATCACTCTCACAGACATCAATTTACACACTAACAAGTTCGCTTTCAACATTACAGTGTCCATATCCATCGACTTTTAAAGCATGGTTCTGATTTGATGCGTCTGTTCAATCGTTTAACCCGCTTGTCTATCCAGAACGCTCCCCACCGCCAGCAGACTCCTCCCTGCCCATCATCAGAACATGTGACTCGGCTGTCCCGGCCCACCTGAGCCCACTCCTTACCTGGGTGGAGTCCCTGGCAGCCCAGCAAGGAGACCCCGTGGGCCTAGCCCAGCTACACCCAGACGTGTTTGCCGTGCCGTCCAGGTACAGCTCACGCCCCGATCACTGAACTGACCTCAACAGGCTGTGGTGATTGTGGGAACACACAAACACGCTTTCTGACTGCTGGGCTGTCAAACGCTCTTTCAAGATGGATTTATTAATAGCGTCTTCACAAACCAAATGAGAAAAAATGAGAAGATCTACATTTTCATAATTTTTCCAGTTAATATAATTTGTTTTCAAAACAGAGTATATTGTACTTTAATCATTTTGTTTTTGCTGTTTAGAATTACTTGAAAGTAAATCCTGAAGTCCACTCCAGGTACATTCTCTCTGCTGGGCAGCAGATCAGCTTCTAACGTCTCCTCTGTCCTGCAGGCTGGACATCCTCCACCAGGTGGAGCTGTGGCAGAGGAGTTACAAGAGAGTAGTAAGCACTTTGATTTTCTTAGAGACCAGATCACCCCCACAGTATTCTTCCATTTTAAAATGTAACAACGTTTTACTTGGTGACTACTCTGTCATTTACCAGATGAGTAGTGTATTAGCAGTGGTTAGTGACTATTATTTCACTAACCACTGCTAGACGATCCAAATTGTATGATTTATAAAATGATTTAATAGTAAAGAGTTTGTAGTCACAGGTGAAGGTACACTTTGAATCCAGATGTTGAGCTTCTGTCCCCCAGAGTTACGCCAACACCAAGGTGAGGTCCGAGGTCAGGGGCGGTGGGAGGAAACCATGGCGACAGAAGGGCAGCGGGCGCGCTCGCGTCGGCAGCATCCGCTCGCCGTTGTGGAGAGGAGGTGAGTTGTCACGGCGACCAGTCTCATCCACTAAGGCGTGTAAGAGTTGTAGAAACTTGCTGGAATGTTGTATTCAGTAGATGTTAAAGGACACCTATTTTAGGATGAGAGGTTTGTCATTACAGGCCAATTAAAAAAAATCAACCCACTAGGGACCTCACTAGTCGGAGTGTCCACCCCGTGGTATGATGGGTAGATCAATTCTCAGGTCACCTCCCTGTGGACTTGGTCTATCCATCCTACATTGAAGGACACGCCCACAAGTGGATCCATTTTTAAATGGCTTGTAATGGCTGGACCTGCACACCTGTCCCCCTTGGTCCTTCAGCATCATGTCAGGTGAAAAGTGGTTCAAATATACGGGTGTTGCCATAAGACTACATAACACAACACTTTCAACATAACATTGTTCCTCTTTATTCCTGTTTAAAAGTACCTTTTGACATCATAGACTATACCATGTATACCATTCCTCATGTTTACTGCACGCCCAATACAGATTTATTTTGGTGCTATACTTGCAATACATATTTTGTTGTTGATGCATTCCTGGTGTTCAGTGACTGCCTGTTCTTTACTAATTATAATCATGAATAGACCGATATTGCTGTTTTATTTTTCCTGAATGTTTTGGAACACCACAAGTGAGGATCTGTCAATTCAATCTTTTCCAGGCAACCACTGTTAGGTCCGTTAGCATGCCCCCAAACTCGGGAACAGTATTCAACTCTGCTACATATGAGAGGTGTTGGTTTGGGCCGTGTGAGATGTTCGTATATTAAGGTGTATTGTTCCTCTCCCAGGGGGGGTGTCCCATGGCCCCCGGGGGCCCACCAGCTACTACTACATGCTGCCCATGAAGGTGCGCGTGATGGGCCTCAAGGTGGCGCTGAGCTCCAAGCTGGCTCAGGTAAGGAGCTAGAAGCATGACTCTAGTGTGGGTACAGCACAGTGTATCAGGGTTGTGTTCTGGTACAGAACACGGTCTGAACTCTGCTGCCATGAGCATTTCTATTCTAATATGCCACATTGTTTTACTTATTATTATGTCATTGAGCAGACGCTTTCCGCTGAAGTGTTTATCAGCCCCCTCCAGTGTCTAGTAGTTAGGGTGTTCCGAGGTTCTAGGTTCAAGCCCTAATGTCCACAGCTGTGACTACAAGACACTAAGGTACACTGGAGCTGTTGGATATCAGGGAGGTTTAGGTTAGAGCTGGCACAGATCCGTTCACCTTTCCGATAGCTGCTCTGTACAGTTGGTGGTGCAGTAATTGAATGTTATGTAGCTACTCTAGTATTTATGCTATGTTCCCAGCCTCACTCCAAAATGTCTGCTTAATGTGAACTGGACTACAGAGCAGTCGTAGTCATGTAGCTCTGCTCGCGGTGTGATGGCCCCTACAGGACTACCTCTACGTGGTGGACTCTCTGGACCTGCCCACGCCAGACCCCCAGTACATCCTGGACCTCCTCAGACAGAGACAGTGGGGGGAGTCGCTGCTCATCGTAGACGCGTGAGTACCAGGCTTCCACGTCCTAGTCTAGTCCATAAGCAGATCCAACCAGGGGTTTAACATGATCATATTTACATTGATGCAAAGTGACCTGCAGTGAATCAGATACTTGTCATTACAGAACAGGTAGGGGGAATATTAGGGATCAACCCAGAACCTTTCAGATGGGAGTTAAAACACCCCAATGACTAAACTATCTGACCACATCATCCCATTATGGGATGTAATTCTATAAAAAGCTGGTCTCAGGATGTCTGATGGCAGACAAGCTCAAATCTGTGTGAACGGGGCGTTTAACTTTCTTTCGCTTCCTTTTTGTTTTGAACAATCATGTTGTGGGGGCAGGGATCAATAAGCGCATAATTGGCGAACGCTGGATCAGAAGTTCTGCTATAACATAGGACTGCTGGATCAGGAGTTCTGCTATAACATAGGACTGCTGGATCCCAGATGAATACACTGTTCTGTCCTCCAGCGGTGATGAGCTTCCAGAAAACCTTCTGCAGGCCACCGCCAACCTCAAGATGGTCAACATCATCCCAGCCATTGGTACGTTTAACCCTAGTTCTAAGCCGGCATGTGTACGTAAGGTCAAATTTGGTGTAACGTGTTAACGTGACTTGTGTCTCCTCAGGGCTGAATGTGCACAGCATGCTGAAACACGAGGCCGTCGTTCTCACGCTGGCTGCCGTGCGCTTCCTGGAGAGCAAGCTGCTGTGGCACGACGAACGCTACACCCCCCTGTACCCCTTCAAACTGCCCTACTCAGACCTCCCCTGACCCCGCCCAGACCTCCCCTGACCCCGCCAACATGTTAAATTAAACAACCCAGTGTCGATCATGTCTTTATTACATTTGTGTGAATAAATAAACCACATTCTTATAAAAACAGTATAAAAGGTGTGTGTGTTTAAAAGCGGTAGTTGTGTTTCGGCGGAAGCAGTCCGTTGGCGAGGTCGTTCCTGACCTCCCAGCGCAGAGCCGAGCGCTTCTTCTCCGTGGGGACGATGTAGGAGTTGGGTACGTAGGCCCGCCGTGGCCGCGCCTAACGGAGGAGGATGTGTTCAGATGAATTGTACAGGAGAACAACAGGGTGCCTTCATCAAAAGGAACCCTATTTTACCACCAGGTGTGAGGATGGTCGTAAAGCCATTTCAAACCATCCATTGCTGACATCACTGGTGGGAGTGTCTACCCAGATGAATGATGGACTGACCATCATACATCTGGGTGGATGTCACTGGTGAATAGATTTTGAAATGGCTCATCAGCCTCAGACATAAGGGGCCTGTTAAGCTACAAATCCCAGAGTAACTTGAGTCATACTCACTGGTGGAGGTTGGTAGGCCAGCTGCTCCTGAGAACAGAAGAACTCTGTTAACATCTCCATGTTGGACCAGTTGAGAAAGTATAACGGGCCTTATTCACCACATAACTACATTTAAATGCATTAAATATCCCCAGAAAGCTTTGTGTTTGAACCACCAGGCACTAGTGTCCAGACCTCTAGGAACGTAGGGCTGACATGAAGGCTGTACACAGTATTTCAACATGATTTAGAAGTACTAGTAGTACTGGTACCCTGATCTCCCAGTGGAGCGCTCTCCGGTCCTTCTCCCCTGGAACCTTGAACATGTCCCACTCCTGTTTGTACTGAAGATACCTGCAGTAGAACCATGGAGAACCACACTAGAGTAAATATACCTGCAGTAGAACCATAGAGAACCAGTACAGGTGGAGGTGTGACAGTTCAGGTGGAGGCGTTACCTGGTCACAGGGTCCATCTTCTTCAGGTTCCTGGTGTGAGGGTGTCCCAGCGCCGGGCGGATGACTGATCAATGGGAATGATTGATCACATTAAATATGAGAGGCATTGTATGTTCATGGTCGAACAGTGTATCTTGCTCTGTGTATCACTTACAAGACTTGGGTCTGGGTTTCAGCGCGCTCTCTGTCTGCATTCGGACCTGAGCGAGGAGACGGAACATCGTGCTCATTATACTTGGGATCTTAAAGACTCAAACATAAGGCATGAGGAAATATCAACAGGCCGTTTTGAAACGACAACACAAGGATCTTAACAAGGGAAATGACAACACAAGACTTTAGCTAAAAATAGTCAAAAATGAAATCTGAATAACATACATTTTATAGGTAGAGATAAATAAGGTTGACTAACTATCTAAAGCTGAACTAACAAAGGTACATTTGAAGATTTTGTTTGGGAAGTATTATAGATTTTGACAGATAGTCCAAGCTGAGTAAGATGCATTAGAGTTAAACCAAGACAATAACACATCAGGGGAAGGAAGCTGAACTGAAAAGGTATAGCTGCTTTGTCCGAGTCCTGCCAGATGGTCGTGGTTACCCACCATGCCTCTGACGAACGACTCGAAGGCGGTGAGCGATAGGCCGGACGAGCTGCGCCCGTCGCTCTGGCTGGTGATGTCATCGCTCTGCCTGGTGACGTCCTCGTTCTCCGTCTCCCCGTCGAGGTCGTCGTCATGGCGATGGGCCGATGCGGTCGCCACCCGCAGACCCCTGAGCCTCTCCTCCAGACCGCTCACATCTACAGGGTTCAGAGGTCACCATGAGCTCAGCGGGACATGAGACTCCTTCAGTTCTCCTTACATGTCACATCCTCCCCACAATACCGTCTCACACCCAGAAGAGAAGTGAGCTTGGGGGGGTAAAGGTCATCAGAACACAGCTTGGAGGGTCCCTAGTGGAAATGAGAGCTCTATCAATGAAGACCGGCTTCAAGGTTTATAACGAGCTACACTGGTTAAATATAGAAATGAAAATATGTCTCCCAAGTTATTGCAACATCGACCTCCATGTTTAATAAAATTAACTCCTTCAGGGCAACTTCTGTTCTGTTGCCCTCATCATCATCATCATCATCATCTTCATGTCTTTAGCAGGAAATGGGACCAGACCACCTCAGCAGGAGGGCCCAGGACTAGACCACAACTGTCAACATTATACTTTTTATAAATATGGTCAAACTTTGCCGTCCATAACAATCAAATAACGATTCCTGAATGGAGGGGCTGCCGGCCCAGTGGACCCCCGTGGTCTGCCCAGGAGGGCTGGTGTGTACCCGGGTCTCTGGGTCTCAGGTTGTCCCACATGGCTCCAGCACAGCCAGGCTCTAGATGGGAGTCGATGAACCGGATGTCCGTGTTGCTACAGAACTCCCCTAGCTCCTCCTCCTCCTCCTCCGTCTGCATCACCAGGAGGTCCCGTCTGTCTGTACAGCGCTCCTCTAGCGCAGACCCACGACGCTGCTCGTCTCCCTCTGACCACCAGGAGAACCGTTCACTAACACCAGCCTGCGGGGGAGGAGGATCCTCGCATTGATCCGCTGAGGACTTCCTGTCTGGCGCTGGACACTTCCTGCCTTCTCCTCCTCCCCACTCCTCTTCTTCTAGGCCAGGTTGACTGCGACGCCCCATCCCGGACACGGCCTCTCTTGGGTCAGGTGACCGTGGCGTTGGCAGGGGGGAGTGGAGGCAAGGTGGGGGGGAGGGGTCATCGCAGTAGAAGCGGTAGAGGTCTTCCTCGTCGCTCTCATCTCCCACGAGGGTTTCCCCGTCAAACTCAGCGATGGTGCCGGCCTCCGTGTCCTTACTGGCCGAGTCTGGTCGGTACGTCCCGTACCCGGATGTCAGGTGACTCGGGGCGGGGCTGCCATGGTTCTCGCCAGCTAGCGCTTTGTCACCGTTATCTTCATCATCAACACTGTCACTCACACCATCATCATCATCGGCGTCATCACTGCCACGGCCATTATCATCATCATCCCGGCCATCACAGGCCCCTTTATCATCAACACTGCCATCATCATCTTCATCACCACCCCCATCTTCCTCACCACCCCCATCATCTTCATCAGCACCACCACTATCTTCATCATCACTGCCATCTTCATCATCACTGCCATCTTCATCATCACCATCCTCTTCATCCCCGCTCCCATGTGAAGCGTATCCTGTGTGGCCCCTGCTCTCCCATAAGCCGGCGGGTGGACGGTCGTCTGATGTCACCGCCGGGGTCAGAGGAGCGCTCACGAAGCCTGCTGCCGCTGCGGAGCCTTCCTCATGACCCTCCTGCTCCACGACCTCCTGCTCCTCCTCTCCGTCGGACCAAAAGGAGGAGTGGAGAGAGGAGCGGTCGTTCCCGCTGCTCTCCTCGTCGGGGCTGGGACACAGCTTGTACATGGCGGCCCGGGCAGGGAAAGAGAGAGAGTGGCTGGTCTGAGCATGAGCCGTCCAGATGGCTCTGGAGAGGGCAGCTAAGAGGATTAAGCCAATGAGCCGGCAGGCCGAGGGACGGCTCCATCTGCTGGTGGCTGCTGGGAGCTGCAGCCATGAGCACCACCAGAGTATGTTGCCTTGTGAACTCTTAGCAACCCTCTTATAAGATGTCCTGGAAGCTGAAACCTCAGGTGCCACTTCAGAGTCAGGAAGAGCTTGGTTACCAGGCACGTTTGGGAGGAGTTTTTCTGATGTGTTGCCGCAGTGAAGAGAAGGATACAAAACACTACCAATACATGTGAGCCTCATTGTAGGACTATTGATCATGTGTGCCGGGTTCAGAATGCGGTTTGATTTGTGAAAGAGAGTGTGTACTTTACCTGAATCTTCGCTGTGAACGGATTCGTTGCAAACAAAGACTTGTCCATTGTGCTTCCTATTGAAAGACAAGACATTTTACACGGTTAGGGACACCTAACCGTCATCTTCAACAATAATAACCAGTCGGCTCTTCAGGTTATTCATGTAAAAAGTTACCGAGAACAGCGTTTAAAAAGATTGTCGTTTTTAAGAGCTAGGATGTGTTCAAACATCTAGAATAACATCCCTTCCCTATGGTCATGACATGTGTGTCATTACCTCAGGACTTTCCTGGTGATGAAGTGTTTCCCCTGGCCCCCTCCCTCTGGGCTGGATGCCTGGCTTGTGGGCTGAGACAGGCGGTCTGAGCCGGGGTCCTGCGGCCCCGGTTCTGGTGGCCCAGGGTCCGGCAGCACGTGGAGCCTGTGGGGGGCCTTGGAGGGCCGCAGGGTCCTGGGGGCCACCGTGTAGCGGGCATAGGAGTCCTGGTGGTCCGGCTCTTGGTTCAGACGCCAGGAGGAGAGCACCTGCGTAGGAATATCACAACTGTTAGTCTTCTGGTCTCCTGTACCCCAGCAGCCAGCACCCCTTTAGGAGACACCAAAGTAGGGGGCTTCCTTTGAACAAGTAATAGATACAAATGTTTATTAGTGTATCTCCACAAATGTTTAATTTAGTATGAAACTAATTCTGGTTTCAGTGCATTAAAGGTACTTTCATACTCAGGATTGAAATTCCAGAAGTGAATGAACCTAAGATCCTTGGTTTTGAACTTAATGAAAGGAGTCTGCATACCTCTCTGTTTTGGACCCCGGATCTGGCATCAAGGATTGATCTTTCGCAAGGCCGGCTCGTGACGCACTGAGGCCCTGGAACCAGAACCAGTCAGTCCAAGTGTATATCAAGTGTTTATTCCTCCCATGCATCACTATGCCTTATCCTTATAAACAATACTAACAATCATCAGCCTCATCCTCATGTCAACAACCTGATCTTAATGGCTGTAGGACGCAACACTCAACAGTCAATCACAAATACAGCAGCTCAGAGTCTTCCCCTGTGTTGTTTAACGCAGGGGAAGCACAACAATGTGGGCTCATATTGACATTGATGGACACATGACAACTAATACAGGTATATATACACAAGATACAAGATATGCCAGTAAGTAAAAGTCCAAAAGTAATCCCTTTTCTTACCTGTCTCCTTAGTGTACGCTGGTGGGCTGGTTGTGGTGAGATCTGGCCCCAGCTGAGACCGGTTGCTGATGTTGAGCTCGCTGGAGGAATCCAGGATCTTTAACTTCTCCTGTTGGATCAGCTCGTCCAGGTCTAACATTTAAAGAATAATTAGGAGTTAAACCACTATGGTAGGTAATATCAACACACATAAACATGAATATGTCTCCCATCACTCTGACACAAACACTGGCGATGGTGAAGGATGATGCACACCTCGTTTAAATTCCCTCAGTCTGTGTTGCGGAATATTTCTGTAGCCCAGGACCGCCAACTGTTCCTGAATTTCATCCTCGGAAAAGTCCAGGGTGTCCATCCTACACACACACACAAATATATATACATATATATACACACACACCGACACATCGACATCGACACCGACACCGACTCTCTCTCACACACACACACACACACACACACACACACACACACACACACACACACACACACACACACACACACA
>JAOPJO010000111.1:5355107-5378104 GCA_027123675.1 Molva macrophthalma
CACACACACACACACACACACACACACACACACACACACACACACACACACACACACACACACACACACACCCCACAACCACACACAACTTAGTTGGTTTCGTTTAAGTGAAGGTTTCCTACCTGTACAAACACCGCGAGTGTTTAAGAAGAGTTAAAAGTCCGTGGTCTCCATGCTAGGTCGCTAGGACAACAGCCGTTAAAATGCTTTCAAAACGACGCCCTGCTTTCCTTTCTTCTTCTTTGTTACTACACGCTTCTGTACAGTAGGAAACAGCGCCGCGTCAAAACAAGCAGGCGTATCCGTGAATTACAAGGAGTCGTTGATAGGATGTATGCCTGCTTAGGACAATCATATATTTAACAAATAGCTCTACACATCAAATTATTTCGATAAAACTAAACAAATAACCTTAATGATTTACAAAAATCTAAACGTATTCTAAAATGTATATGAAGGTTGTGATTACTACCCATGAAACCATTCTGAAGAATTCGGTAACATTGAATTAGTCTAATATCGCCTCCCAGACAATCGGTTGATTTTATTTAATAACCCCAATTTTTTACTTTTGGGTTTTAACCCGTCTGAAATCATTCCGAAATTCCACAAATCCCACCTTCTTGGTGTAAAAAATGTCCTCCTCTTTTGCGCACCTAAATGCCCTCGTCCAATCACTGCTCGACCCTGGCAGCTCATGAATAAACATGAGCTCCCTGCAGAACGCCGTACCTTCCCAGTAACCAGTGGGGTCCAGTCCGGGAATACTGACAGGTGATCCGCGAGTCCCCAGTATTCTGCTATAAGGAACTTTTGAGGTCTCCCTCGCCGTTGGGAAGACCATGGCTCGCCTGGGGATGTATCAGAAACCGTTGTTGGTGATTTTGTTAGAAATTGCCTTAATTTGCTCCGCTCAGGTAAGTGATAAGTTTGGTTGTTTTTCCCTAATGTGTCTTTTCCCCCCATCTAACTCTGTTATCCTGGCATGATATACTTTTTTTTTTTTTAGATAGGATTAATGTTGATATTCTGACTTGGTACTGATATTAGTGACTAGATTAATTGAATAGCTACGTTTTCAGTAGGCCTAATTTAAATCATATTATTGTACCGTACTTATAGTCAGAACAAACAAAGTCCATCATGTTTCAAATGTTGCAATTAGTCTTCCAAAACCTGATATGTATTCAATCTGTGCCGAACTTTGGTGTAAAGATGTGTGTGTGAGTATGGTCCTTCACTCTGGACATGTGGTGCCAATCAAACACAACACGTCTAATCTGCCCAGATTGGCTCTCAGCAGCATTCCGCAACACTCTACTGTAGTTATTAAATATATCACCTAGTAGTAGTAGTAGTCTTAACAAGTTTTGTAATTTTTTTCTCCAAGCAGTCCATAACATATTCATCCTCCAGATATAAAATAATTTATTAAAACGTTTAAAGTGATACATTTGTTGTTTTTTGTCTATGTTTTTACAGAGGGGCCCAGTGGGCCAAAGAGGACCCCCCGGGTCTCCTGGAGTAGCTGGGGTGCCCGGAGTAGACGGGATTGATGTAAGCCATATTTAGCTGTTAGCTTACTTATTATTATCAGTTACTCATTCATAAATTGTGCATGGTGTGAAGAATGGTCTTCAGACTGAGTGTGGATGGGTTTTATGCTACTGGTCCTTCCAGGGATCCCTCTTCTGTGTTCCTCCTCAAGGGTTCTGCCTGTTCTGAGTTTTAGGGTTAGGTGATGTTGTACAGTGTGGGCCTGTAAAGCCCTTTGATACTGGAGCTGTGATTCAGAGTAACACTGAAACAGATTGAGGAGGAACCGTACCATGTTAATGGAGGACATCAAGCCAATTGAGAGAAGGGTAGAAGATCTAATGGAGTTCTGTTTGAACGTTTATCTCCAGGGTGAAAGAGGAGTGGACAACAACGTCATCGGCGGACCTGTGAGTGTCATTTTACATGTCACATAATAAGCATGAAGAACTACAATTAATCAGCATGTATAACTACAGTTAACCTCCATGAAGAACTACAGTTAATCTCCATGAAGAACTACAGTTAATCTCCATGAAGAACTACAGTTAAAAAGCATGAAGAACTACAGTTAACCTCCATGATGAGTTTTAAATGGGTGACTTTGTTGCAGGGCCCTGATGGGGACAACGGCCCAGATGGTACTCCTGGAACT
This sequence comes from Molva macrophthalma, assembly GCA_027123675.1. Classification (NCBI taxonomy): domain Eukaryota; kingdom Metazoa; phylum Chordata; class Actinopteri; order Gadiformes; family Lotidae; genus Molva; species Molva macrophthalma. The sequence goes on from JAOPJO010000111.1 coordinate 5,357,299, forward strand.
CCAGGTCTTCCAGGCGCTGATGTAAGTTGAACATCGGGAGCATCAAAAATAAAATATCACAGCTCGGAGACGGCCCCATTTAAATACTGACTGGATGCTTCTAGAACCTTACCTAACCCGGTCAGATATGGAAGGACCTTGTCTATTTTTTAATAAAGTCAATTGGAGGGCTAAAGCAGATAATGTACATTTTATTTAAAATGTCTTAAACTGTGTTTATGCAGGTTGGGGGAGGGGGGTTTACTGGTCTGTATGTGGGAGCTAGTCTCTACCTTGTGTAGCAACGGGGAAGGGACGATAGATATGAAATTATATTCTAAGATATTCACTTTATACAGAGCCAGCCTGCTTGTCTTGGCCACAAAGCAGATGCACCACAGGACTCTTTTGAGTGAGTGGAGTAAGAAAAAGAGACCAGTGAATACATCAGGCTCGCTGTGTCAGCGAGGTTTGGTACCTCAAATAGCTTCCTGATGAACACAGAGCTCTTTTTGTGTAACCTGGGGAAAGGGTGGGGGGGTTAAGTGGCCCAGAAAATGGCGGACAGGAAGGGGCTGTGTGCTGGCGGAGGCGTCGCTGAAGACCCTCAGTGTGCTGATCCTACTGTGGGGATGGGGGCTGGGAGGGAGGCCAGACCAAGCTGAAATGTGAGAGGACGGCACCAGACTACCAGCATGTGTCTCAGACAAGACTTGTAGAGTGGACCCCTGTACAAAGACCCTGTGTGGTCATAGACAGTGTATGTGAAGCACCTGAGCCTGCGTGTTTCAGTGTGTAGACCTATTGTTACTCCAAAAATAAATAGCATAATGGAATACAAAATACCTTGATATTTGAATCCCAAAACAACTGAGTGAGTTTAGGTGCCATTAAGGAGCAGGTAGGAGGGAGGACATCTTGCTCGGGGATGCCTACAGGTAGACAGGCACCTTAGTCCACCACAGTGATGTTTACTGTGTTCTGATCTTTACAGAGTGGTCCTTTTCTATCATACAATCCATCAAGTGTTTTTGTTCACAGCTGATTCCTTGTGTGTATTACAGTACATTTTAACGTGAAAAAGGTTTGCTTTGAGAGTTGTAAAGAGAGAACAGAAAAGAGCAAAAGAGAGCAAGATTATGAATCAAGTGAATTACACTCAAATTATAGCTCTTGAATCTTACATACAGCACCTTTAATAAAATAATACATTGATTCCTACAGGTGGACTGTGGCCATGATGAATCAAACCTTTCTAAGAGCGAGATAAGATTTTGTAGTATTTTGGGTATCAATATATATATATATAAATCAATTAACTTAATGCAGTAATATGTTTTACCGTTCCCGAGTGTCAGGGTTCATGGTTGATGATGTCATGGGGTTAACAGGTGTCCTCTTCCTTCCCAGGGACCAGTAGGACCAAGCGGTGCTTCTGGACCCACTGGGAAGAAGGGACCGAAAGTATGTTATTACATACAACCAGTTATTACAATGTTATTACATACAACCAGTTATTACTATGATATTACATTCAACCAGTTATTAGTATGTTATTACCCACAACCACTTATTAGTATGTTATTACATACAGCCAGTTATTAGTATGTTATTACATAGAACCAGTTATTACTATGTTATTACATACAGTAATAGCATACTGTACTGTATGGATACTATTACATACACTACTATACTTCTTTATTACATATTGTACATTATGACATTCAGTTATAACATACAGTACATATAACATATAGTATGTTATTATATACATTATTACAGTGTTTCTGTGTTAGTGTGTAAATTATCTCTTTGTTGTCGTGGTTACCAGGGTGAACCTGGAGCTCGAGGACCAATCGGGGAGATGGTAGGACATCATTAATCATCCCATAATAATCATCATCCTTATTTCAATACCCAATATGTTTTGACTTTCCTGGGCATCCTCCTGGCCTTCAACATAAGCGTTTGATTCTGCAGAGTAAATGCTAGCAACCAATAGAGGCGTAAATCAACCATATGGTCACTTTAGCATCCTGAAGTCTGCTAACTCGTGTTTGTCTTCTTCACTCAGGGTGAAGGAGAGGACGGTCTTGACGTGAGTACTCTGGCATATAGATCGCTTTAGACCCTGTACCCTATATACCTTATATAGAGGGTATACCCAGTATATTTAAGGTATAAAAGGTGTACCCAGTATATTTACATAAGGTATAGAAGGTGTACCCAGTATAGTTATATAAAGTACATAGGGTATACCCAGTATATTTATATAAGGTATAGAAGGTGTTCCCAGTATATTTATATAAGGTTTAGAAGGTGTACCCAGTATATTTATAAATGTATAGAAGGTGTACCCAGTATATTTCTATAAGGTATAAAAGGTGTACCCAGTGTATTTATAGAAGGTATAGAAGGTGTACCCAGTGTATTTATAGAAGGTATAGCAGGTGTACCCAATATATTTATATAAGGTATAGAGGGTGTATCCAGTGTATGTATGTAAGGTATAGAAGGTGTACCCAATATATTTATATAAGATATATTGGGTGTACCCAGTGTATGTATGTAAGGTATGGAGGGTATAGGATGAAAGTTCCATGCAGTAGCAATGCTTTCATAGTAGTTTTAATTCACCATTGGATGGAATCACGATCGAGGCCTGAACCTGGAAATATCGCTACCTTACAATCAATAGTATTGATAATGAAGTGTGGATTGATATCATACTGTACCTATAATGTACTCATAGTGTATACACCATCAAGCAACTGCATTGGAGGGTCTTTGTTTTGTCTCAACTTCCTGTCTGATACACAAAGTTAAGGTGAGAGTTGTGTTTCAGGGGCTTCCAGGAACCGACGGACTTCCAGGTGAACTGGGCAAGGTTGGACTTCCTGTAAGTAATCCAAACCATACTTGGTTCTTATGTCGTTGTTATAGTTTACATACTTCACATCCTCTCAGACAGTTGGCTCATGCTCTATATTGAAGTGTTAACGTTCATAATGCTCCAGAAGTAGTGTTGTAGTCTGGGTGTCTGAAGTGTATATAGTGCCTCTAGTGTCGGTAGTGTCTGTAGTGTATTCATTTTGAACATTTTGTAGTCCAAAGTGCCTCTAGTGTCTGTAGTGTATTCATGTTTTAGTCCTGGTGTCTGTAGTGTATTCATGTTTTAGTCCTGGTGTCTGTACTGTCTGTGTTGTCTGTAGTGTCTATATTGCCTCTAGTGTAGTGTCTGTAGTGTATATAGTTTCTGTAGTGTCTATAGTGCCTCTGGTGTCTGTAGTGTATTCATGTTGTAGTCATGGTGTCTGTAGTGTCTATAGTGTCTTTAGTGTATTCATTTTGTAGTCCTAGTGTCTTTACTGTATGTAGTGTATTCATGTTGTAGTCATGGTGTCTATAGTGTCTGTAGTGTATTCATGTTGTAGTCATGGTGTCTTAATGTCTGTAGTGTGTTCATGTTGTAGTCCTGGTGTCTGTAGTGTCTGTAGTGTCTGTAGTGTCTGTAGTGTCTATAGTGTCTGTAGTGTCTGTAGTTTCTGTAGTGTCTGTGCTGATGGCAGCATGACCTCCGTCTCCTGGTCTGTTGCAGGGTGACTTGGGGAAGAGAGGGTCAGTGGGTCTGCCCGGTCCGGTCGGAACCAGGGTAAGTATCAAATGACCTCCATATGACCTCCTGGGTGGGTGGGTGCTTGGATGGATGGATGGATGAATGGGGAGATGGATGGATGGGTTGGTAGGTGCATGAATGGATGGATGAATGGGTGGGGGATGGATGGTGACTGGGTGCATGGATGGGTGGGTGGGTTAACTGGGGTATATTGATCTCCACCACCAAATGCCACTGTTTCCCGATGAAGGAACTCTGATTTCTGCTTATTTCCTCATAGGGTCCCCCAGGTGTTTATGGAGGGGAAGAGCTGGTAAGTTTCACCCTTATGTAGGGGTATTATATATGTATACAATACATGAATACATTTGCTACATTATTTCACACATTCAGCACCCTACTAAAGGGGAAAATATGTTGAAACAGTAATGCCCACAAATAGTGCCCACTAAACCCTTCTTAACACATTTAGGAAGTACACATTACTGGATGTATGACCTCTAGACATTTTCTGACCTCTAGAGTCCATTACCTAACCTTGGAATAAGAAGGTTAAGCAGTAGAATGATACCGTGAGAAACTTAACGTGAAACTAGGAGAGAACCTACCTGTTTGAGCTTGAGAAGCTGTTAGTGAAACGTTTGATAGCTCAGTCAGTGTTCAAAGCATTAGCTGGAAACATGGTTAGCCGTTTGCTATGCATGCTATATCAGGTAATTGGGTGGGACACCCTAGTGGGCAGGGCTTTTCTGGGACCTTGAATAGGCTGACCTCTTGTGTTTCAGTGCCCCAATGCCTGCCCTGCTGGCCTCAACGGACATTCAGGTCTCCCTGGAATGAAAGTGAGTGAAACACACTCACACAACCCAATGTCATGGAAGGCTCACACATTCAGGCTCACACAGTTCATTCTGTATTCATGTCATTGCGTTGCATTTGTTGTTAATCTGATTAAAGCTGCAATACATAACATTTCAACTAGCTTGTAGCTTAAAATGACCTGGACAAATCTGTAGTCAATGATGATTGATAGTTATTTCAATAATGTTATCAATATATTCACATCCTATAACTGATTTATTATTCAAATAAGAAATTCTGGCCAGCCCGTACATATCTCTTTGTTTACAAGAATATCACTATCGACACTTCTAAATCCCTCCCACTAACGCCATCCAGCCAGCTGAGCTACGCTAGTTAGCATCACACAGTTGCACAGCCAGTTAGAGTGGACAGAACACTGTTATTACGTTTTTGTAATTCTAAAAGTCTCCCGCCTACTAACTGGGAGGGATCTCACACAATGCGACTTTAAGTTATAAATGTTATAATTTGGAGGACTTGGATTCTGTTTGGATTCTGCTTCTAGGGCCACAAAGGAGTCAAGGGAGAGTCTGGTGAGCCAGGAAAGCAAGGACACAAGGTAACCTCCCATCTCCTGGTCATCCCAAAGCTAGATGCTTTGCTAGTGGGATACGCAAGACAACGCATCATGTTCGTGACATTTGTTTGTTTTTCCCCAGGGAGAGGAGGGCAATCAAGGACCTCCAGGGGACGTCGGCACACAAGGACTACCGGTGAACTACCTCACCGCTATCTCTGTAAACCTCACCAACATGTTGTCTGTTCTGGTTTACCAACGTATTAACATGTTCATCTCTCTGTCCACCTCCTCCGTCCATCTGATGAGTGGTTTCTAGGGCCCAGGAGGAAAGAGAGGGATCACCGGAATAGTGGGGTCTAAAGGGGATCAGGTAAGCGGAACTCACAGAGAGGAGACCCAGTCCAAGCCACCACATTACCAAACTTCACTGAAGGCAGGGATGCTGTCCTGCCCCATGATAACAGTGGGGAACTGAATAAGATGATGGTGGAAATGTTTGTCTGCTGTCTGTGTGGTTTTATGCAAACTCCACCAAAGATGAATTTCTGTCACCGTTGATGGACAATAAAGTTATCTGAACCTGAACTGATTCAAATCACACCTCTTCCATGAAACAGGGCCCTCGTGGGAATTCAGGTGATGGTGGCCCTCAGGGCATCCAAGGACACCATGTACGTGGCCATGTTTCTTTCTTGTTTCATTGTTGTAATTTGTTTGCGTCTTCATGGTTCAGCTGTGACTTGTTATCCTGTAGTGAATAATCCAGATGTCTGTGTTCCCAGGGCGATCCCGGGCAGAGAGGAGCCGTCGGCGAGATGGGACCGAAGGGAGGCCAGGTGAGTAGTGACACTCAAACGGCTCTGAACACGTCTGGAAAGACCCACAATGATGGTGTCTGAAGACCTAGTCACTGTTGACTAGACCAAAGGCCAAGCTCAAAGCTCAACGATAACCCTGCTGGTCTTACTTCACATGCACATTTATTTTTTGAAATATGTCCTGTCATAAATGTATTCTGTACTGTATAAAGTCTAGCCACTTGTCGTGTAGTCTCTCTCCTGAAGGACGGACCGATCGATTAGCTATGATAGGGTCGTGAAGACACAGACTTTCCTGACGAGTTATCTTCTCTGTGTTTGTGTCCAGGGGGCCGTAGGTCCGGGTGGAATCAGGGGTGTTCCGGGGCCAAAAGGAGAACCTGTAAGTGGGTCTATCTCAGTGCATAAGAGCTAACACACGCCGTGTCCACCTCCATCTGCTTTGACATACTCTGCTCCCCCCCATCACCAGGGCCTTCCAGGGCCTGATGGCCGCGAGGGAATCCCTGGACTGCCGGGCTCCAAGGTACCTTCTCACTTGTTATTTTAACCCAACATTAGCGTTGTATTTTTTGAGAAACATTAATGTATGTGTTCTTGAGCGTGAGAAGAAGGCCATCAAATAATCATACAACTTGGACCGATCCAGGAAGACAGACCTTCCTTATTGGGGTTTTTGGGCCGAGGTGCTCTTCCACAATCTGAAGTAGTTGAACAACAGTAGAAGTAGTGATAGTAGTAGTAATAGCAAAAGTAGTCAGCGTAGTAGCAATAGTAGCAGTAGCATAGCGGAAGTAACAGTAGCCATAGCAGCAAAGGTAGACCTATTGGTGGTTAAGTGTGATGGAGTGGCTTGAAAAAGGTTGCATGGGTGCTTACTATAACCCATCAGCACACATGTTAAAGGAACAAGAGTATGATTGCATAACCATCTCCTGGTGTCCAAATCTAGGGTATCCCAGGAAAGAATGGCGGTCCTGGTGAGGCAGGACAAACAGGACTTCCTGTAAGTATGACCGCCACCATCACTTCCCCTTTTATTGATGCAGGATCCATCAAATCCTAACTTTATTGCCTCGATTGTTTCCTCTCATGTAGGGTTTACCAGGAGCTTACGGGCCGAAAGGCGCAGGCGGCCTGAAGGTAGGCTCCATCGTTTGTCTGCAGGAACAGTGAACATCAGAGTGAGTCCATCAGGTTGGGGGTAGATTGACCGAGTGTTGTGTTCCTGGTTTGTTACAGGGTGTCACTGGTGATCCAGGATCGGTGGGACTCATGGGGTCTCCTGGGAAATCAGTAAGTGGGCCACAAGTCAAATATGACTAAAATTCACAGTTGTTACTGTTACTATTCTTAGTTGATTATGTCTATTAGGTAATGGGTGATGTTATTGGATAAGGGAATGATTAGGTAATGAGAGAGGTAAGGGGTAATGGATGATTGGGTAATAGGTGAGTTAAGGGGTAATGGCTGAGGTAAGGGGTAATGGATGAGGTATTGGGTAATTGATGAGATAAGGGGTAATGGTGGAGGTAAGGGGTAATGGATGATTGGTTAATAGGTGAGTTAAGGGGCAATGGGTGAGGATAGGGGTAATGGATGAGGTATTGGTTAATGGGTTGATTGGGTAATGGGTGATAATGGGTGATTATTGGTAATATAGGGTAATGGGGTAATGTGTATTTCATGTTGTCTTTGCGTGAAGGGTGAGCGTGGTGAGCAAGGAGAAGTTGGACCTGTTGGAGCGCGAGGTGGACCAGTGAGTAAACCTACAGCCGGAGATAAGCTCCAGCATGCACAGTGAAAGTCTCCTTGTATGATTTCATTAGAAGTTACAATGCGATTTGAAAGTACTTTGGAGGGCCATGGAGCACAAGAGAGGAACCAAAGAAATAAAAATAAATAAAATGACAATAAAACATCATTCCACACAAAACCCAAGTAATCTTTACGCTACACTTACTTCCTTTTTCCTGTTGTTCCTGTTTTCCCCATTTTCACTTTCTGTTTGAAGCTTTGTTTTGTTTTCTATACAGGGCGAGCGAGGAGTGCGAGGGCCTGGTGGGCCTCCAGGATCTCCAGGACCTAGAGTAAGTAGAGAGAGAGAGCGAGAGAGAGAGAGAGAGAGAGAGAGAGAGAGAGAGAGAGAGAGAGAGAGAGAGAGAGAGAGAGAGAGAGAGAGATTATCAAAGAGGAAAAGTGAGAGTATTAGAGAGAGAGACTTCAGAGAGAAAGAGAGATCCTGTATTGATATTTCAGGTAATCAACCATTGGTGATAGAGAACTCCACTGGCATCTCAGCAGAAGCAGTCCTGTGCCATGGCGTGCGAGGATGCACTGCATTCGTAAGAGTGGCAGTTACCAATAACAATTACCTTCAGAATTCAGCTCATTGGTTTTGGTTGCGACAAAGCTACCCAAGCTTTGTTGGTGGTGGAGTTCTGAAAGCAATTTGTAAAAGAAAACACACTCTCATTTAAATAAGGTACCATGACCCCTTTTAACTATGACATTATGTATAACTTTAAATCAGTTTAAATCAGAACAGAAGGACTGGGCACTAGGTATTGAGACCTGTGGTACCCCAAACTTAACTGTAATGCAGGGTTGCATTTCAGACTGACCACAATCTTTCTCTCTGTATTGAGAAAGTAGCTCTCTGTATTGTATCAATTGTGTTTTGATCAAGATCTTCACAGTAACTAGCCAACAATTTTATTTAAATAAACAATAAAACATCCACAAATGAATACTGCAATACAGTATGAGCTTCAGTATTGCAGTTTATGATCAGTATTGCAGAGCTTCCTGCCCTTCATGTAGATATTTTGAATGAAAACTGCGGTGAAATGGGAGTAAGAAGCATCAAATAGAACTCTACATGAGGTTCCTAAGCAGCTTATTGTACTACAATAATATGGATTATAAAGAGGTGAGGACAATACAGGCTTTGAAGAAAGAGAGTGAACAATAAAAGTGAACATTTAGCATCAAACTGCATCACACCTTTAAAGATACATAGCCCTGAAACCATGCTGCTAGGTCGCGTTGATGTTGCAGACCCAAGGTTGTTTGCTTACGTGCCGAGTCGCCCAAGGATGTACCGGCCTTAAGGCCTTACCCTCTAGCCATTCCCTGCCCCTTCATGCCCTGACCCAGAGATCCGTTCCTAGCAATATAAATCGATGAGGGTGATCAATGGTTCCAGCTTCCTGTACGTATCATTCCTACTGTCTAGCTGTTGTACGTATCATTACAATGACCAGCTTCCTGTACGTCTCATTACTACTGTCCAGCTTTCTGTACGTATCATTTCTACTGTCCAGCTTCCTGTGCGTATGATTACTACTGTCCAGCTTCCTGTACGTATGATTACTAAGGTACAGCTTCCTGTAGGTATCGTTACTACTGTCCAGCTTCCTGTATGTATCATTACTACTGTCCAGCTTCCTGTACGTATCATTACTACCGTCCAGCTTCTTGTACGTATCATTACTACCGTCCAGCCACCTGTACGTATCATTACTACCGTCCAGCTTCCTGTATGCATCATTGCTACTGTCCAGCTCCCTGTATGCATCATTACTACTGTCCAGCTTCCTGTTTGCATCATTACTACTACAGCTTCTTGTATGTATTATTCAACATCAGGAAGATCCAGCAGGAAATGCCTTCTAACCTCCAACATCTGCTGCTCCCAGGTGGAGTAAGTGGTTAGTGCCTGGCCAGATTAGGTGTCAAATGTCTTCTATAAACATAGGTAGGAACCGTGGGCCTGGGGCCCCTGTGACTACACATGATGGGCTGTTGCAGCAGCGGTCGATGGGCCCTCGGGGGGAGGGGGGCAGGAAACCAAGCTGAGAAATTTCTGAAGGACCCCTCTGTTCCCTGGGAGGGCCTGAACCCCATCCTGCCCCTTTGACACCCCTCAGTAGCCCCCACCACCTTGTTTTTACTTATTTTGTACCCTCCTGAAAACGTGGTCAGTTTTGCACAGTAAATCCAGTGTTTTGATGTGTGTGTGTGTGTGTGTGTGTATGTGTGTGTGTGTGTGTGTGTGTGTGTGTGTGTGTGTGTGTGTGTGTGTCCGCAGGGTGGTAAAGGGGACCTGGGGCTCCCAGGACTACCAGGTCCTGCTGGTTACTTGGGGCAGAATGGAGAGAGGGTAAGGGACATCAGGCTGAGGGCTGGTTGGCCTGCAGAACTCGGCTCGCCGGCCCTCCCCGAATGGTTTCTAAGAACTTTATAAAATGTGTAATTATTTGTATAACACATTTTTTTAACCGTAAAACTGCAAACCAAACCATTTATTCCTCCATTGAACATTTTCTCTCATAACATAAATTCTTGTGAAGATGTGAATACTGTCCTGTGGATGATTTCATGCCTTCTCTCTTTATTTCAGGGTGCAATCGGTCTCGATGGCCCACTGGGAGAGCAGGTATGTCATGTGACGTGACATTATCACACATGTCATCAAAATGAGCCCCCCCCCCCTCACACACATACACACACACTCACACTCATATACACACACACATACTCTGACGACGTGTCCTTTTTCAGGGATCCATGGGGTCAGAGGGAACCGCAGGCGAGAGGGGAGAATTAGTAAGTATCACTCTGTCACACTAGCTATCAACCCTACCTGTCTGTCTGTCTGTCTGTCTGTCTGTCTGTCTGTCTGTCTGTCTGTCTGTCTGTCTGTCAGAACTTGTGTTCTGTAGATCTTCTGTACTCCTAGGAAGTCAGTGAAGGTTGTCCGTAAGGTATTTGGTCTTGTTGTGATTATCCCATCTGTCTCCTCTTCCTCAGGGCGACCAGGGTGAACTAGGAGAGAAAGGATCGGTACGTTGAATCCTCACTGTAGTATCTCTGTAGTATCACTGTAGTATCACTGTATATATAACTGGAAGTTGACTGGAGTAGAATGAGTTTAGTATTACTGTAGTATAACTGGAGTTTAACTGTAGTATTACTTTAGTATAACTGTAGAATCACTGTATTATAACTGTAGTATAACTGGGGTATAACGAGTTTAACTATAGTATAACTGTAGAATCACTGTCGTATAACTGTAGTATTGTAGTATAACTGTAGTAATTGTAGTATAATGCCAGCACCATAAACCTCCTAGTCCTCTCATATGCAGATTTATTAAAAACTACAGAAACTACAGTCCTAGATTGGCAATTGCCACTGGTATAACCATTAACTTCCACTGATATAAAAATGTAATTCCACTGGTATAAAATTTTACTTCCACTGATACAAACATTTACTTTCACTGGTATAAGCATTTATTTCCACTGGTACAACAATGAATTCCACTAGTATAACAATGTACTTCCTACAATCGTAGTAGTAATCAATAATAACCGATACATAATAACAATGCATTCATTCAATGCTTGTCTAGGAAGAAACATTAATATAAACATAAGTTATATTTACAGTGCACTTCCTTGTGCTGTCAGTCAATGAGTCTTTAGCCAGGAGTCTTAAGCTAATCCCAGAGATCTGACATCATCTGTTGCTATGTTCCAGACGGGGCGTCCAGGAGAGACCGGGAACAAGGGGCCCGAGGGGGGCCGCGGCCAGCAGGGGAAGGAGGGCAAGCCTGGCCAGTCCGGGCCCCGGGGGATGCAGGGAGACCGAGGAGTCCCCGGACTGCCGGGCACCCAGGGGCCAGCCGTGAGTTCTGTTGGTTCTGTACTTCCTATTAGACTCAAGCTCTAGTCTAGTCTGACCCTGGACACTCCAGTCTAAGACAATCTAGACTGAAGCTCTACCCTTACAGTCCCAGGGTTAGTCCAGCATATTGACCTAGACCATGCCCAGTCGGGTCTTGGTTCAGCCCAGCCTAGTACCTAGACCATGCCCAGTCAGGTCTTGAAGGCCCAACCCAGCTCTGGAGCTGATAGGCCAATGCTTATGATGGACCATCAAACCCCAGATAAACCAAATAGGAAGTGACTGTAACTTCATGTAAAGCCTCTCATGCAGCACATGCTAGCGGAGCAAGAACCAACATGGCTGGTTGTGCTCTCTCTCTCCTCAGGGAAAGGTCCCCACGGACTCCCACATCAAACAGGTCTGCAGGAGAGTGATGCAAGGTAAGGGGTTCTGGTCCTCCAGTCCAGATAGAAAGAGGTCTGGATCGTATTACGGTCATAATACTATCATAGTTATGTCACCATTACGTTGATGGAGCGGAGGTGGTGCTCTGAGTGTAAAGGTGGAGGTTTTCCTGTGTGCCACAGAGCAGCTGGCCCAGCTGGCCGCCAGCCTCACCAGACCTGAGTCAGGCATCTCGGGGATCCAGGGACCCCCAGGTCCCCCGGGGCCTCCCGGATCCTCTGGACAGAACGGATTCCCAGGACACTCAGGAGCCAGAGGCCTGCCCGGCCTCAAGGGCCCACCGGGCCTACTCGGCCGCAAGGGCCTCAAAGGTTAGTTTCACTTTCACTTTCGGTTTAAGATAGATGTACGTTAATAATCCCAGACGAGGAATTCGGTGGTCAGGAAGTACAGGACTATTAAAAAGAGAATGAACTAAAAATATACAAAGAATATGTCAGTATACACAATAAGAGTAGTAGAAATATTGATGCAAAAATACATGTAAACATTATTGAAATTTGAGGTAGACATTATTGCGAGTATATTCTACATTGCTGAAGCTATACATTATTGAACGTTCTACAAGTGTCTAGAATGTCTATGTCACTTGGTCATCTTCAGTTTCCACCGCACTTGAACTTGTTGAAGCAAACAAGATTTTTGCTGGCGTGAAAGAAGACAGAGGACTCATCAGAGGGGGTGATACTGATCCACCAGGGTTGGATCTGCGGTAGCCGGCGGACTTCAGGTTTGCTGGCTGGCCTGTTGGTGGTGCTCTTTGTTACACAGAGGTGGTGCTCTTTGTTACACAAAGGTGGTGCTCTGTGTTACACAGAGGTGGTGCTCTGTGTTACACAGAGGTGGTGCTCTATGTTACACAGTGGTGGTGGTCTGTGTTACACAGAGGTGGTGCTCTGTGTTACACAGAGGTGGTGCTCTATGTTACACAGAGGTGGTGCTCTGTGTTACACAGAGGTGGTGCTCTGTGCTACACCGGGTTTGTGTTATAAGCGGGAAGTCCTCCTCACCAGGGAACAGAAGGACCTGGAGGAGGTCAGACAGACCTAGCAGCAGGCGTTGGGCGGAGGAGATACAGATGTTGGTGTTGTCTGTGTTCCCTTCAGGGACAGGTCCTCTGGGGCGTTGTGTAATGAGGACCTTGGAGAAGACGGTTTTGTAACGTCTTTTCCGTCTGTCCGTCCTACAGGTGACACAGGAGACCGAGGTGATCGGGGACCTACGGCTAGAGGACCTAAAGGAGCACCTGGAGCTCCGGGTCTCACAGGTAACAGACCAGTCATGGTGGGGAACCATGAGCTGTTAAGATTACGTAGACACACACACACACACACACACACACACACACACACACACACACACAAACACACACAAACACTCTCACACACACACACACACACACACACACACACACACACACACACACAGCAGATTACATTTGGTCTGGTGATGGAACTATGAAGTCATTTAGGAGACACTTTTATCCTACATGACTAAGTATCTGTAGGATGCCTACAGGCAGACTGCGGACATGGGGGTTTGAAGCCAGCATCCTTCAGCTGGGAATCAAACACCCTTAGCACAACACTGCACTGTCATATCCTATGGACCCAAGCATGGATGATCCATCCAGAGTGTCTGACCTGCTGGGTGTCTGACCTGCTGGGTGTCTGACCTACTGACCTGCTGGGCGTCTGACCCTCTGCTCCTCCCCCTCCAGGTGACCCTGGTCGACCGGCTTACGGGACCCACGGGCGTGATGGGCTCCGGGGCCCGCGCGGTGCTCCTGGGGTCCCCGGGGTACCGGGCCCCCCCGGCCCCGCCGGCTCCAATGGGTACTGTGAGTCTTCGCAGTGCGTCCTGGCCATGGTGGCGTCCGCGGTGTCGGCCAAGGACTCCGGGATGAAGGGCCCCTCTGAGATGTAGGTGCCCCCGGCCGGGACGGAGCCAGGAAGAGAGCCTGAGAGACTTAAAGTGGGGGCGTAGCGTGCGTCGTGTCTCTCATGGGTTGTGACCCCGTGTTGGGTCTCTGTTTGGATTTGGCGGCTGGGCGATTTGGAAGACTAGTGTTGGGAATTCTGCACAATATCGATGGGTATGATGGGAACATTTTAAGGTATCAAACTGAGGTTAATTGAAATAAATGCTAATTTGACGATATGTTAATTTTGCGCCAATACAAAAAGAGGTGATAAACCATCATGTTGAACTACAGCCCAGTCCTTGTACACTTCACTTGCTGTTTTACAACAACTCACTACTCAAACAGAGCTAGCGGTAGCCGTCAGAGTAACACAGAAACACATTCATACCCTTTTATTTTCTCACCCCAGCTTTGTCATCATTCGTACTGTAAAAGAGTCGGCACCCCCTGTGGTTGGGAGGACTTCGTTATCAAGGGGTCTATGTATTAGGTTGACGTCCCAAAAGCAATCCTGGCCCAACAGGTGGGACATGTATTCTGTGTGTTTATGTAAATGTGTCAATATTGCAATCCTATGAAACGTTACCACCGAATGAGCATTTTGTTTTGTGAGTATCTTTGTTGTGTTTCCAGTCACAACCCTTTTCCTCCCATTGTAGAGTAATGAATTTTGATTCTGGCGTGGTTTTTAAGCAGACCTATCAGTTTTTATATGATGACACCCTATTTATTTTATCAAGGTCCAATGTGGCATCAACAACTTGTACAAATGAAATAAACACATTTTGATAACCTCTTGCATGTTTTGTATTAATTCATAAAAAAGCAAGACGTTCTGTTTTTTTACAATTGTATCCCTCAGAACTAGAGAAAATGGCCATAATGGATACGTCATTTCCCTGTCTGCTTGGATTGGGATGCGTTTGTTTTAAAGCACACAGAAGCCACACATTGAAAAGCCTCCACAAGAGGGCGCCCCTCACAACCAACACTCAAAACTCATGACGTATGTAGAACAAGTCACCCTTTAATATATAAACTTGTAAATGTGTTGAATAGCGTAACATTTAATTTACTATGTTAAGATATCATTATTTTAATGTTTTGTTGAAAGTAGGCGTTTATTGCAGTTAGAGGTCCTGACGCCAATCTCTATGAAGCGCATACCAGGATTATATCAAGTAGCAGATACTCAGCTCTGCTCCTGTCTTCATTATCTGTGTGATCGTATGTTTTGAGACGGCGTCACCAGAAATACAGACCACAAGACACATGACAATGGACTTTCAGTGTATCATTTTAATGTACTCCTAAAGTTGGTGAACGGGTACAATGTGTTGCGCACTGTACTAAAACACACATCCATTGATAGTATAAATAGCCAACCTAACAATAGTACACATTTTCAAATACATAAAATCATCAAGTATCCAAGTATCTTAAGTTACGAACATCAAATAAAAAGGCATACAAAATATAGCAGACGTCTGAATTCCAGTTTGAAGCAAAAAGTAAAATTTAAAATAAAATCACATTTGACGTGGCAGTTAATTATAGTCAACAAAATGTTTGATAGAGGAGTTGGGAGATCCCAACCAGACGAATATAGCGACAGTTAAGCATTAGATATTAAAAATAGTCACTGAAAGAGCTTTAGTGTTTTTTACTTCCTGCACAAGACAAAGGCAACTATTTTTTTCTGTTTCAAGTAGAAAAATGAAAACCTTTTTTTCAAATGCCAGGAGTGGAGGAAATCCATGGCCTTCGTTCGTCTGTAAGGCATTAATGGATGAACCAGCAGATTTCAAGGAAGGCCTACCTCTGTCAGTTCACACCTCACCCTTGAACTGAACAGGGTACAGAATTTAAATGGTAACCCAAAAAATCTATTTTTGTTTTGTACATTCTGAGAGAACGCAAAAGACCAAGGATCAATCCTAAAATAAGGGAACGCAACATCTGCACAGAACGCAACAAACCAAGGTTTGAAGGGAACCTACACCGATTCCTACGAAGATTCTCCACCCTCCAGAACCTACTACTATCACACGGCTTGGTGTGTGTTTAGCTTTGTTTGACACTTGAAAGTGAAAAGGGAAACTTCTCCAAAGGAAACACTTCAACACATTGACTGCCAGGTAAGAAGATAGCAAGATTAAATTGAGCTTTTTTTGTTTTTACTTTTACTGAACATGAAAGGTCGGAGTGTGGCCTGCAGGTTTTGCTCTACTGGATGCAGCAGTTATTACGATGGCCGTTGGAATCTTTGAAGCGAAGGCGCAGCTTCGGACGATATTTCTCCAGGTAGAAGAGCTGCTTGCTGTTGAACGCTCCCCTGCGCCTCCTGGTGGCAAAAGAGAGAATGGCTGTAACTAATGCTTAGACATGCTAGCTTACACATTCATTTACAACTAGACCACTTCATTTTGAAGTGTTTTCTGGCCTTCAAATGCTAATCCACGGCGACACACTGTGATTATTTTTCAGATACACGTCATTAATGAGCAGGTGGGAGTACCCATAGGGCATCTTTTGCTCTAGGAATGCCTACAGGTAGGCTGTGGACATTGGGGATAGAACTCAGTACCTTGAGACCAGTAGTGGATCACCCTAGCCAACACACTTTCCTTCATTAGGTCAATGTTTAACCTCTGAATACAAATACATCCATGAGGTACTTTAAGTAACTTACTGTCTAATAAACTGGACAGCGTCTTCATATTTCATCCCACATTCGATCAGGGCGAGTGCCACCAGAACAGGAGCCCTACAACAAGACACACACCTCGTTAGCCTGCCGCGCACACAACAAACACTGTGCTAATTAACGACTGATTGACCTGGCACAGAATACACAGATGAGATGCAAATCTTGTGCTGCCGGATCCTCCTCCAGACTAAAGGGAGAATCAATGGGGGCTTGAATTTCTGAAGATGTACGTGATTGATGTGCGTTATTGTTCCCAGACGGGAAATGTGGGTGTCACAGCAGAAAATGTAAAATAAATAAAGAAAGACATGCTAGTGAGCTTTAGTGGGCTACTTAGCTGGTTTGAAGCCGTTATTCAAATGTGATAATTACCTAGCTTAGCACTGTTGACCATTTGGTTCGTTTGTTGTCACAAATTGAACGGTTCCCAAATACGTACAATTCTTCTTACATCACCATGATGTGAATAACAACATAGGAGATACTGTAGGATTTTATTGACAACCAATGTTTGATAGTTACGAAGAAAGAAATAAGCATTAATTCTGTTAAGACAACCATTTGGTTAAAAACTAAAAAGGCGGAGAAGGTTTACCGTCCCAGGCCGGCGACACAGTGGACCGCCACGCAGCATCCCGGCTCCTCACGAAACTTCACCTTCAGGAGGTTCAGCCAATCATCCACGATCTGGCTAGAGGGCGGAGCTCCATCATCGAACGGCCAATCCTGGAGAAGCATTAAGAACATTTTTAACAAAGGCTGGTTTAGAAAGGTGTTTAATCAAACCCTGTCATCAAACTACTACTGATATGATTTATTTGATTATTTTGATCTATGTATAATTCTATTAAGGAGACTCTGGGTCAATCTTGGTTTAAAATAAGCCGATTTTTAGCTAAAGCCCAGCAGCCCTTGGTTGGTTTGGTTGAGGTTCTGGTCTAAGGTAGACCGGGTCTGGTGTGGATAGGGTATTACCAGAACTTGGATCCCCTCCTTCCCCACGAGGGCGGCGTCGTAGGTGGCTTCACAGACCCTGACCACGGTGCTCACGCCGTACTTCTTCAGCTCCTGTGGTTGAAACCAGTCAGGGTTACGTTCTGCCCAAAAATTTAGATCCACGAGACACTGTAACCATGCACAGGATCATCTGCTCCACACAATGTCAGAAGAAGCTTTCAGATGTGGGTTCAATTTATACATTTTCAAATGTAAAATTGAATTGGGAAAAATGCATATTAAAGGGGAACTGTCATGCTTGACTGTTTTTCAAATATAAGATAGAGTACTGCTTCATACGCGTGTTGAAAAATTCCCGGAAAAGTTGAGCAATGACATCATTATTCAGGGATTTGTGCTCTCCAATAATGTCAATGGGCCAACTTAAATCAGGATTATTTTGCAGAAACCGAGTTGATAAGACTCGAGTTTATTTATATAGCAAGAGTTTATTTATATAGCACTCTCTAAGTACTCAAAGACACTTGATGGTGCAGATTGCGTTCAAACCCCAACAGGCATATGGAGCAGAACTCTCTTATTTTGACTACAGCGAGCTAGACGGTTCAACTTTAAGTTAGCTACTTTGATGATCATTACCTCGATGAACTTGTTCAGAGTGGCGTTGGTGGGGTTGTGGGTGATGAGGAACCTCATGTTCTTGTAGGTTATCTCCACCGGAGCTGGACGGTTCATACGAGCCATGGTGACAAAATAACGGAAAAACAACCCCGAAAAACAACTCAAATGTCGACCACAGATTTTTTTTTTTACAAAATGTCTACCACTGAGTAAAAATACGAACGTAAACACTGTCGGAATGTCAAATAAAAAGTTAAAACCAAATCTTCCACTACTCGTTGGCGAGGCTTTCACAGGCAAAAAACAGAAAAGCTAGGCAGGTTGGTCGTTGGCAGGCCGAGAACGTTGGTGGACGATCAAGAAGTGAATCGTACTTTTTTTTTTTCTTTACTTAACGGACCTCCTCTCCTCTGGAAACAAACAAAAATAAAATAGAAAAATAAAATAGAAAAAGAACCGAGGCTGGTTCCACCGTGCCTCTGGCCAGGCAAACGCCGTGGGGGAGGGGGGCGCGATGTGGTCCGAGTTACCCCATCCAGGCCTTAGGCTTGCTGGTTCAGGCGGGGAGTGGCGACCCGTTCCTGCCAACGCTTCCGGGGGACGGGGGGGCTGGACGGACGGTTGGAGGGCGGGGGGAGGTGGCCCTCCGGTGGCTCAAGTGCGTCGTCGGGGCGGCGGCGAGTCAAGACGTTCACTCGTCTGCACCGTTGGTGTGCTGAGCCTGGCAGTAGTCCCCGCTGCCCTTCAGAAACTCCATAAATGTGTGACCCAGAACACCACGGAACTGCTGCATGGAGGGAGGGCACACCATTAGCTCATTGCCAGGAGAACCAGAACGCATTGTTTACAAAACATTTGAAGAATCTTTAGTTAACTGGCGTAGGCTCACTGAGCAGTGGCTGTTAGGCATTCACCTGCTAAGTACCCATAGATGCCGAGTACCCTAAAACACCAAGTACCCCAGGATTGCAAGTACCCCAGGATTCCAAGTTCCCCAACGGTCAAAGTACCCCAACATTCAATTACCCAA
The DNA here is from genome assembly GCA_027123675.1 of Molva macrophthalma. Classification (NCBI taxonomy): domain Eukaryota; kingdom Metazoa; phylum Chordata; class Actinopteri; order Gadiformes; family Lotidae; genus Molva; species Molva macrophthalma. Next base: position 5,376,482 of record JAOPJO010000111.1, read on the forward strand.
AAATGATTATTACCCTTACATTCCAAGAACATGCTATTGATATCCTCCATAATACGCTAACAACCATAGCATGCATTGCTAAGCATCATAACATGCTATAACCACTATAGGACATGCTTACCATCAAAACTTGCTAACCTCCATAACATGCTAAGCATCATAACATGCTAAGCATCATAACATGCTAGGCATCCTCACATGCTTGGCATCCTGACATGTATTTTGAAGAAGAGGAAAACTTTTGTGCACAACTATCTAACTCCACACAGTCAGACCTCCAGCTTGGGCCTCCAAGCTAACCACTCAACTGTAGTCATATGAAATGCTGTGTATACACCAGCTTAGCATAACACACAACAAATGCATTTGTTAAAGCATACACACACACAAACGTGAAAGAAAAGATTAGGGAAATCCTTTGTGGTTTTCCACCAAACAAGAATTTCTGCCTAGCTAAAGTTTATATTTGGCAGAGTCATCATAGGTAGGCTGTAGACCACATTTTGTGTTTCTGATCCAAGCTGCTTTACATTGGTCCTACGTTCTCAGATTATTGGGATTTGTTCTGGCCTTGTCTGTAGGCTCCATCAGGGTTCGTGGGTTTGATGCCCGTGAGGCAGGCCTCCGGACACATATCGCTTGACATCATTTGGCCAATGTTTATTTTATCTATAATATAATGCGGTGTAGTGTAGCATCGTGTTGTGTAACATTGCGTAACATTGTGTAAGTGCGTAACATAGTGTGGTGTACCATTAGTGTAGTGTGTGGTGTAGACTAGAGAATGCACTACTGGATAAATAAAATAAACTCTAAATGTTACATAATATTAATAATGACAATATGGTGTTCAGCTCCCGATATGTAGAAGCTTTGTGTCATTTGTGACATGTAGGTCAGAAATATGAAGGCCTTGATTCTGCTCAGCAGTGATGAACAGACACATACAGCACCACTGGTATTAAAGCGCTTATATTTCATATTTGCCATTTGAGCTCCTGAGAGCAACTAAAGCCGTTTCTCAGGCTTACGCTGGGAAATACACTGGCCTAGGCTCTTCCAGTGGGTTTTGTTAATCCGGGATTTTGTTAGGAAAAAGACCGTTTCTTTCTAAATAGTGAGTCAACGCTGAGAAAACCATTAGGCCTCCATTGGTCTAGAGACACCTATACAAAGAAGCACACCATGTTGTTCACCGAAATTACATGTTGCCCATCCTTTGTGTTTATTTCTCTGGGCGCCATCACTACTATTTCGGCCTATAGAGGCAATGTCACACACACAGATGCACACACACACACGCACACACACACACACACACACACACACACACACGCACACACAGACACATTGCGGAACAATGCCGATCACAGCGCTTCGTTAAAACACGACCCACACCACGACCACGCCACTGCAGATAAAACCCACGAATAACAGGACTGACGAGCGTCAAACTAAAATCATCGGGTTTTAATGATCAGAAACGTCGTGTAGGAGAAATACGTGCGCGTCCGGAACCTGCATTAGGACTTTAACTTTAGCGCACATCATTCTCACACACACACACACACACACACACACACACACACACACACACACACACACACACACACACACACACAC
>JAOPJO010000111.1:5378113-5389468 GCA_027123675.1 Molva macrophthalma
CACACACACACACACACACACACACACACACACACACACACACACACACACACACACACACACACACACACAGCTGTGTATAACATCATTATCAAGCAGATTGTTCCAATGCCTATTCAATGTTGTTCTAGTTAATACATACAATGCGATGGGACATGGAGCTATTGTTTTACTGTGCAGAAGAGGCCGTGATTTCACGGAGAAAAAAACACAACAACGTGAAAGCAAGACGATAGCCCACAAAGGTTGCAACACAGAAAGCAGAAATGGAAACAAAATGGCACCGTTTGGCCAACGGAACTTACTGGGATATGCTTACTCATTGAAGATTGCAGCTTAATCATACAGCCGGTCCCTAAAAAGAAGTCAAAGAGAATAGCTGGCGTTGCACCATACAGCCTTGGTGTTCTCTCCGAGCGGAGTCGACGTCGTCTCCTCGGCTGCTTCGACGTCAGTCGGCATCCAGGCACTCAGACCCCACCCTGAAGATGAGGAGTAGTGGCCTGCTTACGGAACTTCAGTGCTGCGCAAGTTTCGCAGGCCGCGCCGGCTTTGTTCACGCACACATAAACCACGGCGCGTGCTCAATGTACTCAATGTTAAATAAATTAACATAAATATGTGTCTTAATTAACCGTATGTCTGGATGACTCTAAGTGAGATTCAATGAGACTGCAAATGTCGTTTTTGTGATGATACTGCATGGATGGTGGATGGATGGATAGAATTAATGGATGGATGGATAGAATGGATGGATGGATGGATGGATGAGGAATGGATGGAAAGAATGGAGGGATGGTTGGATAGAATATATGGATGGATGGATAGATCTGGATGGATGGATGATAGATGGATGGAAAGAATGGAAGGATGGATGGATGATAGATGGATGGATGGATGGATGGCTGGAATGATTATATTAGATATTTGAATTCATTAGGGTGATAACGTTGATTATGTTGATTATTAAGATAAGTAAGTTACCTTAATGTTTTTCACATAATGCGGCAGAAAGTGCCTCGGAGAAGTGAACTAACGAGCAGCAGCTTATCCCATAAGGAGGCCAAGGTTAGCGCTCTTCCACGTTTTCTATGCATAAATGGATTCCCACTCTTCTTCCTGTTATTAACTACCTGTTACTAACATGTTTATTATAACAATAACCATAAGTGTTTATAATTTATAACATCAATGACAACAATAACAATGACACCACCAGTTTGTTGAGTTGTGAAGTTAGAGCACATCTAGTTACCGGATGTTTCTAGAGGCTGTGGATGTCCACTGAAATGCTGAGCCGTGCTTTTACCCTGTGACACACACACACACATAGACACACACACACACGCAAACACACGCACACACACACACACACACACACATACGCAAACACACGCACACACAGATGCCAAACACACACACCCCTGCCAGACAAAGAGATAGAGAGAGGGTGTGGAACATCCCACCATCTCTGGGCAGTGTAGACTGGTGGAGGTCAGCTGTGTTTATAACAAATTGATACCACAACATCCTGAAGGTAGAACTTCCATTGAGGGAGATTGAGTTGGAAAACAGAGTGTGCCAGTAGAAACCATGAGTTGCTCAGAAGAACTACTCCAGCTGAAGGTAACAATGGGGGTGCCATAATGTTGTGGTCCAGTTTCCTCTGTGTTCAGATCCAAGTTATTACTGTTACCAAAATTGCTCAGCATGATAGAAAGAATATGAATATGAAATATGAATCTACTTAAAAATAAAAACCTTGTGTCAAGCGATGTGTTTTATCCACATGCCATTTTCTCTTGAGTAACCAGCTTATCGTTGTAATATCAGTCCTTCCAGAGACACAAAACTTTACTTATTGGGGTTTTTATCCATTTATACTGTTCTATGCATCTTTTATGTACTATATAAATTCATATTTTTATTGTCTTACTGTATTTTGTGTTTATGTTATATACATATTTTATAATATTAATATTCTCTATTTTTCATTGGAATTTTTCCTTATCATTATGCACTTTTTTATCAATGTTTTCTCTGTAATGTCTCTGTAATGTATCTGTAACGTATCTGTAATGTCTCTGTAACGTCTCTGTAATGTCCCTGTAATGTCCCTGTAATGTCCCTGTAATGTCTCTGCAGGACCAGCAGGGCACCGCCAGAGACACTGTGGATGGCGTCGGCGTGAGCCTGGGCCGGAGGAAGGGTGTGACGCTGTCAGAGGAACACGCATCCTCAGAGGGAGGGGACTGCGGAGAGAAGCTGTCCATCGTCCACACGGACGCCGACAAGGGCCCCTCCTCAACAACCACCACCCTCGTCCCCATCGGCTCCCCCCCGCCCAGGCCTCGCTCCGGGGGAGGTCCGGACAGAGGCAACAGCGGGCCCCCTTGGACCAGAGGAGCTTTGTACCACGGTGGTCCCTGTAGGCCCTCTGACATCCCCAGACAGACCATGGAGGAGCTCAAGACCACGCTGAGGGACGGCTCCCACTTGGCCTTCAGGGTCCAGGGTGACGTACGGTCAAGGGACCCCAGTACCTCGCACCTCAAGGGGCAGAACACAGTCCAAGGTGGTGGTGGCGGCAGCGACCAGGACCACCGCAGGGTGCTAACGACCTTCAAGCCCCATGGGGCTTCTATAGGGAGCCTGGGCCCAGGGGACAGCAGGGCTGGTCAGCACCCTTCCAGCTCATTCAGACCAGACGTTTTCACATACAGAAACCCTGGGGGCCGGGACCCGCCACATGGAGGCCGGGACCCCTCGGAAGAGGCTGGAAGTTCTCAAACAGGTAAACAGTTGACCAAGAAATATAAAGTTTTGGTTATAATACTTCACAAGATCATCAATGTTGTAGTAGAAACCTGCTATTCTACTTACATTCTGGGGATATAACAGCATATATGTATCTTCAACACACTTGATATGTTCTGTTCTGTTCATATTCTCGGTTAATGTTATAGAAATGTTAGTCTACAAACATTACGCTTTTTTTCTGTTGTTTGAATTATGCCATTGATGTTTTTCATCTGCTAACCTTCTGTTTGGATTCCTCTAGCTACTTTGTTTTACTTTCGGATAAAAACTGACTAAAGTTAGCGTACATTAAGCTATTGCCCAGTGTTGTGTTGTTGTGGCAGATAGCAGAGAGCCTTGTGCTGGAGGTTCTGGCAGCAGCAGCAGCAGCTCAGACACGGAGAACATCAAGCAGCAGATGACCAGGGAGAACATCAACTTCGTCCGCTTTGAGGCCGTAGACCTCCATGGTGTGTCCCGGTCCAAGACGGTGCCCGCCCGCCACTTCCATGTAATCAACGCTTTGCCTTTCCAACCATCCTTACATCCACCCTTCCATCCATCCATCCACCTCTCCTAACATCCATCCACCTCTCCTAACATCCACCCATCCATCCACCCATATATCCATCCATCCATTCTCCCATCCTTCTATGCATCCATCCATCCATCTATCCATCCATCAGCTACATATAGACATTACAAATCATTTAGTCAATGCGTTCTTGTGAGAAGACTAATTCCATGTTAGTACAACATGAGGTATCTGCATTGTTGCAAGAGAGCTAGGTAGGACAGGTGGGGCAGGCATGGTGTGGTATAGGTGGATGTTACAGAGGTCAACAGAAGGCTCTCCCTCCCCAGGAGAAGGCAGCATATGGTGTCCCCATGCCCAGAAGCTACCTAGAGCTGACACTGAGTCCCGGGAGCAGTGAGGTGGACAATGCCGACGCCGCCAACTTCAGCAGCGATATCCTGCTGATGCCCGACCTGCACACCTTCAGGGTGCTGCCCTGGGCCGAGCAGACGGCCCGGGTCATCTGCGACCCCTGCACCGTCACGGGGGCCGCCCTGCGCACCTCCCCCCGCCTCATCGCCAAGCAACTCCTGGGCCAGCTGCAGAGCCTGGGATTCTCCCTGCACGCGTCCTTCACCTACGAGTGCTGCGTGCTTGGCACCCCGGACCGGGTGGGCCCCAAGACCCTGATGTTCCCAGCCACCACGCTGCTCAGCAACTACCACCTGCCCTTCTTCCAGCAGCTGGTGGACAGCATGTACTGCATGGGATGCGACGTGGACAGCTTCGCCTCGGGCTCCGGCCCCGGCCAGATGGAGATCAACCTGCGGCCGGAGTTTGGCATCGCGGCGGCCGACAGCGCCTTCACCTTCCGCACGGGCATCAAGGAGATGGCGCGCAAGCACGGCTACCTCGCCAGCTTCTACACGGACGAAAGCCAACACAACGCCGGCGTGCTCTCCCACAGCCTGTGGGACGCCAGCGGGCGGCGCGGCCTGTTCCACAGCGGGGAGGCGCGGGGCGGGGAGCTGTCGGAGATGGGGAAGAAGTGGCTGGCGGGGCTCCTCAGCCACTCGGCCGCCCTGAGCTGCCTGCTGTCCCCCGCGCGCGACTGCAGGAGCCGCACGGCCAGGCGGGCCAAGGACCCCCAGCGCGGGATGTACGCCACCTGCGGCTACAACGACCACAGCAGCTCCTTCAACGTGAAGCGGCACGGCGGCCGTGAGCTGCACATCGACAACCAGCTGGGTTCGGCCGCGGCCAACCCCTATGTGGTGCTGGCCGCCACGGTGGCCGCCGGGCTGGACGGCATCAAGCGTAACCTGAGCTTGGGGGCGGGGCCAGGCCAGCAGAGGCAGCACGCCATCCCTGTGAGGCTGGAGGACGCTCTGGAGGCGCTGGAGGAGGACCACATGCTGGGCAGCGCCCTGGGGGAGCCCTTCGTCCAGTACTTCATCGCCATGAAGAAGTTCGAGATCGAGACGCAAGAGCTGGACGACGAGAGGAACAAGTGCCTGGAGTACTTCATCTAGAAGTGCCACGCCGTGGGAACGACTGCTACTGCAATAATGATCGCGTTGTTTTGATAGAAAATATTTAATTTGATTGATTATTTTGATAATGTGTGATTCTGAAGTACTTCTTGTAAATATGACGAGTCAATATCACATAAAACAACAGTTCCATCATCAATGTGGCTTCACCTCGAGTGTGATTTTCAGTGTCTTTTCAATCATTTGGGTATGCTGACAAGCAGAGTAGACGGTAGTACAATGTAGGAACACTAGAGGGCACTAGACAACACTAGAGCGAACTAGACAACACTAGAGGGCACTAGACAACACTAGAGCGCAGTGCACTGCAGTACAATAGAGTTGGTTTTCAGGGTAGAACCTGTTTCTATACAAAAGAAAACAGTGTAGATTATCCATTTATACAAATATTTGGGGTAGAGTGAACACATTCCCAAGAGCAATAATATTCCCGAGACCAATTGACAACATTATGTAACAAACAAACTTCTTTAAATATCAGTATATTACTGATAACTATATTACTAGTTTGGAAGGGCTGTTTATTCGTAATACATAAACACTTTGATACCATCACATTATTATCAGACAGACCTCACACATCATGATTAGTTTGATTTGTCAATTATTCTGCCGATTACTGAAAGTAATCCAAGACCTGAGACAGTTTAGCTCCCAAATCAGTTTATGATTATTTTGATGTTTGCCCAAACCATAGCTCCATTTCCATAATGCAATCGTCTGCCTTTTATAATCCATGTGATACTTATTTAAAAGGGTGCAGTGTGTGAAATGGCTTATAACCCAGTGTATGTATATCTATATAGATAGATATATATATCTATATAGATACATATATCTATATCTATATCTATATCTATATCTATATATATATATCTCCTGGTAATAATGTGCATGATATTTTTCATCATCATCCCCTACAACTGCTGGGATTGTGGTGTGGCTTAACCCCAAAAAGGTTGGGAACAACTGTCTTTGACTTCCAAATATAAACATTTCATGGCAATATTGGATATGGCTTTCACAGGGCTGAACTCTAATTCAGTGCTCGGTTGTGATTAGAGAAGTAATCAGCTAATTGGTATAGACCTAAGATGGATTCTGGTCCATGGTTGCGGTCGGATAGTCAAAAACATTATGTCCTATGTCCTTTCCTAACCTCTTTTCCTTGACCCCGATGGAACGTGTCATGAGGTCGAGGAAAGATGTGAAGGATAATTATTTAATCCTTCACATTCTCTTCTTTTCCTAAGGACTTAGGAAAAGACAACCGAGGTGCTAAGAGAATCCGACTGCACTTACACTAGGCTACGTCATGCGACGGCGGATGTTACGGGGGACTGCCGTGATGAAACTACAATGTCCCGAAGATGGACTACTAAAAGTGCATCTTAGATACTTCTTACTGTGTTGTTTCATGCAGGCTGCATAAACCTGAACAACCCGGTGATAAATTTAACTTTATTACTAAGGTTTGAATTTAAATAATTTGTTTTAAATAAAGGCTCCCAGTCACAAAAGGGAAAGAAAATAGTTTTCACATTAATAAAGGTTGCTCACGCTCAAACTCCTGTCCACTCATATTTATGGACATAGATCCCAATTAGTATGATTGTAGGAAAATAATTGTTATTCATGTTGAGCATTTGTTTCCATGAACGGCCGAATGGTGCTTCGCTTTAAATGTTCCTGCTGCAAGGAATTGTGAGACGGCATTATCTCCTTTCCATTCATAAAGGATGGTCCAGTGTACCCTATGCTAAAGGAGATAAGAAAGAAAGCATTGAAGCAACTTTCCTGAGCATTTAGAGAATTCTAACAGCTGTTATCATGGCTGCCACTTAAATATTACCGGATCATTTCACATGTTTAGGAACCTTCCTAAGCAAAAAAGACTATTCGACCGCATCCATAGTTTCAGATATCAGTCCAATATCTAAATTAGCTAAAATATAGTATCCTTCTGAAGAAAACATTCCAGTACAAGGTCCTTAGGAAATATTTGAAAATGTTCCCCATTTTTCTTTCACATAGAAGTTATAGGTTAAGTTAGAATAAACTATATGCCACCTGAAAGGAATGGCTTAAATCCTTAACGGTAATTTGATTTGATATGTGAAAATGTGCTATTGAAGAATCCATATAATCTATCTATCTATCCCTAGAAAACGTACCAACCATTTGGCTTTTGTCTTAAAAACACTTTGTCTCAAGTTCCTCCTATAAAGTGTCTATGGTCTGGGGACCCTGTGATTCATTTGTTTTTGGTGATCAGGCTGCCAACACGCTGCATGAACCGACCCAGTCGGTTGTCCTGTGTCGTGGGCGTTGAGTTGTTCTTGGAGGTGTCAGCCGATGGCTGCCTGATGCTGTTGAGCACAGAGTTCCTCTCCTTCCCGAGGTAGCGCAGACTGGATGTCCTCACCGGCTTATCCAGAAGAGGTTCGTATCTGCTGTAGGCCCTCTCCCTCTGGGGTTGCGGGACAATGGACCCATCACTCTCCAGGGTCAACCTAGAGCCCCTGACGCTGGTCTGGGGCCTGCTGGAGCGTTGGGGCGACTGTCGGTCAAACGGTACCGTGGATGAAGGTCGTTCTTTTTCCTCAAGGGTGTCAATGGTATTCTGCGACCTGGAAACACTCTTCAACATCCCCTTGGGCGTAGCGGGCTCCAAGGTGGAACGCTCCACTGCTGCGGTGGGCGGAGCTCCCTCCGATTCCTCCAAGGAGACCTGCTGGCTCACTGTTGAGGGGTTCTGCGATCGCATGGAAGACTTCCTCTGTAACGTTTTATCCTCTTTCCGCTGGGATTTGCGCTCTTCCAAAGAAAGCAGTGAATAAACCTTAGACTTGAGGGAGTTCTTCCTCTGAAATGTTTGCTCGCCTTGCGGTGACGGGGCCTTCTCGGCCGAACCCTTGGCTTTCACCACGCTCTGCGATGCCCCTGACGCGTTGGAGATGGAAGAGTTTGCCGACAACGGAGGCGTTGCCTCCCGATTGGGGGGTGGTTCGGCCTGGATGGGGTAGGGTCTCGCACCAGGTGGGTCCTTCTTCGTGGCAATGGTGCTCTCCTTCGCCAGGTCCTGATGCCGTGATCCAACAGACCGGATCGATACCACAGAGCCCACTCTGGAAACAGCCCTGCGACCCCCACGGGGCGTCGTTGTGGCGGGGTCTTTGTGGCCCGGGGAACCGGTCTCTTTGGCTAGCTTGTCTGTTGAATCCACTTTGTTTGGGGCGTCTTTCTCCTCTGGGATACCCAGGAGAGGGTCCATGGCTCTGGAAGACTGTGTGTTGCCACCGCTGGGTCTCAGGCCTGAGGGTTTTAGAGATGGCTCCTTCTGTTTCACATCCGGCTTGGCCGCTGATGGAAGGGTCCTGGGAAGGGGTTGCGGTCGGTCTTGTATTCGCGGGGTATGTCTCTTATGTTGGGCTGCAGACTGCTGCGCCTCCGGCGCCTGAGTGTCCTCCATCTCGGGGCATTCTTCAATCTCAGGAGTTTCCTCCGGCGGTTTGAGTCTAGGACTGAAGTACTGAACGTTCTCATAGTCGGCTGCCGCTTGGCCAGAAGACTCCTGCTGCCTGTGTTCTTCTAGCGCTGCCATGCTCTGGCTTTTGTCCAGAGTTCTCAGTGAGGACCTCATTCTAGTCCTCTCTTGAGTGGAGAACATGGGCCTCAAATTCTCCTGGCTCTGCCTGGTGTACTCCTGCAGACTGAGCCTCTTCAACCGGATCTCCTCCAGCCTGGACTTCATCTGCCGGGACTTGGTGGGGAACATCTGGTTTGGGCCGTCGTTAAGGTCCAGCTGGCTCCCCTGGGGCGATGTCATGTCGTAGGCTGCCTCCGGGGTCTCATCCTCATGGCTGAAGTATGAATCGATCTTCCAGCGATTGAGCGACGTCTCAGAGTTAAACGGGATGAGGTTCTGGTCGGAGCCGTAGCGCATCCGGTGGCGGGAGAGCAGCTGAGACATCCTGGCTGGCCGCATTGGTGGTGCCGGCGGGTCCTCGCCTCCTTGCGGGGTGGTCCCATTCCTCTCGGTGGCCTTCAGTCTGGCGGAAGAGGAGTTGAGGCGCTGCAGCTCGCCGGCATAGCTGTGGCCCCTCACCATCTTCCCAGGGTCCAGGCGGTGGGACTGGTGCAGCTTCTCCTGCATGCTGAGCCCCCGTGTCATCAGACCGTTGGTCATGCGCGGTCTATGGAGCTGGTGCAGGGATAGCAGGCTGGGGCTGGGGCTGAACAGGGGCTTGAGGCTGTCCTCCTCTGCAGACGTGGGTGACGTGAGCTCTGTGGGAGCAACAGAGCGAGCGTAGAGGCGGCGGAATTCCTCGTCGTACGAGCCCACCAGCTGACCCGTGACCACCAGCACCATGCTCAGGTTGATCTTCTCGAAGGACCACGTGTAGCTTCAGACCAAACAAGGGAACAAGAAGATAGAGCATGTTACACCTTAGGTACATATTTAGAAGAGAAAGCATGTTACCATTGATGTTCATGTCAATGTGTCTCACCTGTACATGCTAGCTGGTGTGTAGGTTGCAATTCTACATGCTACCTGCTAACTCACCTGTAGGTTGTAATGGTACAAGCTAACTCACCTGTACATGTTATCGTACCTGTAGGTTGTAATGCTCGATGATACCTGCTAATTCACCTGTAAGTTGTAATGGTACAAGCTAACTCACCTGTACATGTTATCGTACCTGTAGGTTGTAATGCTCGATGATACCTGCTAATTCACCTGTAAGTTGTAATGGTACAAGCTAACTCACCTGTACATGCTATCACACCTGTAGGTTGTAATGCTCGATGCTAGGTCACTTGTACATGCTAGCTCACCTGTAGGCTGTAATGCTACATGCCAACTCACCTGTAAGTCCCATACAGGACGGTTCTGCAGTCTACCAGTATGAACCTCTGCTCCAGAGCGCCACTGAACTTCGCCCCAGACTGGCACTGGTACTGCGGGCCGCTCACCGTCCGAACACGCAGGTTCTGGATGACACACACACATTAGCGGGTCAGTAGCTTGTCTTACGCAATCACACACCTACACAGTCATACCAGCTCTATGGCATATCACTGCCAAAAATCGCAAGCAAAAATGACTTTGTTACACAACTTACACATCCGTGTAATCATTATTTCTCGCAGTATTTCTCTGCTTACGAGAGCAATAATATAGCCTGTGAGGAGAAAATCATTCATTGAGAGCACACATAAAGTAAAGCAGCACAAAATGCTGTCTTTGCTCTCGTTCTCGCAGTGTTTTCGTGCTCGCTCTGATATTTTTTCTCGTCGCTCTGACATTTTTTCTCCTCGCGCAGTGTTTTTTTGGGGTTTTTTTTGGCCAACCATGTTGTATCCCTGAATTTGATTGATACATATTGCTGGACAAGTCCAAACACCTCTTGAAGTGCTTGGACGATTTCTCGAGGAGAAGTAATATCCGAGCTAGCAGGAAAACACTGCGAGCACGAGAGCAAAGACAGCATTTCTGCGCACGGGGGGTGTCTCTCTCGGGCTGCTTCATTTTATGTGCGCGCTCAATGAAGGATTCTCCTCACATGCTTTAATATGGCTCACGAGATCAGAGAAAAACTGAGCGCGAGTGCAGTTACAGTACGTGCAATAATGATGTGTGCATGAATGTGTGAGTTGGGCGCGCGTACAAAGTCATTTTTGCTCGCGATTTTTGGCAGTGACATGCCATCATCCAACTCACACATACATATGCAAAGTCTGCAGACAAATATGCAAGCGCATCATTTTATACACAAGTAAAATTACACAACCCAACACACACACACAGACGCACGTACAGGAATTACAACAAATTATAACAAATAATACTCGCAGTACCTCCAAGCTCTATCATGTTAGTCAAACACAGACACATCGCACGCACACTTTGACATTTTGCGTGGCACCGAAGGCAACACACCCTCATGATTATGGACAAGATGAAACCTGTGCATTCATTTTTCAGGAGGGAGTTTAAAATGGCTACTGGCTAAACAATTCCTCTGTGTCAAGAGGAGCGAGGCTGACACTAGGGGATGCATGCTCAAAGACACAGACATGTTTGAACTCTGTCACCAGGATACACTCATGCAGTTTGACAGGAAAATCCAGACGTGGTTAACTGAAATATTTATACTGTGGCTGTTTTTAGTGGTGATGCGTATTTGGTTGGAGTGCGAAAGTGGCTCAGAGGTGAACGAGTCTGTTTTGAATACTGGCCGTTCACAAGCATTCACAATCGTTGTGTGAAAGAGACTGAGAGCAACAGCAGCACCAATTCAACTACAGATGATTAAGATGCAGTTCAATATCGTATGATTTGATCGGCTGAAGATAAGAGATAGTGTTGGGTGGAGAGAGATTTGGTTGAGGGAGGTTGGGTGGTGGGGATTGGGTGCAGGGGGTTTGGTGGTGGAGGGGGATGAGTGGAGGTTGGGTGGTGGGGGTTGGGTTGGGGGGGGG
>JAOPJO010000111.1:5403117-5413180 GCA_027123675.1 Molva macrophthalma
TACATCACTCCTTTATATCATTACCACCATGTTTATTACATCACTTCTATATATCACTACCCCCATGTTTATTATATCAATTTGATATATCACTACCACCATGTTTATTACATCACTCCTTTATATCATTACCACCATGTTTATTACATCACTTCTATATATCACTACCCCCATGTTTATTATATAAATTTGATATATCACTACCACCATGTTTCTTAGATCACTCTTATATATACCTCCTTTAACCATCTCAACCACTGTATTGCCATGGTTATTACATCACTCCTTTCCTTTATATCACTCCTTTAATCATATCAACCACTATACCACCACGTATATTATATCACCCCTTCAACTACTTATATCACTTCTTTAACCACTACACCGTCACGTTTATTATATCACTCCTTTAACACCTTATCTCACTCATAGCTTATGCTATCTAACCTAGTTAACCCTTACTACCCTAGCTAACCCTTTTTTGCCCTAGCTATTGCTATGGACCCTAGCTAGCACTAGCCGGGCTCGTACCTGCAGGTAGCGGTGTGTGACAGTGTCCTGGTTCAGCCCGGTGAAGTCAGTGGAGCCCTTCTTGGCCATCTCCACCAGGTAGCCGCTAACAGCGCTAGCTCCAGTGTACACTGGCGCCTTCCACAGGATGACCAGCGAGTCACTTCTGACCTCGCTGAAGCTCAGGTCATAGGCTGGGCCTGCACACCCACACACACACACAGTGCAAAAAATACACCATCAAATATCCAGAGCTTATAAGTCAGTAGTCTCCCCCAGTATGCTTATCATGCGCCCCACAGGTGGAGTCCTGCCCCCCAGGTTGGGAACCCCCGCTTCTTCCCACCTGGCTCCGCCATGGTCCAGGCCTCGCATTTCATTGGCTTGCTGGCATCTGAGGGCACGCCCACTCCCGCCATGTTGCCCGCCTGAACCTTGAACTCGTAGAAGGTTCCCTCGGTGAGTTGTTCGACCTGATTGGTCAACACAGAAAATACAATGAACCAATGAACAGCTTCATCAGAGAAACAGAGGAACCATTTTGATTGGTGGATGGTTGTAGTATTGTGAAATTATTTGAACCCACAAACACGCAAATGCACACATATATTAGATGACTTTACACTTTATGTCTTTGAATTGTATATATTTTAAATAGTTTTTTTCTTGTTCCTTTATTTTATATCCAGGTACTTTCTTTTTGTATTTTGTATATCCATGTCTTCACTGCCCCAACCTATCAGAACAGATTCCTCATGTGTGCAGATACACCTGCCAATAAAACTAAAATGTTCATGTTCTACTTGTATTCATCATCTAGTCTACCTTGTTGTCTATTTCTATTTCTATTTAGTAGACACTTCAATCCAAAGCTGTTTACAGTGACCCCAGCTCCGTGTCTCTAAGGAGCATGTCGGGCTCAGGGGCATCTCCCTCTGGGATGCCTACAGGCTCGCCTACTGACACCCGGGATCAAACCCAGTTCTCCTCGGTCGCGTGTCGAACACCGCTACACTGTCGTGTTACGCAAAGCCCACCAGGGCGGCCCCGGAGCAGGACCCGATCCAGCCCCTCTGGGCGGCGTGACTCACGGTGTAGACCCTCTCCTTGATGGGGCTGAGGTTGACCTCCTGCCACCGCAGCTTGTCGGCGTTGCGGCGGTCCACGTAGTAGGCGTTGACCCGGGACCCCCCGCAGTGCTTGGGGCTCTTCCAGGCCAGGGTCATGGAGGAGCCATTGCAGCTCAGCAGGGTGATGCCGTACGGGGCGCTGGGGGTGGCTGCAACGCGGTCAGACACGGGTCAGAACATGTGTTCTGGATGTCTATTTATCTGTATCCTATGTATATATGACAGACACACACACAGAAACACACACACACACACACATATCTCCTACATAGCATATGTATCCCTATATATTCAGTAGATAAATTCTATCTATATAATCATATATATCGTATTTTATTTATTTATTTATTTATATAACAGACAGATGATCTATGTTTTGTATTTTCTAGTTTTTATCAATTTGAGCATTTTCTGAAAAAACTCAACATTATCTTGTCCATTACTATTTAGTTATTGCATCATTCATATCTATATATTTCATCCAAAGTAAGCAACTGATGGTGACTTCAGATACAAGTCATTCAGGAGCAGCTAGGGGTCAGGGGTCATCTTGCTCTAGGGTGCCTACAGGTAGGGAGGGGTTAGGAGTCACATTACTCTAGCAGGACTACAGGTAGGGGTTAGGGGGCATTAGGGTTTGAACCAAGAACCTTTGGGCTGGGAGTAGAACACCCTGACCACTACGCTATCCTGCCCTTTAATGCACAAGGAAACATTGATTTAAAAATAATAATAATACCTGATTGGTCGTCAAGAGAGACAACTTCAGAAGCAAAATGATTGTCTTGACCCATTTAAAACATTTACACAGCGTGCACATGTTGTGGTCCATGAAAGCCATTCATCCACCTGTTAGACCTGTGAGAAGCCTGTTGCGTAACTCCAAAAGCATGATTGGTGACACACAACACAACACAACACAACACAGTGCGTCTGCAGGGGCAGGTCGTGGTTCTGTGTGGTAAGGAGTGGATCCCGCCGGACACAACACTGTGATGGATCAGTAGGATAACACAGTGTGGAGGGCACAGTGTGACTCTGCTGGGATGTGAAACTCTGTTAGTGATGTATGAAGCTAGTCAATACGTACCATACTCCACACCTCGTCCTAAACACAACATTTCTAATCATCCACACGGAATCTTAGTGGAGCCCAGAAATACACTGCATCGGAAAACGAATAATGTTATAGAATTAATTGTAGTCTAATCTAATGTTATGTGTGTGTGTGGGAGGTTGTGTGCAGTAGCATAGGTGTGTGTGTGTGTCCGTGTGAGTGTAGTAGCGTTGTTTTGTGCAGTAGCATGTGTTTGTGTGTATTTGTGTGTGTGTGTGTGTGTGCGTCTGCATGTAGTAGCTTGGTTGTGTGCAGTAGCATGTGTGTGTGTGTGTGTGTGTGTGTGTGTGTGTGTGTGTGTGTGTGTGTGTGTGTGTGTGTGTGTTGCTCACCCAGGGCGGGCTCCACAGCGATGGGGGAGGATTCCTCTGACTCGTCACTCAGACCGAACAGGTTGGCAGCCTGGACCCGGAACACATAGGTCTCCCCTGGAACCAGACCATGGACCACAAACCTGCCACGAGACACACAGGGAGACAGAGAGAGAGGGTTCATTTCTGCTTTAAAATGTAAAATTATGTTTCTGACTTTGACTTTGAACTACACAATGTTGAGCATGCAGGTATAGTCTCACCTGGTGTCTACAGGTATAATGTCACCTGGTGACTACAGGTATAGTCTCACCTGGTGTGTCTACAGGTATAGTCTCACCTGGTTTATCTACAGGTAAAGTCTCACCTGGTATCTACAGGTATGGTCTCACCTGGTTTATTTACAGGTATAGTCTCACCTGGTGTCTACAGGCATAGTCCCACCTGATGAGTCCACAGGTATAGACTCACCTGGTTTATCTACAGGTATAGTCTCACCTGGTGTCTACAGGTAAAGTCTCACCTGGTATCTACAGGTAAAGTCTCACCTGGTGTCTACAGGTAAAGTCTCACCTGGTGTCTACAGGTAAAGTCTCACCTGGTGTCTACAGGTATGGTCTCACCTGGTGTGTCTGAAGGGCTTGTGGTTGCAGGGCTGCCACTGCTTGGAGCCGGCGGGCCGGGCGTCGATGTAGTATCCCATCAGGTTGTTTGGGACCTTGGGAGCCTCCCACTGGACAAACACGGAGGACTTGGTGTTCCTGGTGGCCACCACGTGGCCAGGTGCGGAGGGAACGCCTGGGACACAAAGCAAGCGAACACCTGTTAGTAAAAGCATTGACTTTTAATGCCCTTATTACTCACGCCCACGCATACACACACACAAACACACACCATGTATTGACTTTAACATTAGTATGAAGACTACCTATTGTCAATAATAATACAGGGATCATCTGCTGTAGGAGCTGGTCAAACAACATTCTGGTCAGGATATTTGTCTGTTTAATCACCTCTTTCTTCAGGTGGGTAGGGCACAGTGACCCTCAGGTATGTCCAAATGGTGCTGACACCAGTATTATAGTATTATCGTATTACTAGTAGTATTACCTGTGATTTCACCAGGACTGAGCTCATTCAGGCTTCTTCCACACATATGTTACCTCATAGCAGTCAGCATTGGAGTTTCAGTACATAACCAGGTTCACACGGTGTAAGCGAAACATAGAAAGTGGGTTTCCTGCGTGTGGTGTAAGTCAACGCAAGTTTTCTCATAACCATGTCCTCACGTCGTCAGTGAAACATCAAAGCGTGTTTCGGTGTGTTGATAGAGAGTGGAGGTTAATTCCTGCCTGAATCATTTGTGGTTTTTCCCAAGAGTATATGTGGTATTAGTTCACCACCTCCCCTTAATACCTGCATGATGGGGTTTAAAAACATGCAGCAACACTGTGACCATTGTGGTGAAATCCAACTCAAAGGATTAGTCTTAAGCCAGGTGCGCCCACGCGGCCCATCAGCAGGTGGGGAGGCACGGACCAGTCGGAGGTGTTGAGCATACAGGGATGAAATCAGAAATCAGCGCTTTGTTTGATCCTAAGGGACTTTGAAGTACTTTAATACATACCAACTGGTCGCTCTGAACCTGAAACACACGTCATGATATTATTCAGGCTAACCTGTCGGGAGATACTATATTCTATAATTATATTCATTTATGAGCAATTGTGGGTTTGGTTCAACTACTTTTTGTTCATTCAGGGCAAGATATGCAGCGCATGTCTTTGCATGTATGCGTTTCTGTTCTTTGACTATGTGTGTTTCTGGAAATGAGTGTGTGTGAATGTGTGTGTGTGTGTGTGTGTGTGTGTGAATGTGTGTGTGTGTGTGTACATTGCATGGGTGTGTTTGTGCATGTGTTTCTGTGTGTGTGTGTGTGTGTGTGTGTGTGTGTTTGTGTGTGAGTGTGTTTGTGTGTGTATGTGTGTGTGTGTGTGTGTGTGTGGGTGTGTGTGTGTGTGTGTGTGTGTGTGCGTGCGTATGTGTGTGTGTGCGTGTGTGTGTGCACGTGCATGTGCGTGCATTTGTGTGTGCGTGTGCGCATGCATGTGTGTGTGTGTGTGTGTGTGTGTGTGTGTGTGTGTGTGTGTGTTCCCTGACCATGAGCACCAGTCCGATGTCCCCTGCCTTACCGTGCTCGTCCACCTTCTGGACGGGCCCTGTGGGGGCCGAGGCCTCGCTGGAGCCGTACAGGTTGGCGGAGAACACCCGGAACTGGTAGGACTTCCCGTCCAGCAAATCGAAAATGGGATAACGGGGCGACTGAACTTTGACCCCAGTGTTGATGTGCGTCCATTCCTCCGTGCCCGCTAAGCGCTATGGGAAAGCCGGGGGGGGGGGAATAAATGGATGGAAAACGGAGGGAACGTCCCTGTGTGTCAGGCCTCCTCAGCGTAATGGAGCTAACGCTGGGAGATCTAGGTTTACAGTTCTATGTCTGCTTCTGGGTTTGGTGATGCAAACAGCTCTACTGAAATAAGGTTGTAATGTAACATGTAACATTGGTAAAATTGGTTTCAGTGATATAATATTTGACTTATCCTGTTAAAGTGCGTTGTTAAAGATAGGTGTATGGACGTCACTATTTTTGCACAACAGCTCAGCACTGTTAAAGTGTGCAGAAGGAGGTTCCTGGGCCGGTACAGAGTTAAACTACGGGACGTTGTCGTAAAGGGGAGGTCACAAGATGGAGGACACACACCTTCTCGATGATGTACCACAGCGGGGCGCGCCCGCGGGGGGTCGGGGGGGTCCAGCTGAGCACCACGTAGGACTGGTACACCTCAGAGGCGTGCACGCTCGTCGGCTCTCCCGGAATAGTTACGTAACCTATTCCAGGACGGTTGACACACCCGTACATCTAGCTGTTGTACAAGTCCCTGGGTACTGACTCACCCTATCACCCTACTGCTCCTACCCCTACCCTACCGACTCTAACCCTGCTAACCCTGCTAACCCTACTAACCCTACTAACCCTGCTAACCCTGCTAACCCTACTAACCCTAACCCTACTAACCCTACTAACCCTACTAACAATAACCCTACTAACCCTGCTAACCCTACTAACCCTACTAACCCTACCAACACTAACCCTACTAACCCTACTAACCCTACTAACTCTACCAGTCCTAACCCTACTAACCCTACTAACCCTAAGCCTATTGACACTACTAACTCTACTAGTCCTAACTCTGCTTACCCTGCTAAGCATAATAACTCTACTGGTCCTAACCCTACTAACCCTACTAACTCTATTGGTCCTAACCCTACTAACTATACTAACTCTACTAACTCTAACCCTACTAACTCTACTGGTCCTAACCCTACTTACCATACTAACTCTACTAACTCTAACCCATCCATCTTTAAAATATAAAAACGTAGGACGTGTACAACAGCTGCATCAGTAATAATGACATCAACCTTTACAAGAATAACTTGATTATTATTGATTAATTATTAGATCTATTAATTTATCTATATTAGAGGAATGATAGTTTTTGTTAAGAACTGGATTAGAGTGGGGGTCACTGGGGTCATTTTATGTTTTGTTTTAGTTTGATGATAAAGTTTAATAAAGTTTTTATTGGATAATAAAAACCATGGCTGTTAAAGCACAACACCAACAAGGTTAGGTTAGATCGGGATTATAAAAAAATAATTAACGATGTAACAGTTTACATTAAATATGTTTTGGAATATTTAGTTGTATTATTGCTTTTGATTAACATCTTTAGACATAGCTTGTTCATTTATGGTTTCTTTTATGTTGATGTGTGTTTATTTGGCTCACCTAGAAGGTGTCTTTTTGTGCAGATCTTTACTTTAATATAAATGTGATCTATCAACGCCACAGTTGATAGAAGTATCTAACTGCAGAATCTACATTGTACTGCAAACATGCTTATGTTTCTCCAAAGTTAAACCAAAGGTACTATTTGAGAGCCATATTTTCTCTACAATATTCACTATGAACAGCTTTGTTGGCTTTCTGAGGTTGGTTTTGGAGGTGGATAATATTTAACATTATACTTTCAGTGTTTACTACACCCAAGTCACGCCGTAACCTGACAGGGCTAGGTGACGAGGTGGGGTGAGGTGGTGCAGAGGGGTGGAGAGGAGTGAAGGTGGTGTGAGGGGGCGATGAGCCCAACGTCACCCCGAGTTTAGTTCAGAGCGAAGAAAGTCACACCAACGCAAACCAAAGCGTTAGGAGTCGGTTGTCAGTGTAGTAGTACCTAGTAGTACGTAGTAGTACATCTAGTATGTACAAATATGGTAGTCGCGGTGATACTACCTTCCAGGTCGTCGTCCCTGATCAGTATGTCGTAATGTCCCCGTATGTTTACCACTGTGGTGGAGGACAAGAAGCAGAGCGCCATGTTAGCGCCTGGCCGTGTTAGCGCCTCGCGGCGTCCGGGCGGGGCCGTAGTTACCTTCCCCTGTACCTTGCAGTCGCTCGCTCTCGGCCGGGTCGGCCGCCGTCACCCGCTCCGAGCGGCGCGAGGGCCTGCTGATGCCGGCGCTGTTCACCGCCCGCACCCGGAAGTGGACGACCTGGCCCAGGGTCAGGCCCGTCACCGGGTACTTACACACCTTCACTGGGCTGTCGTTACACTGGACCCAGTGGTCGGTGCCCGCCTCACACCTGGGGGGGCGGAGAGAGTCACGTTGGTCATATGAGCATTAGAAGAAGAGTTAGCAGAGGTCATTGATGAAGGGAGGGAGGGATGGAGGGGGGGAGGCAGGGAAGGAAGGAAGGAAGGAGGGAAGGAGAGGGAGGTAAGAGAGTTTGAAAGTGCTAATAAAATAAAAGATGGTATGTAGTCCGACAATACAAAGAGGGAGGGACGGAAGAAAGAGAGGATGAGAGGGAGGAAGAGAGGGAGAGAAGGGAGGGAGATAAGGGAGGGAGATAAGGGAGGGAGATAAGGGAGGGAAGGAGAGAGAGGATGTCATTATGACCACAAACTGCTTGAATTCCAGGCATCCTCAACCATGCAAAAAGTAAAAAATAACAAAAAACGAATTTTGTTTTAAAAAATAAAAAATGTGAATAAAATAAAAATAAATAAGGTAATAATTGTAGTAAAATACTAAAAGTGGGAAGGAGGAAGGGAAGAGAGCGAGAGAGGGAGGACGGAAGAGAGTGAGAGAGGGGGGAGGGAAGAGAGAAAGGGAGGGGCGAGAGAGGAAGGGTGGATGAAGGGAGAGAGAGAAAAAGGGAGTGGGTAGGGATGAATGAAAGTGTAATGTAGATGGAGAGAATGCAACAGAAACATGTGGAGCATGAGTCTCGGTACAGTATCCTAGAGGCGGTCATGAGGAGGAACCCACCTGTCCACAAAGTATCCTGAGATGGCTGCTTCGTTGGTGGTGTTGGGGGGCTTCCAGGAGACCAGGGCAAAGTCCATGTTGATGTCAAACACCTTCACACTCATGGGGGCTCCGGGGGCCCCTGCCACAGAGGGAACAGCATCTAGGAGGGAGGAGAGGAGGGGAGGAGAGAAGGATAGAAGGAGGGAAGAAGGGAAGAAGGGAGAGAAGAAAGGAGCAAAGAAAGAATGAAGGATGAGAAGGAGAAGGAGCTA
The DNA here is from genome assembly GCA_027123675.1 of Molva macrophthalma. NCBI lineage: Eukaryota > Metazoa > Chordata > Actinopteri > Gadiformes > Lotidae > Molva > Molva macrophthalma. Next base: position 5,411,837 of record JAOPJO010000111.1, read on the forward strand.
ATGAGCTAATGAGCTAATGAGCTAATGAGCTAATGAGCTAAAGGGCAGACGGACAGACAGACATATAAATGGATTGATGGATGGAAAGACGGACGAATAGACCAAAGAGCAAGAACTAGAGACAGAAAAATGGACAGACAACAAACAGATAAACCAGTTAAACAGACTGCCAGACAGACAGACAGGTAAACAGACAGACCGACAGGTAGACAGACAGAAGGAAAGACAGGTAAACAGACAGGTAGACAGGTAGGTAGACAGAAGGAAAGACAGGTAAACAGACAGGTAGACAGGTAGACAGACAGACAGACTAACAGACAGGTAAACAGATAGACAGACAGGCAGACAGGTAGGTAGACAGACAGAAAGACAGGTAAACAGACAGACAGACAGACAGGTAGACAGACAGACAGACTTACAGACAGGTAAACAGGTAGACAGACAGACAGACAGGTAGACAGACAGACAGACAGGTAGATAGACAGACAGAAAGACAGGTAAACAGACAGACAGGTAGACAGACAGACAGGTAGACAGAGAGACAGACGGTGGATACCTTGGACGAACAGGTAAGCGCTGTGCTCGGTGGTGCCGTCCTTGGTGTAGATGCGGACGGTGTAGAGCCCCTCGTCGTCCTTGGCCAGGCGGGGCAGGGTGAGGCGCGCCAACCCCCCTCCCACAGACATCTCAGCCAGGGGCCCGGCCTTCATCAGATGATCTGCTCGCAGGGGAGACGAGGGAACGGTCAGGACCCCCTGCTGGGGGCTCAACGCGGTTGTCATGTGTCATGCATCGCCATAACAACAGATAAATAGTCGCTTATGCCTCACGTGGTTGGGTAGCAGTTGTTTTGAAAACATACATGTGAAACTGGAAACGACGTCCACCCTACACCAGCTCAAAGATAAACCTGTAAAGCTGTCAACGATTGGCAGTTTCTGTGGCAACAGTTATCGGCCCCCACTAGTGTTTTAATCCGCATTTTCAAAGTGCCGTCCGTCCACGGGGAAATGCGGTTTTCCGCCGATATGTGTGTATCAGGACTTTTGGGCACATGGCCTGGGTGTGTATCAGGACTTTTGGGGACATAGTCTATTTTAGTTGCTCCAGGATATCTCAAGTGGGTCAGGGCTTACCATCTCGGTACCAATGGGCCAGTGGTGGGAGGTTGGGCAGGTCGGGGATCACCACCATGGAGCACACCAGGCTGATGGACCCTCCCTCCACTCCGAAGCTGACGGAGAAGCGTTCCAGCAGGGTGACCTCCAGCTTGCTGGGGTGCATCTGCGTCAGGTGTGGCACTGGGTGGAGGAGGAGAGCTACTGGTTAAACTAAGGTATTGTT
>JAOPJO010000111.1:5517463-5534506 GCA_027123675.1 Molva macrophthalma
CACACACACACACACACACACACACACACACACACACACACACACACACACACACACACACACACACACACGCGAGACAGAGAAAGAGCGAGAGCGGGAGAGAGAGAGAGAACTTTTAACAGTTTGACTTGGTAGGTCTGCCTTTCCCCTCATGGGAATCAGACCACATAGGTTACCCCTTAGCAACCAGTCAACCAATACCGCGCCACATGCCACTCACCGTGTCATTAGGGGGCGGGGCCAGCATCCCAAACAGACTGGAGACGCGGCGCCCGATGCCAGACAGCACTCCCTGGCCCTGCTGAAGGGCCCGGGACCCCAGCCGGCCGGACGGATCCGTGCTCACCCTCAGCAGGTGGTTCCTGCAAGAGGACACCACGAAGCTTCCGCCCTGCAGGACAGACACAGAGGGTGGTGGGGTGGTAAGGGAGCAAGACTCCAACCCAAAGGATCTGGGTGGATCCCGATGTCTGCGGTCTACCTGTGGGCCTCCCAGAGTGGGAGGTTTAACCCCTACCTGCTCAGTGCGTGTGTAGTGTCATCAGAGAATACACTTCTCAGCTCCACAGAGTGGATTGCTATTTCCATCCATTTACACCGTCAAATTACAACATTAAACTAGGAATGCAAACATGTCTTTAAGGTTCTAAACAGGGGAACCATAACGCTCGTTAAAGGTTTTAAATGGGGAACCGTAACGTGTCCTCTAACGTTCTAAACGGGGAACCTTACCTTCACGGCGACAACAAAGTTGCAGAGATCTCCCAGGTCCAGTTCTGCCTCCGTGTGGTTCCCCTCGTGGGCGAGGCTGGCCCAGGACCGGGCTCGGCCCTCCGGCGCCACCGTCAGGACAGAGATGGACTGGACCGGGGCGGTCTCCAGGGGCCCGGGGCTGCTGATGGCCACCAGGTCAGCCGTGTATTCGTACTCGCTGGGGGCCAGCTGCAGCTCCTTACACACACACAGCTGTGGAACAGTCCAGAAGGGTGGTGGTTACAACAGGGCTTCTTTTGTGATGATATTTTTACTGTTAGCAGTAAAGTAATATACATTCTCATTATGCAGGGCTCCAGAGTGCGACCATTTTGGTCGCACATGCGACCAAAAATCTGTCAAGTGCGACTAAACATTTTCATTGGTCGCACCGGTGCGCCTGACATTTAGCAGGTCCGTCTCTGTGTGTGTAGCGTTATTTAATTTTTTTCCTTCCTGCATTCTGCGAAGAAGTTGGCTCTGCCTCTGATTGTCTGACGGAGCTTACCTTGGCCACCACCGTCTGGCAGATCTTCCAGATGATGAGCAGCTCCCCACACACCATCCAGGCCCAGCCGCTCTCGTCCACCTTCACCGAGATGATGTCATCCGCTGAAGGGACAGCAAGAATAGAGTGCACTTATTATATTCTGCTCAAAATAAACCTAAAGACATCTCAATATAGTTAAAATAAGACATATATCACATCTATGACATAGATATACTTACCCTCTGCCATTGTCAGAGCCTCCATCACTTTGACAGGCAGCGACGACCCGAAGGTCTGGACGTCATAGTTGACCGACTCAGCGTTTGCGTGGCCCTGGACGCGCGTAGGGGTTGACCTGATTGAGGCAGTTTCAAATTCATATTTAAAGCGTTAACAAAGGCATGAACATGTGGTTGAATGTGACTATTCGTGCTTTATTTTCAAACGTTTTTCACTGGATTCATGTCCACCCACCTGGCGGCGAGAGACGTCCTGCGTGGGGAGAAGAGGAGTCCCGACGGGGTTCCAGCCAGACTCTTTCTCCCGGTCACTCTGGAGGGCTGCCTTCGGCCCGAGCTGGGCGTTGCACGGGGTGTAAACATACTTGCAGGGTCCAGTTATAGTTGGTTTACATGAAATAGTATAACAGTACAACAGAAAATGCACAATCTCTCCTCAGTGAAAATATCCAAACAACGCGCGGTAGAAACTGTGGACTGAGGTCGCTTGAAACTCACGTCATCCCAGAGTCAGAGGAAAATACCGCCCATATTTTATTTTAATGTTTTTTTAATCGTTTAAATTAGTTAATAACCTCTCTCTAATAGTAATATAATAGTTAACAACCCAATTTGTTCCAATAATATTAGTGTAAGTGAGTAGCACACCTGTTTAATCAGATCAGATTATACAGATTATACCAGATATGAAGTACAGATACTGTAAAAAATGTGTACAAAAAATGTGTGTGAAATATGTAATAAAGTGCACAATTTAATAAGGGTTTAATTAAATACGCGAAATAATTTAAAATTTAAAAAAGTCTACTGTCAGGTATGCAGAGAGACGCCTAGAGTGATCCAGGCCAAGGTAATGGACCGATGAACGACCGCCCAGGAAGATGAGAGGAGCTAGCTCGGTAGCTACTTGATGGAGGGTGGAACATGGGTGGGCAAAGCCTCGACGGGATCGCTACGACATGCAGCGAAGTAGTTTAATTACCAGGTTGCAGAGAGCAAGATCATCTTGCATGTAGTCGGCTAACCCACCACCACGAAGAAGGCCACGACATGCAGTAAGTCAGGGGTTTGTTCCGTAGCACAGCAGGGTTAGGATGCTAATCCCGCTAAAAGTTTGCAGTGGCCAGGCCCGCTCACTGCTAGCAGTTAGCTGTGCCCTCAAGCATCACTTCTGACTACTGTAGATACTGTTATCTGACAAGACCTGGGGCTGGGGGAGATTAAGACTTTCATTTGACCAAAACATGTCCGTTGGTTTTCATTGTATGTAGTTTATGTGGTTTATTAGAAAACCAGCTGTAAGTGCTCAGGGATCCTTTCGTCTTCAATGAATGATATGTGCGCTATAATATGATCTACTAATTATCTATCCGACTACCTTTTTAAAGCAATTCTGTGGTTCGGTCGTGTGACTGATGCTATTTATTTAAAGTTATCGACAATCAGGTATCTTAACTTGTAACTTGCCTGTGCATCAGATGTCAGATGTCAGATTCGGTTCCTTTGCTTCCTCAGGTCATGAAGAGGGTACGCACTGAGCAGATCCAGTATGCAGTCGCCCAGTACCTCAAGAGGAGACAGTATGTGGACGCGGAAAGTCCCATGAGAGGGGCCAAACTATTCCAGACACCAGAAGAGATGGCGGCCAACCTGACTGGTAAGTAGACTGCTTGGCTTGGTTCCCCATTCGGGTCTTGATGGGAGGAATGTAGTAATGAACCGTCAACATGGAACTGCATACGTTAGACACTAGCTATTGTTTATTTCACCACGGTTTGGATTACGCTCCTAAATAGCTCTGTCTCTGTCTCTCCCTGTGTCTCTCTCTCTCTCTCTCTCTCTCTCTCTCTCTCTCTCTCTCTGTCCTGCTCTCTCTCCCTCGGCCGCTGAGCAGTGCAGACAGAGTCGGGGTGTGCCAACGTTGTCTCTGCTGCCCCATGCCAATCGGACCCCCAGCAGTATGAGACCCAGTTCTCCAAGCTACGCACGTTTCTCACAGGTGCACACACACACTCCTGTTATAAAGGACCCTCCCTGGTGGACTGTACCAACAGTCCATCATGTTTGCATCATTTATCAGAATACACTTTTGTTGGGCTGAGAATAGTCTCACAAATCAGGCTAATTCTAACATAGTAGGACTGCTGGATCAGTTCTGCTATAACATAGTAAGACTGCTGGATCAGATATTAGGGTGAGAACAATCAAAGCATACATTAGTTTTGAAAAAAAATAATTCTGGTGCTGCACAACCTAGTATATCATAGTTCTGGATGGACACTCCCATCTGTGATGTCACCAGCGGGTACAAATGAGGGTGAGATGATCCTACAGGGGTCCTTTATGTGTTTAGTGAGTCAGTCGTCGTGACTTCTGGTTGACTGACTCCTCGTTGTGCCCCCCCCCGCTAGAGACGGAGGTGCCCTGGGCGAGGGAGGTGAGCGGCGTGCTGTACCCGCTCTTCGTCTACCTGCACCTCGACATGGTGCGCTGCGGCCTCAAGGCCGCCGCCGACGCCTTCTACGGCCACTTCCACGGCGCCTTCCTGGCGGACGGCGAGCAGCGGGCCACGGTGGAGCAGCTCCGCAACGTTCTGACGCCGCAGGACGCGGCCGCCAACGCAAAGCTCAGCGCCTTCCTGCACCACAAGTACGTGGTGCGGCTGACGGAGCCGGCCTACGCCTACCTGCTGCGCTACCTGCAGAGCGAGGACAACGGCGCCCTCTGCAGGGCGCTGGGCGCCCACCTGCAGCTGGAGGTCACGGCCGCCAAGCGCACTGACTACCAGCTGTACGGCGCCGCTACAGCCGGCGCCGCCGCGGCCGCTAACGGAGGACCGGCATCCGGCCCCAATCCCGCCCTGACGTCGCCCCCCACCTGGGCGGGGATGGACGGGGCAGAGGGGGGCGGCGGCGGCAGCGGCGAGGGGGTGGAGGTCCCGGCGGGGGTCCTCCCCCAGAACGAGGCGGCGCTGGACGCGCTGCAGGACTGCATCCGGAAGGTCCGGGAGGGCCCGCCCTCGCTGACCACCGTGTGCTTCTACGCCTTCCACCACACGGAGCAGCTGCTGAACACGGCCGAGGTGGCGGCCGACAGCCGGCTGCTGGCCGCCGGGTTCGACAGCTCGGCCGTGAAACTGTGGAGCCTCCGCGCCCGCAAGCTGAAGGCGCGCCCCCACCAGGTGGACGTGTCCCACATTCACCTGGCCTGCGACCTGCTGGAGCAAGAGGTGGGTGGAGACGGACGGACAGACGGAGGGAGGGGGGGAGGGGGATGGAGTAGGACTGCAGTAGGAGCAGGAAGGAGAGAGATGGTGGGGTGTTTGTTTTAGAGCGGAGTAGTGCAGGACCACAAGGAGAGAAGAAGTTGTATGAGGCGCAGAGGAGGGAGATGGAGATCCACTGATGGGCGGCTAGCTAGCTTAGCTTAGTGGGAACAGCATGGGCTGGAAAAGAGCCGCAGCAGAGTAGAATCAAGGTCGTTAAGAACTGTATAATTTAGGTTGGTCAACCATTGACCGGCATGCAGGTTGGTTATGGGGGTCTTGAGGTCTGGTCAGGAGGGGACAGGACTAGAGCCAGACCAGGATGAGGGAGACAGTGGGGTCTAGGGTTTGGAGGAGAGCTGGTCAGGTGCTCACAGCTAATGTGTGGTGTAAGGACCACAGGTGATGGATCTCCCCTAACTCTGCTGAGACTGCTGGTGTTGGTCTGGTACCAACACCATGATGCAGCATAATGGCTGCTGTGCACCGCTCACATTTAGAAAGCTTTTGGTTCAGTTGTACAGGCTACACAGCACCTGAGCCCTGTCACTTACAATGAAAATAGTATTAGCAGTCTAATTCTGGTCTATGTTGGCTGGTGTTTGTACTACATTTGGTGTATTTTTACTGCATCCAAAGTTACTATGATCTAACAAATCTATGTGTAGTCCGGCTTGACTTGCAACTTGTCCTGTTTGGAAAAAAACTGAATGTCCACCAGAGGGGGCCATAAAGATACAGTCAGAGCCATTCTCAGGAAACAACAACATTAGTCAACGTCAACATTAGTACATATGTTCCTGGTATCTTAAAATAAGAATTAGGAACCAGCAATCCTCCCTAAATGATCAAGTTATTAATTTCTCTGGATCAAAAGTGGTGGCTCTGTTAGCCAGGAGGTAGAGCGGGCTGACTTGTTACCGAAAGGTTGCTAGATCAATCCCTGGCTCGTCCTGGCTGAGTGAGCAAGACACCTAACCCTAACTGCTACCGACGAGCTGGCTGACGCCTTGCATGGTTGACTCCACCGTCGGTGTGTGAATGGAAGTCGCTTTGGATAAAAGCGTCTGCTAAATGTAAATGTATTCCCACGACTGTCAGAAGTGATCATCGTAGTCGCAGTCTTAGCCCACTGTAGTCACATGGGCGCCCTGTTGTGACAGTCTGTTCTTCACCTCTCATCACCTTCACATCCTCCTTAATCTCACTCACCATCTTCACCTCCTCCATCTCCTTTGACTCATCTCCTCCTCCCTCACCCTCCCGTCATCTCATTTTCCTTATCTTTCACCCACCTCCTCATCGTCTCCACCTCCTTCATCTTGTTTCCAGGAGGATGAAGAGGAGGGCTCCGGCAGCGAGATCCAGACGCTGCGGGGACACAGCGGCCCCGTCTTCCGCACCTCCTTCCTGACGGACTCCTCGGGTCTCCTCTCCTGCTCCGAGGACACCTCCATCCGCTACTGGGACCTGGGCAGCTTCACCAACACCGCCCTCTACCGCGGCCACGCCTACCCCGTGTGGGACGTCGACGTGAGCCCCTGCAGCCTGTACTTCGCCAGCGGCTCCCACGACCGCACCGCGCGCCTCTGGACCTTCTCCCGCACCTACCCCCTGCGGCTGTACGCCGGCCACCTCGCGGACGTGGACTGCGTCAAGTTCCACCCCAACTCCAACTACCTGGCCACGGGCTCCACCGACAAGACGGTGCGTCTGTGGAGCACGCAGCAGGGCGCCTCCGTCAGGCTGTTCACGGGCCACCGCGGGCCCGTGCTGGCGCTGGCCTTCTCCCCCGACGGGAAGTACCTGGCGTCGGCCGGCGAGGACCAGCGGGTCAAGCTGTGGGACCTGGCGTCGGGCGGGCTGGTCAAGGACCTGCGCGGCCACACGGACGGCGTGTCCAGCCTGTCCTTCAGCCCCGACAGCAGCCTGCTGGCGTCGGCCGCCGCCGACAACTCGGTCCGGGTGTGGGATGTGGTGCGGTCGTCCCACGCCGGGACTCCCGCGGACGGGTCGTCGGGGGAGCTGGTGGGGCTGTACTCCGGGGCCACCGGCAGCGTGCTCAACGTCCAGTTCATGGCCTGCAACCTCCTGCTGGTCACCGGCACGGCGCAGGAGAAGACGGAACAGTAGCCGCCGCGCTCCGGGCTTCCTTTTGGTTATGGCCACGAGTGTCAGCTGGTCGGTTGCTTTGGAGGGCTTTTCCTCCCAAGTCACCGTGGCGACGGGTGACTTGGATCCCGTGATTCCATTTCTCACCAAAGCTGCCAGCATTGCTGGTCAAAAAGGGTTACTGGTGTAACTAAAGGGTTACTGGTTTAACGAAGATGCGAGTCATTCATTACGGCCACAGTCAGAATACTTTTTTTTTTTGTACACCACTTCACTTCTATTTTCTAACTGTCTCTGCTGCTTCCCTCAGCTGGGAGGGCACAGCAGACTCTGGTGTCATTATCCTCTTCTTAAGGAACTCAAGGGTTTCTACATCTAAACAGTGGATCGTCTGTCATCGGCCCGCATTGGTTAAAGGATTACAGCCAGTGTAGTTTGTATTTATTATTCAAATAAAGCGACCTCAAGTGACAATGTTTTTCTTGTTCTTTGTATTGTCTAGCACCCTGCTGATGGACGATTACCTTCAGTGGTGTGAAATTCCTCTGTAGTCCAAAAGAGAGGAAAAGGTTAGCGGTTCTGGTCATTTCATTTTGGAATGTCAATTAACCATCCTTTTGAAGCTTTGCCTGGAAGACATCGGTCTTCCCTGGAAGACATCTGTCTTCCATGGATGGCTTTTCTGTCGTTCCTTTGTTTTGGCTTTCACTGTTTTCTGTTGAACATGGCAGATGTGGTCGTATTCACTGCATGCCTGACCCATGAAAAGGTTCATTCACCCCTAAAGAAATAACTCTGTTTCTGGTGGAATCTATCTTCCATCCCAGATGTTCTCTGCATCACAAGTTTCAGATCAAACGATGGCTACATGAGGTGAGGAGGTTAGGAAAGGTCCATTACTAGCTCCAAAACTTCTACCAAAAGACAGAACATTTGCACTGCACACTCCTCCCATCTCTGAACCATGAGCCATGAGATCAGACCTCCTGTGCCCTCCAGCCACCAGCGATCAGACAGGGGACCCTGTATCCTACAAGCCATACTCAGTGTTTACGACCATCGGTTCATCCCATCTGAAGCTTCCTGCGGTCGTCCATGAACAATCTCAGAGGGGATGGGGATTTGAGCAGCCAGGACAAGACTATATTGAAATGCAGTCGCTGGGTATTTTTGTAATCTTATAAAAGCAGCCTGTATCTTTTCTGGGTTTGACGCCCAGAGGGTTGTAACTAGACTTTAGGGTGATGATACCAACATGTTCGTTTCTGTTCAGTTTTTTATATAAAATGCTGTTGTCTCCCGGAGTAAACTGTAAATACACAGAACGAGGACATTTCTATGAATGAAGGCTGGTTGTATTTTCGACACTGTTTCGCACACCAGTGGCATTCTTTGTACCATGCTATACAAAGTGTAAATATATTTTTGTAAAATCTTGGTTACCTTTTGGGGAGTTTTCTACCACAATAGAAAAAATTCCCTTTATGACATGTTTTTGTTTGTGGGCAAAATGGTTAATTTAAGATTTGTCATCTTCGGATTCCAGCTGCCATATCATTTTGTTATTTTGAAAATGTTCCATTTGTGGATCCAGCTGGTTCCTGCCAAGTAAAACCTGACTTCACCCAGTTGTCAGAAAAGTGACATTTGGTTTTGTAAAACATAAGCTCTCTGTACAGCTCCAGCTTAATAAATAAGAGTTTTATTTGAAGACGTCGTGCCTTGAGCTGTCCTTATTACACCCAGCGCTGCCAGGTTGTTCAACGTGATCTGAGCCGTCTGGTGACTAAGCACAAACCTGGCCTTCTGCTTGCATTCTGCTGTCACCACATCCTGCCATTCCACAGTAAAAGCCCTCCAACAAGTTAATGTAGTTTATATATTTATAATGACACTGAGAAAGTAATGTCTGGGTTATATTTGCTCCTAAAGTTTGTCCCTGGGCTGGATTCCCATCTGTAATCTAATAGTTAAAAAGCAGAAAGTTTGACAAACTGCCACAAAGAAAATTAATAATATTTTGTTGACAAAAGCCGTTGGGATGGTGAAAGCCAATCTTTATTCAACAGATTAGGATTCAACGTTCTCAGCCCTGCAGTGATGTTCTTTATCAGGACAACATGGTAACACTTGACTTGTGTGCACAAATTGATTCTGTGTCAGTTGAATATTAATGTTTACACTTGCATCAGGGTAAATATGTGGGTCTTGCACGCCAAGTTCAGGTCACATAAGACTCTCGTAGCACCAGTACTTTCGAGTTTGTAGTTGAATGTACAAATCACATGACAAGGAATTTATTCTAGATATGTAGGGTTAAGGTGACTTCAGTTTTTACCTGACTGAAAACACTTCAGGAATGAGTTGCACATTTGAGCCAAGCCCAGAGCGACAGAGGGTGAGCGTTGGCGAGGGAGTGACAGAGAGGGCGAGAGAGGGTTGGCAGGTCGCAGGATAAGCTAAAGGGGCGTGGTGCTGCTGCTCCACCTCGGGAAAGGAGGCCAAACCAGTTTGGCGTGAAGGGTGTGTCACAACCAGACTGGCTGGTCCCTCCATCACACATACACATACCAAACCACCGGGCTGCCTGTCACACTTGAGCAGGTGAGCGCCACACTACTGCTCTCCCGAGACACCATGCCCATCCAGTCCACCCTCTCTGGCCAGCGGGCCAAGCCCTCCGCGGCCCCCGCCGCCCTGGACACGCAGGGCGACGGACGCTCCTTCAAGGAGATCCGCCAGGACTGCCTCCAGAGGAAGGTCCTGTTCGAAGACCCGGACTTCCCCGCCTGCGATGCCTCGCTCTTCTACAGCCAGAGCCCCCCACTCCAGTTTGAATGGAAGCGCCCTGGGGTACGTGTGTGTGTGTGTGTGTGTGTGTGTGTGTGTGTGTGTGTGTGTGTGTGTGTGTGTGTGTGTAAAGACTTATGGTGTGAGATGTGGATTACAAGAGACCTGTGTGTGTGTTTGTACAGACTACAGACATATGGTGTAAGATGTGGACTGCAAGAGACCAGAGTGTATGAGAGGTCTAGCTCTGTACAGTCATGTCTGAAGTGTAGACGGTCCATGGTGTCCGGGGGTCACCATGGTCAGGGGGTCCTCCAGGCTGCGGCTCCCATTGGAGCCCATCCTCTTCTTTCCTATGCAGTTGTTGTTAGGCGTCACTGATTACCATCTGACTACTATTATTATAACACAGTCATTGTATTTCAAAATGTAACCTTTCAACAAAACTTCAAATCATTTTTGGAAAGGAAACGGAGCCAAAGGAGATGAACTAGTAATCTGTTGGGCTTTTCAGTCACAGATGTCTGCTCCCTGTCAGCCCATAGAAGCACTAGTGGGGAGCTGGATGGATTAGTGATCAGATGTCTAAGAGATATTGCTGGACTAAACCTGTTCCAATGCTGAGGAAGCCAAGCATAGTCATAACGATAATCATGTTGCGGTGTTAAAAGCATAACGCAGGGAGGCTGTGTATTATTACGGGATGCCGTTGTTGAAGGCGGTCTATTGACTTATTGTATGGATGTATCTTGTTGTAGTTGCAGGCTGGTGTACTCAGCTGTCTATTGACTTACTGCGGATGACTGCTTGTCTAAATATACTTTCATAGAGAGCCGTATACGTTAATCAACATAATATTTAAACGTATGAAAAGCTTTGGAAGTTGTGGTGGAAAGTCCATCGCACGGTGCATTTCCAAAGCTCTGCAGAATGTCAATGTGTTTTAATCCTTGTTTTTCATTTCATTCATTCCTAGTTGACATTAACCGAATGGTGACATCAGCCCTATGGTTTTAAATAGTACCTAGTCCCTGATTGCAAACACTCACTACGTCCTCAATGCTGCCCCTTGTGTATAAACTGAAGAGACACAGAGAAATGACAGAAACAAAAGAGCTTTCCGTTGGTAGTCATTACTACAGCATTGCATACTTGGGCGTTTCTTAGGAGTTGATACCGTAGGTGCCTAAGTCCGCTGTGTGTTGATTGTGAATGTGTCTGGAATGTGAACACACCTAGCCGTAGAGACATAGTTTCTGGGTTGTTGTTTTTTCTCTCCGATGACGAAACCAACCAGTTCACCTTGTGTTTGTATCTGTTGCACCCCCCCCCTCCCCCTCTCGTCCCTGCAGGAGCTGTGTGATAACCCCAGGTTCGTGGTGGGCGACGCAAACAGGACTGACATTTGTCAAGGGCAGCTGGGTACGTGAAGTTATGAGCGAAATATAAAATGTTGTGAATGCATCCACTTTGCCTGTCAGACTCTGGCAAGGCAATTAATTAATTGAATGAAAACCACAATCACTTAAAGGGGCAAACCTGACAGGTTTGTGTGATTGTGGTTTTCATTCAATTCATGAATTTGTCTTCATTCTAAAGGTTTTGTTGTGTGCCAGTGGGGTTCCAGCTGTGCACATCAAAGCATCATTTTTGTGGTGTTCAAGCCCTTATCATATGTCCCATCTAAGAACTATCTTGGTGACATTCTCTCTCTATAGGAGGGTTCCACATGATGTCAAACACATTCCAAGCCACCATCTTGGTGCTTTATCTGTATTATATTTATAATATCAACAACTGGTTTTTGGTCGTTCTAGAATGTTTGGTCAAGAAGTTCCCCGGGCTTGAACTTTTTTCATGGAACTTCAGGTCACATGGTTGATAGCCTCCTGCAGTGTAAACTTCAGTGCTGCATTACTGTACTGTTACTGTTATCTAGTACACCATAATTAGAATTGAATCACAAAACACTACTTCACTGGACTTGGTGCCCTTAACATTGAACCCATTTCTATGTTTCCTTTTAAGCCTTAGAAGCCCAGGCTTAATTTAACAAACGCACACATCTGCATTCATTCTTTGAGTGAGTCAGCTCAGAGATGTACAGCAGCCTGGGAAAGGGCCAGACTATAGTCGTTGTCTGTATTCTGCACTTGTAGTCCATCAATGATCATGATGCAAATGAGGTCCTTTTGGTGATGTGTATAGCTGTTGTTTAATCCTGTACTGGGGGGAGGGGTTTATATGTTGCATGTAGACTTTATAATGGTATGGCTGTCTCGTTGTCCAAGTGATTGGTCTCACAAACTATGGCACTTGCGACGCGGTACGATTTTCTGAACAAATCAGAGGATATCTCATCACCGACTGAAACTAAATGTTGCTCCATAGGCGACTGCTGGCTCCTGGCCGCCACTGCCTCCCTGACCCTCCACAAAGACAACCTGGCCCGGGTGGTCCCCTGTGACCAGGAATTTGATCACACCTACGCTGGCGTCTTCCACTTCCAGGTATGTGTGCTCCGTGAGTGGTAGAGCCGGACGGACAACCTTTTAGGTGGATCGCGCGTTTGTCACCCCTTCCAGTCCGTGATCCACCCATTCCAGTCCCTGATCCAACCATTCCAGGCCTAGCCCAACCCTTCCAGTCCGTGATCTAAACCCTAAACTCTGTACCTTCCTCTCCCTCTGGCAGTCTGTTGAATCTTTCAACCATAACTCGAAAAAAACACAATGCAAACTGCCGGCACATAAATAATGTTTGTTTAACTCTCCATGATAGTTCATCTTCATTCTCAAATTCTTACATTTTCTAATTTTAAAATTCTCAGAATCTCAAATTCTCCAATCTCTAATCTCCCTAAAAAAACAAAATTAATAATTGACTACATCAAATCCCTTATACCGTTATTTATTATCATTTTATAAGAATTTCATGTTGCCCTAACCCGTGATTGCGTGGTCGTGTGTCCATAGTTCTGGCAGCACAACAAATGGCTGGACGTGGTGGTGGACGACCTGCTGCCCACCATCCGCAACAAGCTGGTCATGCTGCACTCTGCCTCCAACAATGAGTTCTGGAGCGCCCTGCTGGAGAAGGCCTACGCCAAGTAGGTCCTACTGCACTCACTGCTTAGTCATGTAGCACACGATTTTACCCAGAGAGACATACAGTGAATTCTAAAACGGCCCTTTGAGGAGCAAGGGAGTGGTGAGTTGGCGTCTTGCTCTAGGATGCTTACTGGTTAGGCTGTGGACACTGGGGATGGAAACAAGAACCTTTCGGCCTGGGAGTCAAACACCTAGATCACTGATAGACTCTCCTCGCTCCTCTATTCTGCCAAACCCTATGGACTGCACAATCACTGTTTCCCCATTGGCTCGAATTGGTGTTGCCAACGTGACATCATCTGACACCAATTTATAATTCTTGTATACCTAGTAAAGGCTTATTTTAACAAAACTAAATACAAATATTTGCTTTGAAATAGTCTGATAACATTTGGACAGGGAAGTCCCCTAAAAAGAAAATAAATAATAAAACAAAACACTTGTTGTCCATCAATCATCATGTGTAAATTAGGTCATTTTTCCATCCACCGAGTCAACAATAATGTCCAACCCATTTGGACTACCCAACCCTCCAAGCGTTTGAATCGGAGCCTCCTGACCTCATTTTGAATCCCCCAGACTTCATGGCAGCTACGAGTCTCTGAAGGGCGGCAGCACCATGGAGGCCATGGAGGACTTCACCGGCGGCGTGGGCGAGATGTATGAGACCAAGAGCGCTCCAAAAAACCTCTTCACCATCATGAAGAAAGCTCTGGACAGGAGCTCCATGCTGGGCTGCTCCATCGACGTAAGAACATCCCCTACCGCCACCATCACCACCACCACCTCCGCACCATCACTAAGGCAGCAGATTATATTAGAATAGAAGAGACTAAAGTAGAACTTACAAGTGAGGCGAGACGAGATGAGATGCACTTTTAATTCATTTGGAAATACACAGTATTAAATATTAAAGGAAAAAGTTCACTATATTTATGAGCCTCACTATGAGCCTTCTTTGAGCTCTCGGTCACAAATATTTAACATACATCCTGTAGCAGAAGCCACAGCCAATAAGAAGCTCACTGCTGAGGTTTTTGACCAATCACGTCGGACAGTGACCAATGACCCTAGCTAGCTTCTAAACTTAGTGCTCCTCACTTATATAAAATGACCATATAAAAAACATCTCAGAGTGATGACTATAGGCTGAGACACAGTCCAATGGGAGTCTTGGGGTCAGAGAATAAAATGTGATTTGGCTTCTCCCACAATCTGCAGATCAGCAGCTCTGCCGAATCAGAGGCCCAGACGGCCAGCGGCCTGGTGAAAGGCCACGCCTACTCCATCACTGGCCTGGAGGAGGTGAGGACCCGAGATAGACCAGTCTGACTCTGGAATTACTCTACTGTTCTTTGCCATCAAACCAATGGAATCCCATGCCTGCATTTATAGACAAGCCCTTTACATTTTATACCTTACATTCATGAACAGGGCATCACTATGATATTCAGTCCATGGGAATAGCTTGCAGAAATGCTTATACTTGATTTCTTTACAATAGGCTGTCCTTTCACTATTCTTAGCTTTTCAACTGTATCTACTGTTGTTGTTTCCATTAAATGTCATGTTTTACATACAGAGGTAGTCCTATTTGGATTATTTACATATAGGCCATATTGGGCCTTCATTGATGTTAGAGGCAGGGAGTTTTTGTTACCGTGCACTAAATGGCCATTACCATGGCCTGGGGCGCCCCCTATCGCCCTTCAGGTGAACTGCAGGGGACGGAAGGTGCAGCTCATCCGGATCAGAAACCCGTGGGGAACGGTGGAGTGGAACGGGCCCTGGAGCGACAGGTAAGAGAAAGAAGAGAGGGGAAATACGCGGTACAAGTTTGAATAAAATCTGATTTGTTATTTTTTAAAAACACACGTGTTTGAATAAAAACCCAGTTTAAAACAGTGTTGAAAGGGTAAAAAAATTACCACAAAAAACTGATTGTGTTCAAACAAAGATATCTAATAAATTAAATAAAGAATAATAATTTAGATATAATATAGATATAATAATCATCGTAAATAATCCAACATCATGTTTATCTTGTGATGCTCCTCTTGCAGCTCCAGGGAGTGGAGTCAAGTGAACCAGACAGATAAAGATCGCATCCTGAAAAACTCAGATGACGGGGAATTCTGGTGAGTTCCTCCAATAACTGGACCGCATAAGTCATGTTATTCAGGACGTGTGTACACACGCTGGTCAGTTTCTCCAATTACTGGACCTCATAAGTCATGTGACATGATATCAACTCAGAGTCATACAATTAGGGTGTAGAAACCGGCATGCACTGGAATTAACTTGTGTAGGAACACAAGAACAGAACCAGTCAACATGTGTGGTTGGCGTGTGGATGACTGAATGTCTGCGTTTCCACCGGCAGGATGGAGTTTGAGGACTTCAAGAGCAACTACGACAAGGTGGAGATCTGCAACCTCACCCCGGACTCCCTGGTGGAGAACACGCCTCACCACTGGGAGGTCAGCTGGTTCGAGGGGAACTGGATCCGCGGCTCCACCGCTGGAGGCTGCCGTAACTTCATCGGTGAGCCTGATGCGTGAAACTGATTCCTTTAAGCTTTGTGTTGATAATTAATTTAATGTTTAATGTTTTGGTAATGTTTATACAGTTTTACATGATAACAATTGGGATTCAGAAATAGCAAGAAAAATAGACCGCATATGTACCGCATAGGCCTACGTCATTTAGGGGTGGTGTAGCATTGTATTTGGTCCTTAAATCACTTTTCTCACCACTATTTACTTTATACTAGTATTGCTATTACTAGTAGTATTATTTATTAATTATATAATGTTTATGGGCTCCTTATGCCTTTGAGGAAATGCCGGTGAAGACCGCTGGGAAAGTGGGTTCAAAGAGAGGGAAACGACATGTAGGACCTCAGATGGGAATTGAACCTGTGGTCACTACGAGGCGTTTTGCCTATGTGTTTAGCAGTTAGCGCCCTAGCGAATACTAGATTACTGTTTCTACTAGCCGGTCTTCTGAGCTGCTTGTCCCATCGCTGACCCTGTGGTGCTGTGACCTCCGACCCCCAGACACGTTCTGGACAAACCCACAGTTCAAGCTGATGCTGGAGGACACGGACGATGATGACGACGTCTGCAGCGTGGTTATCGCCCTCATGCAGAAGGACCGGCGCAAGCTCAGGAAGGAAGGGATGGACATGGAGACCATCGGGTTCGCCGTGTACGAGGTGAGAGAGAGAGCAGGAGGGAGAGAGAGAGAGAGAGAGAGAGAGAGAGAGAGAGAGAGAGAGGTTCTGTTTGCCACAGCTTTTTATTATAATGTACCTCTGCACAGGCATATTTATTCTTATACCTTCTTATTTTTTATTGTCCTTTAAATCTCTTTAAAATGTGATTCCTGCCTTTGTGTTTGAAGGGTGCTATAAAAATAAACATTTCTTACCCCTCCTCCAACCTTTTCTCCTCTCCCAATCCTCCATACCTCCTCCCCTTTCCCCTCCTTCACCTCCAACTGCACATGCACCTCCACCTCCTACTCCACTTCCTCCACTTTCTCCTCCCCCTCCTCCTCCTCTTCCTCCCCCACCTCCTCCTCCTCCACCCGTCCCTCCAGGCCCCAGACGACGTGGACCAACTCGGAAAGGACTTTTTCCGCTACCACCCCTCCAAGGCCCGGAGCCGAACCTACATCAACGTGCGCGAGGTGTCGGAGCGCTTCAACCTCCCGCCCGGGAAGTACCTGGTGGTCCCCACCACCTTCCAACCGCACCACGAAGCAGACTTCCTCATACGCGTCTTCTCTGAGAAGAAGGCCACGGCGCTGTGAGTTTCCTCACTTAGTTTGGTTAAGCTAGCTACCCTCAGTAAGGATAATAGAATAAGATGTGATAAAATTGTCTTGCAGGGATTCTTAGTCAAGACAAACATAAAACATGACACCACAAAATAGGATTTACAAGTCAAAGATGGGTCACCCATCAATGACCTTTGACCTCTATTCACAGGGAGATGGGGAGCGAAGTTGATGCTGACCTGCCTGATGTAAGTCTGTCTGTCGGTCTGTCTGTCTGTCGGTCTGTCTGTCTGTCTGTCTGTCTGTCTGTCTCTGTTTTGTCTGTCTGCCTGTCTGTCTGTCATGTATTTGCTCTGGATCTGTATCTCCATGTCCTCCTCTTCAGCCCCCCATGCCCAGCTCCCCAGAGGATGAGACGGAGGAGGAGAAGAGTTTGAGGAGACTGTTCGACCAGCTGGCCGGCTCGGTACGTCCACACGCCCGCTCACTACCTCATCATCT
>JAOPJO010000111.1:5554343-5568573 GCA_027123675.1 Molva macrophthalma
CCCCCCCCCCCCCCCCCCCCCCCCCCCCCCCCCCCCCCCCGCCCCCCCCGGGGGGCCCCGCGAGGAGTAAGCTTTAGCTAACAATTAAAACAAGTGGCCCTAAAGGCATGATGGTGTGCTCTGCTGCAATCACGTGTTGGCGAAAAACGTGTTACCGTGCGTTGGTTACGAACCTGTCCAGCAGGTGTGTTACCGTGCGTTGGTTACACACATGTCCAGCAGGTGTCCACGGCCGCCCGGCATTCCCCAGGTTTCCAATGTGAGTCCAGGTCACAATCCAATATGATACAGGCTTTGTTTTGTTCCAAATGGTGCGTGTACGATGCTCGGTGCTATAGGCCATAGCCCCAAACCATGTCCCCGTCTCCCATGTCTAAGCACGGGAAATGGGCTCGGTCGTAGTCCGGCACAGGTACCTCTTCGACCTCCGCCGCCTCTCCCCCCTCAGGGTCCTCCTCTGACCCCTCGCTCCTAGCACAGTACTCCGCACCGGGACAACTAAACCCGGGACCCTCCGACGATAGGTCAACAGACGGTGTTTTCTGGTCGTCCGGCAGGTTTAGCCCGTCCGCCGAGTGTGCAGGGTCCGATGGTCTCTGGGTAATAACCACGGATGGGCTTTGCCCACAGGCGCTGAGGAAACACACCATTTCGCTCTGCGTGTCCATGATGTTCTTCTGCAGGTTGGGCCAAGATGTTGGATCCTAATAATCATATCACAAACAACATTTTACTACAAACTAATTTTAAAAGCATTTGTATAAATTCTTGTTGCACAAAGAGAGAGCTCCCTATTCTCTCCAATTGAAAGATGTTAGGTCTCCTGACTTCTTTATTGTGTAGATTCCTTTAGTTGTCCTGCATTCTTGCAGAAATGTCCCCCCGCTCCCCAATAGTGCATTGATAATTAACATTGCCCAAAGTTTCCCTCAGAAAATCATGTACATCCATTGTCTCTGACGTTTGGTAAAAGTGCCCTAAAAAGGAGCATCCCATCAAATGATGGGTTGATGAATATTTGTTCATCAACCCAGTTGAAGAAGAAGGAAGATTGATCTGAAGAATATTGACGTGGATGAGAAAATGAGTGGGCCACTGTCCTGCTGACTCACCAGGATTGTGGGTAAAGATGGTGAGCTTTTGAAGCAAGCCTTGCTTTTCCACACCATGAAGCCCACGCCGCAGACCACCAAGATGAAGAACGTCAGCAGCACGGCCAGGAACAGCCAGTAGGTTCCTGCAGTCAGACGACAAACCAGGATGTCCCCGGTTGTTATTCCAAATCAATGCCCTGGCGGGGTTCCTTCTAATGTCCTTCCTACCTATTTTACCACCAGGTGTAAGTCAATCTGTCCACTAGTGGATAGATCACAAGTGGGAGTGTCGACCAATATTTATGCTGGGTAGATCAACTCCATGTGGACTGCACCAACTAGCAGGCTGGAATTGGATCAATCCATCATAGATCTGGGTGGACACTGCCACTTATGATGTCATTGGTGGCTTGTAATGCCACAAAAATCTCACACCTGGTGTAAAAGGGGTCCTTAAAACACAATATTTGGGTGGCTCTATAAGAAATGAGACAATGTCATTAGGACAATAATTAACTTTGGGCTCAGTCTGGACCAAACAAACAGTGCTTGCTGATGAGTGTCCACAGTAGGAATGAACGCAAAATAAGTACTGCTGGATTTTACCTGCCACAACTTTCGGCCGGCCACAGATGGGGTCCTTTTGGTTGAATATCATCTTATAAATATAGTTCTCGAGCCAAGCGTTTAACGAGAAGCAGTGCTTTTCTTTTTTGGAAGGCAGCGAGAATTCCAATGCGCACGTTTGCATGTGTACATCGCACTTACCCCGATGTGTAACCTGCAAAGAGCACACAGTTAATACTACTGGTCCAACACTACATTAATACTACCACTGGTCCGACATTAATACTACTGGTCCAACACTACATTAATACTACCAATCGTCCAACAGTAATACTAATTAGCCAACACTACAATAATACTACTGGTTCAACAGTACATTTATACTACTGGTCCAACCAAATAATAACAATGGTCTAACATTAATACTACCAATGGTCCATCACTACATTAAACTACCGATGGTCCAACACAATGATACCGAACGATTAGCCAATACTACAGTACTGACGGTCCAACACAACATTAATACATCGATGGTCCAATTTAATACTATCAATGATTCAACACTACTACTACCAATGGTCCAACATTAATACTTCTGATGGTGCAAAACTAAACAACTGATGGTCCAACACAACACTAATACTACAAATGGTCCAACTCATACACTACTGATGGTCTAACACAACATTAATATTTCTCTTACATTGTATTCAGTGACATCAAATATGAGGCTGAGCGGGTCGGATTTCTCGATATCTGCGGCCCAGTGGAGTTCTGGGTGGATCTTCATGGGGTTAGGGAAGCTAATGGTGGCGACCTGGTCATTCACAAGCAGCTCCACCGGAGGCAGATCCAAAGTGCCTGCAGAGAAAACAAATCTGAAGATGACTACATGACCTAATCCAAGCATGAGATAGATCATTTCTAAATCACTTTCCCATCCCAAATGTCTGGTCTGTGTCATCACACATCAGCGATGCGGATATGGAACATTTCTGTAGCACGTCTGAGTGGCAGGACTTACAGAGTATTTGAACCATACTTCTGTGAAGTTCATTGAATGAGAATCTTGGAGACGTTGACCTCATGGATTCCTGGTTGTTGCTGACGGCAGATACGTAAACCATGTACAAGTCTCTGGAGCTCATAAAGGACTTCCACACATCGCCACTCAGGTTGTACTGGAGGTCCCGAGTCGTCACATTGCCCTCAGTCCTGCCCTGGCTATACACACACACACACACACACTAATTTTGTCATTATTTATTCACTGAAGGGAAAGTAATCTGGTCAGTTCTCTACGTGATTCTCCTTTCAGTCTGCCTGTGAGAGAGAAGGATTTCAGTGGGACAGGGGGTGGGGTACCTTGTGGGCATCGGGCTGACGTAGACCCTGAAGTGGGGGTCTAGCAGCTGCTGGCTGTACGTCCACGAGACCACCGTCTGGAAGTTGTTGCAGACCACCGACACGTTCACCGGAGCAGGAACTACACACACACACCCACACACTTCAGGTATGCCCCTATGACTATCCAATATTGTCGCAGGCCTTCAAGTTATGGCTATGTGATAATTGCATAGTGATCGAAATGCATATATCCTGTTAAGTATGAAATGTTTCATATATATTTTGAATATTTGAAATACAAGGCCTACAGCAATCTGTAGCCTACTCTGCAACCGTAATCAGCCTACTTTCCTTTCCAACTTCAACTTTAGGGGCTTTAGACAAATGAAATGCTAAATTAAGTTGTGAACACAAAACAAGCAAAACACACAGAGGGTTGCTGTGGTGTTCCGAAGGCTATGAAGGGCTTAGATACCTTTCACACCTTCTGACACATCACCAGTAGGCCTACAACCTACTACAACACATGATCAGGGTTAAGGTCTAGGATGGACAATTCATCGAATCCTTCTTAAAAATAAATACGACCAGGTCGGCCAAAGACACCAAACCAAAAAAGTAATTTATATGCACGGATTTAGAAGTTTACCTTTACACAATCATGGACCTATTAACTTTAAAACAACATATTCTTTAATATTGTGTTTTAATAAATTGTTTAGTAGGCTTTGTTTGACAACAAAGCAGGCTTTATGTTCACTTACCAATCGACGAGGCGCATTTGACGCAAATGACAAGCCAGAAAACACAGGAAATTAGTGAACACATGGTCCTGAGTTTCATAGTATTTATCTATTGATCATCTGAAGTCACTTCTCTTCAGATCGTCCGAGGTTCCGCACAAGAAAGCTCATTATCAAAATCACACAATCAGATTTAGCGAAACCGGACAGCATTTACTCAATTCCAATGAGCCACCTTGACGCTTGATGCCCCAGAGCGCCTGACGTCACCGCACCAAAGCAGGTAAAACCTCAGATAATCTCCTCCCTCATTCGGCTCTTTCGTAATGAATACCAGTGTGCGGGGGTGGATAAGTCGGGATCGAGGCGGAGCTGATATGGATGTTATCAATATATGTTAATATATTATAATTTTAATATAAATTACATATGTTGTGTCTTATTAAACGCTGTGAAAGCAGGATCTTGTGATGAGGCTATTGATGCAATTGCTTGTTCACACAAGCTTCCTCCCGAATGAGTAGCCTCCAAGAGCGGGTCTACAATGCGCAAGAGCACAGTAAACACATATTTTATGAAAAAAAATGTTTTTTAAATAATTTAATAATCAAGAGGTTGCACTGAAATATTGCTTAATAGCTGAAAGCTTGGTCTATCAACATATAAGTTTACATTTCTGGACATCACATTTTTTTTCTTTACAATAAGAATCTTTGTGCTTTTACTGTGTCCACTGAGCTGTGACTCATGACTGGATGTTTGAGGTGGATTTCCAAACCACAGTAATGAGGAAGTTGTTGCTCAATCAATCAATGCAGGTTGGCCCCTCAGCTTGCAAGCATAAAACTGATCACAGCAATAGTGGAAAGAATACTAATGTCTTCCTCATGAAATGATTAAAGGGGTCAAGATGGAGTCGCAGCCAAAGGTTCTGAGTTTCCATCCCAAAAGTCCAGTCTACCTGTCAGAATCTTTAGCAATATGCTTCAGCCCTACCTTCTCCTGGAGGACATGTATCTCTAGCACTCTAAGTGGCTTTGAGGGAAAGTGTCCCCTAAATGATTAGTTAAGTCCTACTCTATAAATAAAAGACTGTAAGGTACAACATGAACATGAAAAATAACTATAAGTACCAATACATCATCACAACCTTATATCCAGAATCATAGATTTAGAGTTGGTTACGATAAAATGTGGTTCCAGTGCACTTTTGCACAGCCAACTTGTTTCATCTTGTCACCAAATGGTTTCATCTTGTTGTACGTTTTCAATGAAAACAGTTACAGTACACGTTTTATTTATTGTTTATATCAGTATCATTACATTACAAGTGTTATGTTAAAAGTATATATGATGCAAAACCCAACCATCTCTACCCTAATACTTAACTAGCCCTAACCCTAAGTTAACCATCTCTAACCTAATACAAAAGTAAGGCTAACCCTAAGTTAACCATCTGTAATCTAATACATAAGTAACGCTAAATGAACCATGTCTAACCTAAATTAACCATAACTAACCATCTGCAACCTAATACCTAAACGTACCTATCTCCAACCTTATCCCTCTACTTAACCCTCTCTCACCTAATACCTAAAAGCAACGATCTTTAACCTATTACCTAAATTGAACAATTTCTAGCTCTTTCTCTATCTGTCTTCTGATGTGAAAGAGCTATCTGGTGCTGAAACGTTTCTGTGGGCAAAGACAGGCCCGGGAAACAATGTGACAGAGGACAGTATCACCCGGAGAGACTCCAGGTTATTCAGATGGACAAAGCATATACTCGGTTTGTTCAGGGACAGATTATGCCCCTGGCGTGTAGAGTCTGTACAGTTGCCTTCAGGGCTTTAATAACAAGATATGTGAATGGCACATGCATGACAGTGTCTGATACAAAGTTAGAGAATGTTCAGACAAGGACATAGATAAGTTAGATGATGACACATGGCACAAATCCCAGAATAACAAAAATGACCGAAATTGGTAGGTGGTGAAGTCATTTATGGGCATTGTTTGTCCTTGGCTTGGAGCGTATGGGAGGAATCACAGGATTACAAACATGGTGTGCCGAAGCTGGACAAGCAGGTGTTCTGCAGACCAGCACGGCTTTTGAACTACTTTGTTAAAGTTCTAACTAAAAGTCTTAAACTTTAATTGGCGGTTTCCTAATCTCTTTCCTTGTTAGAGTTTAAGTGTTGTACTTTCCACATCAAAACCTAATACCTTAACTTAACTATGTCTAACCTAATAGGTAAACCTAACCATCTCCAACCTAATACCTAAACTCATCTGTAACAGACTACCATAACCTAACCATTTAGAAATGTTAACCTAAACATGTAGCTTCCAATTGGTTTAAGCTTTGTACCCACACTACACGTAGGGTCACGCAGTCCAAGATTCATTATTCCAGACCATCAAAAACTATGATATTCACTAATAATGACTAGCTTGTGCTCATCTGCAAGCAGAACAGAAAGCTTGTTGGCTTGAGGTTCCAGGGACCTAGGAAGGTCTTGCTCCAAAGCGCAAACACCAGACACGGAGGAGCCGACGCCACGCAAGATGGAGGAAGAAGTGGCATCGCTTGGAGAAGAGCTGTGCGCAAGGTCTACCTGCAGAGCATCTGTTGGGAACGAGCTCTCCGAATCAGCTCTTTTCATATAGGATGAATCATGTCTACTTCCTAAAGGCTGCCTCTGTCTAGTCAGCTGGAAAATAGACACCTGGGAATCTGGACTGGGGTCGTGCAATGCACCCCTCACCATGCTGGGATTGTGGAAGGACTCACTAAGCACTGCAGGCAGGGCACCGCTCAACCCCTGGGTCTGAAAAGGAGGAGCCATGAAATTGTTGCAGTTCTCAAAGGAGCACAGGCTTGAGGTCCAAGGGACTGGATTGTAACCAGGGTTGCTCTGGGCCATGAACAGCCAGGGAGCCGTGGTGGGGGGTAGGGAGACCTGGGGGAAGGCCTTACGCATAGCGTTCTCCATGTTGGAGATGATGTCCACGGAGTCCTTCTGAGAGTTTCCCAGAGAAAAGGACACGCTGTCAGCTCCAGAAATTTGATGGGAGTATTCACCCCGGCTGCCCAGGAGAGGAAGGCCATTGTTTGTTAGGTTGCAAGAATCACACAATGCCACATCGTCATCATCGACACACTCCTGTCACTGCTATATTTTTTTCATATGTAGATTTATGGCTAATTCTAATATACTTTAATGCTGTTATGGACAAGACAGTGAAGATTGGGTTGAAGCTAAAGTGAGCCACCCCATAGAAGATATTAATGCGATATATACCAACCATGTACCACCTTTACGGGAGTCAACGTAGACAGAGCACAGGGCGGGTTTCTGCGGCATTAGCACCTGTGAAATGATCAGCAAATCGTTGAAACAATTGTGAATCCTTCCCTTTTAATTCACGTGATGATATGTAATAATCAAGGCAAAAGTAAAATTTAAGTTAAAAAGCCAAACTACTCTTTGGCTATGTCATAAAGATGTATTTATAAGTTCTAGGCATTAACCTGTATATTATTACAAAGTAACCTATAAGTCGTCATATACTTAGACCAGAGAAGTCAGGTATAACTCGGTAATATGCATCGATATAAAGCCAAGTACCTTGTGCTCTCCTGGTACCATATCTAAAAGAGTTGAGTTCTTATATTTGCCAACGTTATCCCACCACTTGGTTTTATACCTGGAGATAAATAGAACAAACATTTTGAACTATGACTTAATCTTTTAATATGGATTACTGATGAAATCATGACACTAGTGACTGCAAGGAGGAGGGTGACTCACCATGCGAAGAGAAGGAACAGGGAACTGGTGATGATTACAGCAGCAACACACACACTCAGGATGATCGCCACCGAAATAGAGCCCAAAGAAACCGCTGAGAAAGTTCAAATATATATCCTATATGAGAGAAACATCCGTTCCCTTCCATGATCCCCCCCCACTAGCTTATTACATTTCTTCATTCACTAGAGAGAATGGCTAAATTTACTGCATGCTGTAGCATGTTCGTTACCACTAACAAGATGCACCTATACATTTTTTGGGTGGATGCTATCCGATAATACTCAGCATACGCCCCTAGCCCTGGAGACCTGGATAGGTGGAGATGGAGAGGGGTGTAGCAGAGAACAGCAGGAGTAGCAGAGTAGAGGGTAGCCTGATAGATGGGGACCAGAGGTGGATTAGGGGTTAGAACTTACGGGTGGTGAATGGGAAGTCCTCACTGATTTCGCTACTGAACGACGAGATACTTCTCACGTTGACCAGGTAATCCGTACTCGGCTCCAGGTACTCGTCCAAAATTTGATACTGTTTCTCAGACAAAACGTTGGCTTCCTGGCGCAGAAAGACCACAGCTTCAATGATTAAATCAAACCAACACATGTCAAAACCTTTACCAATTTTTCCAAATACACCCACATAGATCCACAACAAGATATACATCCGTGAAATGTCCACACATCACAAAGGAGTACCGACACATATAGTTTACATTGAATCATTTCAATTTTTGTAATTATATTTTTTAAGGGAGATTCTGCCTCTGTTTGGACAGGTCAGTAGAGAGACAGAATGTGAAAGTGAAAGGGATTGGCATGTAGATGAGGGGCTTGGACCCGGAGTCTCTGGGGAATGTGGACCTACCCTGGCCTTCTCTCCTTTTCTGTGGTAGGTCACCACCACATTCAGTTTGAAGACGGGGTCTTCATAGTTTGTGTCCCACTCCACCAGATAATTCCCATTTTCTGGGTCTCTTCTCACTGAAGTGACTTTAGGGGCTTTGGGTTTTACTGGGGTGGGGGTTAGACAGTACATAGAGTTCACTAAGGAGCAGGTAGGGGTTAGACAGTGAATATTCCGTGAGCATGCTGACATGCTAATGCAACCGAGGCTGATGAGCGAGCATGCCGAGTCCCTGGGCTGCTTTGAAGCAGACTTGTGATTGATTGAACAATGGGGCTGATCGTTGTTGTTTGATTGCGAGTTATGGCGCCCCCTGGTCCTTTACTTTTTGGAGACCTGCTTAAGCGCGATTTCTATGTGTACCAACTTTGACAACCCTGAGTTGTTCATCTTTGGAATGGTTGAAGTCAGCGTTTTTTTCCCATTGACTTCCATTATAAAAAATAGCTTGGTGAGCACCTGAAACAGTGATAATTTGAAATTGACCCTGTGACGTCATTTTTTAAGCTATCAAAACAAAACTTTCCACATTACCTAAGGGGGAGGTCCTTGATGGGCACACCTAATTAGGCCTCTGGGGTTCTCTGAAGCGTACTTGGTATTTATTTTCGCATAAATCGGCCATAACTCGGCCATTTTTAACATAATCAAAACCAATGTCGGGCAGTATTAATGAGTATTTGGATCAAATGTGGGTCATTTGGGCTTATGGGTCGGTTTTCACGATTTTTACAAGGTTTTCCAAACTTTCAAGGTACAGCAAAATCAATCCCAACGAACCTTATGGGTCCTTGAGGCAAAAAGATTTGGCATGTCAAATAAGGTCCACATACCAAGTCTCAGAATATTTTATAAAACGGGGCGCGGTGTGCGGCCGTATAGGTTTGACCACGAGTTATAGCGCCCCCTTAGGTCATAGCGGGACAAAACCTTTTGGAGACCTCCTTACTTCCGGTCTACATATGCCTAATTTGACAACTCCCAAGTGTTCAGGTTCGGAGTGGTAGATTTTAGCATTTTTGCCCCATTCACTTTCAATATTAAATATTAATATTAGAAATACTAATACAAATGCATGGTTGTTTTCTAAAAGTAGACGCGCACTGCACTGATATATGGCCGACTTTTTGGTAAGGGATTGGTATTTATACCTCAAAAACTGTAGGAGTAGATAATTACGCAAAATAGGGAGGAAGAAAAAGAAAACAATAATAAGACACGTGATTACAAGTGAGGCTTGCTTTGCTTTGTGTGCTTTGCCACACTAATTAAACTCACTGTTAGCGAGCGCCCGGATTTCTTTGGACTCCACTAGATCCCCAGCTTTCCACAGCGTCGTGTTGTGAATGTCCGACGTAATAAACCAACTAAGACAGTGGTGAAGTTAGAAACATATTCTATATTTGATATTCAACAGATATTGGCGATCCGTAAAAAAAGCCATTACCCCATTTCCATCGAGCAACTGCATGCCCATGTCCGAACTGGGTCACGTGTTAAATTGCAATTACGCTCACTGAGAGGAGAAATAAAGCACAATATTTCGTATTTGAATAACGTTGAATAGCGTATTCACTTTTAATAAATAAAAAAGTTTCGAAGCATTTCATGTTTCCAAAATGATGATGTCTTGCATTAATGATTCGGGACCTACATGTATTCTTCGAACCGATCCACCTTGGTGTTGAGGTGATACTCGGTACAGTTCGTCCCGTCGGGCGGAGGACTGAACTCACAGAACATCAGCCGATCGAAGTCGTTGGTGCAGTTAAAATTTAGCCCTGTGCCTTCCAAACAAAATACATATTAAGTTACAATTAAAGAGAAAATACAAACTCCGCCACCTCACTGAGTGTCTCGCTTTAATGTAAGACTTTCTCTTACCGTTTGTTGCCATACAAATGCCATAGAAACTGTTTAGAAGGGAAATGCCCAGGTAGAACCTGAATCCAATGGACGAAATGTGTATAAACATCACTGCTACACATGTGTACGTTTGTATGATCTTAGTTCACCGTAGTATCCGCACCATAGTCCACTATATATATTGTTGGGTTAACTGAAACAGAAACCCAACATGGGCTGAGACATGCCTTGTGCTGCGATCTGAATATGGTTTTGCCTTCTGGAAATGTCCCACCTTCTTTCTTAGGAAAGGGAAGTAGGCCTACGTCGCATTTCTGTAGAGTCTGTTGAAACGTCAGCAATGGACCAACACCAACAACAGGACAAGATATTTCGTGTGCCGTGAGGCAAGGCATGTGTTGAAACGAAGTCCTGACATAGATTATAGATAGTATAGTGGGCGAGTGAGAAAACAATTTTCCTATCACAATATTACTAGGCTATATTTATTATTATTAAGTAGACGTTATTATTGATTAATTATTTACACTTATCCTAATGCAAGTTATTGCTCCAAATAAAGCAATTATCTGATTGTTATGGGCCTGTATTTGTCATAGAGCCGATTTTTTTGGACTGCCTGCGGTGTGGTAAATAAAAGTAAGATATATCCGACAGAATACAGTGCTGTTTAAACCCAATGGTTGTTACCATGCACTCTATGGTTTTACCCAAAGCCTATGTTTCTGACCCGCAATAAGATGTGATCTTACTTCATTATGTGTTATGCATGATTTAGCAATTTGAACTAAATATAGGCGAATTCCTTACTATATTAATCTAGATTTGTCTTCTTTATTAAACTAGGCCAACACTTGTAATTGACATGCTGGACCTGTCCGGTGAAATGAGAAAGCTTTCAGAATATTCAGAATAGTGAGACAATGGGATAAAGAAAAATAAGCCTTCATAAACACATGTAGCCCTATTCCATAGGTATTTAGACTAATATTATAATATTACCAATATATTGGTATTCTGGTGAGATGTAGGGAGACTGGGGACAGTTGCAATACTTTTTGCATTTCTCTCAGTTACTCAGAGACTATTTGGACTAGACCAACCAAATTTTGACACATTAAACTTACATATGTCTGCTAATTATCCGTACCATTGAAAGTTGATTACATATCTTTCACAATATTGATTTGAATAGAGGAAGTCCGATGTTGAACTGACCCCAACCCTGGGGACGGTTTCAACAAAATCAAGGGACGGTTGCAACATGTTGAAAAAGCATTACATTTCACTAATTAACTTTAGCTTTTTGTGAGCATAGTGTTCTGTATTGTTTTATATTAATGTTATAGTATTATTTATTCATACAATAATATTATAGTATTATTTATTTATTTAGTAATATTTATCAAATACCAGTTTTCTGGTCCAAACTTGTGTTTGTCCAAATTGTCAAAGAAGTTGTTCACATCTGTTTGATTAAAGATGGCTGCCCTCGAAAGGCTCGTGGCTCAAGGACGCCTCATGGAGAGAGTGGGGTTCCTCTTTAGAAAGAGACTGGGGTTCCTTTTTAGAAAGAGAGTGGGGTTCCTCTTTAGAAAGGCTTGTGGCTCGGGGATGCCTCATGGAGAGAGTGGGGTTCCTCTTTAGAAAGCCAGTGAACCAGTCAACACCACCCATTCTGGGCTCACTCCACTCTGGGGGAAAGTTGCAGTTCTAGTGAGAAGCTAGCTGAAAGGCAAAGTTCCGAACCTGAAATTAAATGTGAACACTAAATATTGTCTTTCTCTTTCTATTCCTCCCTTACCCTCCCCCTCCCTCTTACCTCTCTCTTACCTCTTTGGGACTTAACCCATAGTATAAGTCAACTGCCCTTTTTAAGTACTCTCTGAGGCTCCTCTCTTGGTCCTCTGAGAACACTCTTCTGGCGGTCCAGTACCCTGCAGTCGGTAACTTATCCGTTCCCTTGCCTGCAAGTTTCTCTCTTTTTGTTTAATCTGTATAAGGTGGCGTGACAGATCGCAAAGTCCTTGGCCACTGCCCTGACTGACCTGCCCTCACCCCCGATTACATCAGATGCTCGTTCCACTATATTGAGGGGAACGCCTCTGTTGGTAACCCTCTTCCTCCTCTTGGCATACTGAAAACAAACAGAATACAATAGATGATTTATTCTGTATCACTGTATGACACACAATAATGGCTTACTATTTGCAAATGGACCATTACAATAATAAGATGACGTTAATACAAAATAATTAAATGATTGCGTTATTGCGTTATTAACTGTACCTCACAATGACTTGTTTATGTTGAAAAATACTGTTCTGTGGTCTGTTCAATATGGCTGCTTAGTTTGGGGACGGTTTCAACAACTTGTTACAACCGTCCCCAACCTTTCAGCCATGACAAAACATCATGTGCTAACTAGACACACTGACCATGACACATGCTAACCATCTCACTTAGAAGTCAACAACCCAATGATTCAAACTAAGTAAGTTTTGATTAATTCATAGAAAAGGCCAGGACAGTATGAAAAAAATACAGCTCTTGAAAACATTTACTTGCATACCTCCAAAAAAGTTTTTGTCAATAAATGTAGCAGCAAATGTTGAATGTGTTTTATATTTTTTCCTGGTGGAGGGAGGGTCTAAATGACCATGTGCAATATGAGTGTCATCACTCTAGCATGTTTCGAATTTGAGTAATAAGCCTTGTTGAAACCGTCCAATGTTGCGACTGACCCCAGTTTCCCCTACTGTCCACTGAGAGGACTACTAGATTAAATTAAAATATTGTTCGAAACCATTGCGAATGATCCTTCTATTTCCCACGTTTCCCACCTGCTCGAGGGGCCACATGAGTAGTGTTTACGGTTTTATTTTTGGGTTCAGAGTGATTTGGGTTCAGAGGGATTTGGGCTCAGAGTGATTTGTGTTCAGAGGGATTTGGGTTCAGAGTGATTTGGGTTCAGAGTGATTTGGGTTCAGAGTGATTTGGATAATCAGATTTTAGGGGAGCTGGGAGCGGTGAGGGAGGTTTGTTTCCATCTGTTACTAACAGTTTTTTACAAGGACGTCCGCCTCACTGGGTTTTCCTGATGTTGTGGTTCTGGGTATAGGTTCAGGTATAGGTTCTAGTGCTGGTTTCTAGGTTCTACATTCTAAATTCTGGCTCCTACAGATGATAGTTCTACATTCTGGGTTCCAGTTCTAGTATAGGTTCTAGTTCTAGATTCTGGGATCTTGTTCTAGGTTATATTTATTCTAAGTTCTCGGTTCTCTACATGTAGTTCTATGTAGTTCTCCTTCCTGTGAATAGGTAGTTAATCGACATGAGGCTCTCCAAGGGCTCATGCATTCAGATATATCAGATCAGATCTAACCCCCCCAGATCTAACCCCTACCTGCTCCGTAATGACATGTATCTGGGTCACTGAATTTGTCACTTTGACTAAAAGCATCTAATAAATGACTAAATAATACAAGTTAAACTCCAGAAGCCTTATAGAGAAGAGGAGAGCTTCAGGTGGGACTTGATGTGACAGATGGAAAAGTGTAAAAACTGACATTATCCTAAAAACGACAATTGGCCAATTTAATCAAATAAAGTTGGAAATTGTAGATACTTTTTAGCCATTCTGTATGCAGGAAAAACCACCAGCCCCATGACATTAATCCAAAAGCATGTCAGTTTTTTTCTCTCGATGGTAATGAGGATGATCACAATCATCTCAAGATCATTTATCTGGTTAAACACTAAACAACTGCCTGGAAGCACTGACAAGCAAGCCTGTAACATAACATAACCAAACGCACACGTGTGTGTGTGTGTGTGTGTGTGTGTGTGTGTGTGTGTGTGTGTGTGTGTGTGTGTGTGTGTGTGTGTGTGT
>JAOPJO010000111.1:5602952-5613443 GCA_027123675.1 Molva macrophthalma
GGGGGGGCTGACCTTTGGCCCGGAATGAGTTGGCGAGGGGCTCAGCGATCAGCTCCTCCACAGACGACTCCATCATGCGGCGTCCGTCGATGATCCAGGGGGTCTGGGACAGGCTGCGGGAGTACTTGTTGTACCGCCCTGGATGCCGCGCAGGAGGAGAAGAAGAAGAAGAAGAAGAAGAAGGTGGTTACCTCATCAATTGTAGTCTCGAGGGGCGAAGGCGCAGTGTGATGGGAGAGCATCAGATCAGCTCTGGTCCCTCCTGCTCTAACACAGCCAAGCTCACTGCTCCCACTACCAAAGCGCACCGATCTCCTAGCTCCAGTGAGCTGCGTACGTCAGTTGGCGGTTCCCAGGGAAACACTCACACATACAGACACCAACCAGAAGATCAACAACAAGGACAAGGAGAAGAAATACGGATTTCTTTACAAGGCAACATCCGAAACATGTATCAGAAACGGATATCCCTCTCTCTCCCATGAGCTCCTCCCTCCCCCTATCCACACATCCGAAGCCTCTGCCTCAGGTGTTCTCGCTCCCATCAATGGAGATACAAATATTCTGTTTTTAACACATCCATTGTGGTGTTGAATTGCATTGTGGGTGATGTAGTAGATCAGCTGTTTGGACATGGTGAGATTTGTAGGATCGTACCAGCCACGTAGATAGACGTGTGCAGACACTGGATGGCCTGCGATGTACAGCTGCTGGTGGGCCGGCCCGGAGGACTTGGGTAGTGTCTGAAACCATGAGGAGGACAATAGAAAACTATCTCAACAGTGTGGACCAATAGATATACAGCTGAACCATGAGGAGGCCAATAGAAAACCATCTGAACGGTGTGGACCAATAGATATACAGCTGAACCATGAGGAGGCCAATAGAAATACATCTAAACAGTGTGGACCAATAGATATACAGCTGAACCATGAGGAGGCCAATAGAAATACATCTGAACAACGAGTGATCCAATAGAAATCCAGCTGAACGATAAGTGGGCTGATAGAAATACAGCTGAACAATGAGTTGCTCAATAGAAATATATCTGAACAATGAGTGGACCGTTAGAGACCCATCAAGACTGTTTGGCTTACATGAGGAACTTGCTGTCGGGGATCTTCTCCAGAGCTTTGACCACCGCTGCCCTGGTGAACACCGACTAGACAAGAGATGATCAACACACACACAGTGATATCAACACACACACAGTGATATCAACACACACAGTGATATCAACACACACACACAGTGATATGAGCTGCTCTGATTATTCTAGGCTGATCTGGACCCAACTCAGGTCACAGCTTCAGGAAGGTCTGTTATAACACTAATAATAAACTAAATGGATGCACTACAATTCCACAACCATCATTAAAAAAGAAAATATGGCTTAACTACATTTTTGGGAACACAGGTAGTGATGACGTGGACGCTTCTGCATTGTTTCAACTTTAAAATGAAAGTCATGAAATTCAGTTTTTTTTTAAAGTGAATCCTATCTATATAAGAGAGTTGGGATTCAAGTGTGAGCTTACGTCTTTGTTTTTGGTGGGTCTGAAGCAGTCCGGGCACGTTGTTGCACTGTGGAGAAATCAAAGGGAAATATCTATCAGATCATAATCCTCTGACTTCAAATTCTGGTCAGAGAAAACAATTTTCACCAAGAGTATTAAAGGTGAATTAATTAACTTTTTGCCAATGGAGGGCAAAAAAGGACTGCTTATACTCCAAATTAGCCTCGTAAAACACACTCCTAAGTTTTCTGCACTTTCATTTGCTGTTCTGTTTCGCAAAAAAATTGTTCTGCTATATCCTTGGTACATGTGTCTGGAAACCCTTTGAATTCATCGCTTTACAAACATAATGCAACAAAATCGTCGTAGAGAACAAGGTTTATCCCCTAGAGGACTTTTTTCCAGAGATCAGGACTCACAGGAAATGGCAGTCGCTGTCTGTTGCGGCGTGTTTGAACTCCATGCCAACCTCAAAAGAACTCTGAAAGATGACACAACATTATAGATGAATTGCATTTGTTTTTAACACGGTCTCCATTTCTGTCCACACTGTAAGCACATCAGTATTGACAAACCATCCCAGGCAACAACCAGCTCAACAAGAACAGGAAGGAGTCAGGTGCTTTGCTCAGGGATACTTAGCAAGCAAGGGATTGAACTAGCAACCCTCATGCTCCCAGATGCCCTGCTCTACCTTCTTAGCAGACCCATATTGCTCCCACATGGAAATGGGAATGCAGTTTAGGGTATATAAGATAAGATGTACTTAATTCATCCCAAATGGTAAATTCAGATGTTACAGCAGACAATACAGGATAGTTCAATAATTAAAAAGAGCAAAAAGGATAAAACTAGAAACAAAAAAATATTCTACATCCACAATAAGAGTAAGAGTTGAGTTAGATGTAGAGATTGAGAGTTGTGTAGCGTTACCCTGGTGACCACAGCCACACCCCCCAGCTCCATGGCGATGAGGCCCTGCACGGACCACTTGAATGCCTCCTTCAGCGGGACGATGTCGTCCTTCACGCGGGTCATGACCTTCTCCCTAGCGGACAGAAAGAGGAGAATAATCAGATTCTGATCCCTTTATTGATCCCGGGGGTTACAGTTGCCCAGCTCAAAGTAATAGAAGAAAGAGAATCGAACGGATACAAGTAAAAATAAACAAAACAAAAAGTATGCTAAAAGAAATACAAATATAGAAATATTTGCAAATGTACAAAAAGGTTGAGGAAATTTGTCAAAAGTCAACAAAACCACTGCAGAAACATTCCCACAGCAACAACCTGATGGAGCTGTACCAAAACTGACCTCATCTCCTTCTTCACGTGGAGCCAACAGGAATGCTGGGTAACATAAAGCAGAGAGAGAAATATCCTCCAAATTACTGGCCTAGAAGCTATAGATATTTAACGGTCCATTTTTTATTACATTTTTTTTATGGGTCAACGTTTCTTGAATACCAACAGACTCATGATTCAGATGCACAACAATGTGACAAGTTTGGATCGCAAGAATTTTCAGAACTAAACATAGGTTCACGATAAGGTTCAAACGGACTTGAAGGTGCTGGATTTAAGAGTGATTATCTGAGTGTAATTTTTTAGAAATGCCACATCCATCCATCAGCTATTAGTGAGTTAAATGCAGGGCTATCTGGGTTAACTGGGCCTGCCTCTGTATGAGACTATTTACATTTTATACTGCCCCCAGTTTATTTCTGACCAATCAGGGCATCTCTTCTCTGATTGGTCCAAGGACTCCATGTTGTCTGTCAATCACATTCGCATGTACAGCGTTATCATCTCAATGGTGGGGGTGCGTTGGTTTGGGTGGTCTCAGTCTCGCTGTCTTCTGCTCTTTTCTGCTCTCTATTTACAATTCTCAAATCTTACCAACAGCAGCTTAAAGTTTCCCTTTGACTACTGACCTCTCGGACACAGAGCTGGGCGGGAAGGGACACCGACAAGACGATGGTGTCAAAGTGGTAGTCTTCCGTCTTCACTGCCTCGGCCACCTGTACACAGACACCAACCAATCAAACCTGGAAGTCATATGTCTCTGATTTCACTCCATGTATACAACATTTGGTCCCTCTAGACAGGGGACAGATGAGAAGTTGTGATTGGACCGCACCTTCCTGGCGTGATCTCTGCTGCAGTACTCCTGTAGGACCCCCAGGCAGACCACGCAGGTGCCCAGTGCTGGTGTCGGTGGCAGCGGAGCCTCAGCATCTTTAGAACCAGCAGAAGCATCAGAACCTTTCAAGCCATCGTCCAGTTTCATGCGTTTCTTTGGCGGGTCGTCAGGTGGTTCCATTGCTGTCCTGGTTCCCTGCTCGCTCTCGTCCTCGCCCTGCTTTGCTTCTGTTGCATCATGGGAGTGGTCCCCTTCTACTGGATGTGGTTCTGGTAATGCTGTGGACTCATTTGGTTTGTTGCTGTCCAAATTGCTGACAAAGTCCTGGAGTTGCTTCAAGGTGTCCTGGATGGAAGCGTAGAGAGAGACACAGATCAGAACATAGCAGAGCTCTGCTGGGCTGCTACTGGAGTGAACCAGGTTGGCTGTTGAAAATGTTCCTGCAGTTCTCTCACCGGATTAATAAAGTATTACCTCTTAAAAAGTAATCCCTGAGCGTCATCAACAGGTGGCCCCCTTTACCTACATAGACCACTATTTTTAAGATCAAGATCAAGTAGCTTCCCACAATGGTGCGAGGTATATGTACTAGCATAAGGGATCGTTAGTTTGAGCCGTGATGGTTCTGTGCTGCACGGTGACCCACCTGGACGGGCTGTCTGTAGAGCGACTGCACCAGCACGCAGCAGAACCGTAGCACGCAGCGAGCACAGCAGCCGGCAGAGAGCAGCTTCTGGACTACCGGCTTGTCCTTCTCCTTCAGGGGGAGCATCTTCTCAACTGAGCTCTGGAGAACATGAAGGATGTCATGAGCTTAGGGAACAAACATGTTGTTTGCAACAGTTTGCTATAGCTGCCAATACAGAAATAGGATGCCATCTGTAATGTGTATTAGGGATATAATTAGTTTTTTAATAACCCAGACACACATAACATCCTGTGATCATAACACAAGGGCTCATATTTCTGTAGCTCCTACTGTTATTCATCCAGTACCTCGAATTGCTCATAGTAGTGCTAACCATAGATACGTCCAGCAGTGTGTACATGTTTTGGTTGGCAGTACTAAACAAGAATATCCAATTATATTATACATTTTATTTTAACTCCAATATTCAGTCAATAATCACCATGACATCAGAAATACAGCCATTAAAATGTCCCCTGCATATATAAAACCCCACCAGCATAGTCCTTCAACAGGCATTAGCTACACTTCTTATACTCCTATAATATATGACGTAAATATATGACAGAGCTAAAAGATTAGCTCTGAGTAGCATATAATCTCGCATATATATAAACATCGTATTTACTTTTTAATGAAACTGATCGGAAGTGATGAGTATAGATGTAGCCTTGTTGTGATGCACCTACCAGATGTATTGTACAAGGCCAATCTACAATATCATCCCTATCCAAAACGATATGAGAACACTAGTTTTGTCGTTTATAAAAATAA
The DNA here is from genome assembly GCA_027123675.1 of Molva macrophthalma. Taxonomy (NCBI): domain Eukaryota; kingdom Metazoa; phylum Chordata; class Actinopteri; order Gadiformes; family Lotidae; genus Molva; species Molva macrophthalma. Next base: position 5,608,074 of record JAOPJO010000111.1, read on the forward strand.
AAAAAAAGCGAAGATATTAACTAAAGCACCATTATCACTACATGTCAGGCAATCGGTTTTCTTTCTAACTTTATTCATATACGTTGCTAAGTATTAAACGATACATAGGCCATGTACAAATCAAAGTAACAAAAAATCAGAAATTATTTCCTACTGTCTTTTTGCACCGGGTTTGCTATTCAATCAATTTGCACATGTCAACCGCATGGCACATTTCTAGACTACTAAAACGCGTCATTGCCGAGCGCCACCAACAGGCGGGTCCTTTCACCCGGCGAGTCGCGGCTGACAGATCTGGAACGTTCTGACCGGGCCGGGAATTAAAAGATAATCTAACCGCATCCGAAGCAGGGAAGGAATATCTCCACTTCGGGATACATTTGCCCCAAACTATAGGCTTTTGTTAACAATTCTAGACAAATATCACTCACGATGCCAGAAGCAATGATGGCACCCAAAAGCCAAAGTGGAGGCAAACACAAAGGAGGGGCGTATGTGGATCGCGACAAGCCGGCCCAAATCCGTTACAGTAACATTTCTGCAGCAAAAGGTAAAATTATTGTTTAAGTACCTTAAATGTCTGTACGGCGTCCGGTTAGTGCTCGATACGATGCCAATAGTCCATGCTCACATCAAGTGATGCTGTGACGATGCAAGATGCACATGACTCGCCCAAGATCCAGCACAGAGACTAGCCCTGTTTAGTGATTTAGCACAGTCTCTTTACGTTAGCTTTTGAACTTAATTTAAAATGCAAACTTGTATACCATCACTGTGTCTAAATAAATTGACAGTTGGCGGTAGTGTCAGTCAATGAATAAGATCAATGGTGGTCTGACCACTACGATGCCCATAAAAGGATGTCCAATGACGCTGTTTTTGGGTGGTACGGGATAGAGATTGAACTACCCACTTATTATTATTTTTTTACAGCTGTCGCGGATGCCATCAGAACCAGCTTGGGACCAAAGGGGATGGACAAGATGGTCAGTATAATCATTTAGCGCTCCGATCTCGTCCCATAGCCAGCCACCAGATGAAGCATCTTTGCAAGATTCTCTACAAGGGGAAGTTAACTGAAAGTGTTGCGTTTCAGATCCAGGACGAGAAGGGTGATGTCACCATCACGAACGACGGAGCCACCATCCTTAAGAAGATGCAAGTGCTGCACCCTGCAGCCAAGATGGTACGTTCCCCACACAGGGCCAAACCATTTGGGGATGTGTCAACACTCTAGATTACCATCATTAAACTCCAGATTCAGTTATGGCAAGCCTCTGAATCTTGTTTGTTTTATCAATGTCTCTCTGAAAGGACAATGATTGGGAAATTTACACCACTGGCTTAGTAGTAGACATTGAGTTCACTATGGTAACTACATGGACATCAGGGCTTTTTTAGCATAGTGTTACTTGACACAAGCGTCTGATGTTGGTAGAAGTTAAGTTGGGTTCATGTCAGAGATACCATTAAGCCCCTCCCCTCTAATATTTACCATTGTAAAGTTCAGCCAAGTCTATCTATCTTGTGCTTTGTATCTGAACTCTGCCTTGATGAATCGTTTAATAATGACATGTGTTCCAGCTGGTGGAGCTTTCCAAGGCGCAGGACGTGGAGGCTGGAGACGGCACCACCTCGGTGGTGGTGATCGCCGGAGCTCTGCTGGACTCCTGCTCCAGGCTGCTGCAGAAAGGTACCAACGGCCACAACCACTGCAAAAAAATCCCACCCCTCCCTTCGAGCCTCCCTCGAGAAGCCACTCTCTCAAAACACGTGACTAGCTCAGTGGCTTAAGCATTAGGTCTGTCTAGCCTTGTGGAAGACTCCGGTCATGCTAAATGATTGCACAAAAGTGTGCACGCAGATAGGGAGCATTTGATTTATTGATTCCTGTCGGGATGTTAAGAAGTTCTACAAATATGACAAAAAGGCTTCTAAAATAAATGTCCTACCCTAGCTTTAACCTCCACCTCATTTACCTAATGAGGTGGAGGAAATCCTTAACATTTCCCTTTACATTGAAATTGTTAATCGAGGCAGCACTCCCATTTTAAGTCTTCACAAATACTTATGATCGAATGAAATGGACAAGACATGATTATATGTTGGCTTCCTGTCTTACTACCGCTCATCTGACTCCCTGGGATGTGAGGCTACTGAAACGGGATACAGAGACTTTCCTTCAGTCTGAATGGGTGTAGCGGCCTCCCTCCCACTACCTCTAATGACATGAAGGCACACGTCTAAATGGAAAAGTATATATATTTGACAAAACATGTTCTGCCACCCACTTAATACATAAATATAGATGGATATATTATTAGCCTGTGGATCACCAGGAGTGGAAAAAAACTGGAGTATATTTCCTAATTAACCAGCCTGTTATTAGTAGGTAGATATTTGATATAGGAGGAGGTGGAGTGCAAAGAGTTGGTTCGTGAGGAAAGAGTTGTTGAGGCACTGGTGGTAAAAAAAAATGGTAAAAGGCCACCTGTGCAATAAAAACGTTATACAATTTAGGTAACATTAATTTAAGTAAGGTTAATCTTTTCATATGAATGGATGGCGCGTGATAAAGGGCATGCCAATACTGCAACAAAGCGCAGAAAAAAGGGATGTGACCAAATTTGTTAGGATGCCACCAAATGAAAAAGTAATTCTCTTACACTCTCACTGGTGCCTCTTGGACAGTAATAAAGTGTTAGGGATTAAGCATGCTAAATATTTGACTGTGTGCGTGCAGGCATCCACCCCACCATCATCTCGGAGTCCTTCCAGAAGGCGGTGGACCGGGCCGTGGAGATTCTGACAGACATGAGTTCCCCGGTGCTGCTGAGCGACCGCGAGACACTGCTCAACAGCGCCACCACCTCTCTGTGCTCCAAGGTGGTGTCGCAGTACTCCAGCCTGCTGGCGCCCATGAGCGTGGACGCCGTCATGAGAGTGATCGACCCTGCCACCGCCACCAGCGTGGACCTGCATGACATCCTCGTGGTGAAGAAGCTTGGGTAGCTTGGATTCATGTTTTTTTTTATGTGCTACATTGTTTTAATTCACACAGGCACACCATTTTCATACATTTTTATTTTCTTTTATATGGGAGTCAATTGTGACATTTTTTAAATGTGTATATAAGAAAGAAAAAAACAAGAAGCAGCTGCGGTAGCCACGGCGACGGGAGTCCCCAATCTTTGGAAAATATTTTTTTTAGGGCTGCCATTTTTTTGCGACCAACCCTCATTAGTCTGTTCTTGTATACAGAAACTTTTTATGAGACTTAACCTTGAGACCTAGACCCTAACCTTTTTTTTTAAAATATATAAATATATCAAAATATCTAATAGCTCAGCAATTTCCCGTAATGCGTAAGGACGATAATAATGATGGTAAGTACAATTTATATAGAGCCTTGTATGCATATCAGGTGACCCACAGGTTGGAAGAATGCTGAGCTAGTTATTGTGAGGAAGGTTCCAGGCCTGGACTGAACCTCAGGCTGATCAGAACAGCCAGAACCATGATTGACTCTTCAGCTGCATTGTGTCTCATTGGAGTGGAGACCACACCACAAGAAGAGATGAGGTGTTTGTGTTTAGCCGTCATTGTATTGAGGATTGATGTGACCTACTGTGTTTTTTTTTAGAGGGACCATTGATGACTGTGAGATGGTCGAGGGCCTGGTTCTGACCCAGAGGGTGGCCACCAGCATTACCCGTGTAGAGAAGGCCAAGATCGGACTCATTCAGTTCTGCCTCTCCCCTCCCAAGACCGACGTGAGTAGCCAGGCTGAACGCTCAGCAACCACTTCAAACACTTCCTAGTCCCACTGAACTAAATCATACTTAATTAACATTCAGTAATTTAGCAGACTACGCTTTCATCCAAAGCCGATACCTATGGGTGACGTCACAGCTGCCTCGTCGATATTTTTACATTTTTCAAAACGTGGAAATAATTAAACATTTCTGATTACATGTAGGCATGCATGTTTATATGTCGGCTTCCCATCTTACTACCGCTCATCTGACTACCAGGGATGTGAGGCTACTGAAATGGGATACAGAGACTGTCCTTCCGTCTGAAGGGGTGTAGCGGCCTCTCTTCCACTACCTCTAATGACACGAAGGCACACGTCTTATATAATTCGGTGTCTGCGTCTGCAGTATTTGTCTTCGAATACCATATAAAATGTACCTTTTTTATTTAATTTTTTAATACCATATCGGAACATTGTTTTTCGTCCAAAAAATGTTTTACCTCCTAATGCAAAGACAAATGTAAAGTGTATATGGGATTGTGTATTGCATATTCAAAGGAAGTTGAGGTGAACATTTCATACCGAGCCATACCGAGCCGTGCTATGTGTGACCGGCCCCAACAAAGCAACGTTGGTGGGGACCTGCCAGGGCTGGCCACTTCTCTCTATGCGGATTCTTGTCCATGTGTGTTTATGAATTGGCCCCTACTTTGTGTGTCTGTGTGCAGATGGACAACCAGATCGTGGTGTCGGACTACGCCCAGATGGACCGGGTCCTGAGGGAGGAGAGGGCATACATCCTCAACCTGGTTAAGCAGGTCAAGAAGTCTGGCTGTAACGTCCTGCTCATCCAGAAGTCCATCCTCAGGTACACACACGACCCCACATTTTACCACACACATGCATACTACCATATGCTAGAAAGGACACACGCACCCACTATTACTCACACACACTCTATTACGCACGCACAAGCACTAGAACGGTGTAAAGAATAACAGAATTCAACATTGTCTAAATGGTTGCTCTCTGGTGCCACAGTTTCCTTGGTGCTTGATAGTCTACACACTGTTTTATCTTCTGTTCTATCTATTCTTGGTAGTCTACAGTCTCAGGGTGGTCGGTCTTCTCTAGCTAGTCTACAGGCTCAGGGTGGTTTATCTATTCTGGGGGGTCTTGATTCGAGAGAGCTGACCCTGATGCCCAAAACTTGGTCCACAGAGACGCCATGAGTGACCTGGCGCTGCACTTCCTCAACAAGATGAAGATCATGGTGGTGAAGGACGTGGAGAGGGAGGAGATTGAGTTCATCTGCAAGGTGAGTTTCTCCGCTAGCTCGCTTGCTTGCTCCCTGCAGGATGGTCAGGGGTCCAAAAAAAGGGGGTGTCCGATATGCAGATCCGATGTGCCTTCTCACTACTGACCCCTATGGCCAGTAAGTGAACTGCAGCCTGCTGGAGCTCACGCATTCAGAGCACTGGAGTGCGAGCACCCAAGGTTGAGACAATAACAACCATAATATGTTTGTTATAATCATACATCTAAATCTAACCACTGACAAATTAAAAATTTAGGAAAGAAAATACATTTCGCTGCTTTGTGAATGAGACGGG